>CM062396.1:9921383-10346245 GCA_031304145.1 Cardiospermum halicacabum | reverse complement strand
GCAAGGGTTGACTGTTGTGCTAAAGTGGGGGCCACCAATACATCACCTTCAGATCGTGATACATCTTGGTAACACCAGGATGCATAGCATACACTTGTCTATGCACTTCTGTCAGTATCTCAGTTCTCAGATTATCGGGTAATGGCACATAAATCCAATCACCGAAATACCAACTACCATCATCTCTTTGAGGCGCTTCAGTTCTCTTACCCTCACCAGATTTCTTAGCCCATTCCAAGGCTATCTCCTCAGACTTATGTGCTTCCAGAATCCTAGCAGCCAAATCTGGTTTCACTACCAGTTCGGCTACCAGAGCAGCATCCTTCAGACTCAATCTGGCCATCATGGTATACAAAGCATGCATGGATTTGCGGCTAAGAGCATCCGCTACCACGTTAGCTTTACCAAGATGATAATTGATCTCCATATCATAATCCTTCAAAAACTCAACCCATCTATGCTGTCTCAAATTCAAATCCCTCTAAATAGGTAGATACTGCAAACTCTTGTGATCCATATACACAAAACACTTTGCCTCATACAAGTAATGCCTCCAGATCTTCAATGCAAAGACAATGGCAGCCAACTCGAGATTATGAGTAGGGTAATTACGCTCATGAGTCTGCAATTACCTTGATGCATAAGCAATCACATTCCGGCCTTGCATAAGCACACAACCAAGACCGTTCAGTGAAGCATCACTGTACACAATATAGTCCAACCCTTCAACCGGCTGAACCAAAACTAGAGCTTTAGTAAGCAACTTCTTCAACATATCAAAACGTTCCTAACATTTGCTAGTCCATTGAACTTAGCTCCCTTATGCAGAAGCTTCGTCAAAGGATTTGCAATGAAGGAGAATCCTTTAAAAAACCAACGGTAATAACCCGCCAAACCTAGGAAACTCCTTACTTCAGTCACATTCACAGGTGGTTTTCAAGCCATTACAGCCTCAATGCCATCTTTTGAAATCACATGACCAAGGAAAGCTACTTCTTCCATCCAGAATTCACATTTGGACAGTTTCGCATAAAGTTGCTTTTCACGAAGAATCTGCAAAAGTATCCTCAAATGCTTAACATGCTTTTCTTTGTCCTTCGAATACACCAGAATGTCGTTAATGAACACCATAACAAACTGGTCTAGAAATTGCTTAAACACCATGTTCATCAGATCCATAAAGACAGTAGGAGCATTAGTCAAACCAAATGGCATCACCACAAATTCATAGTGGCCATACCTGGTCCGAAATGCTGACTTAGGAATATCCGACTCCCGGACTCTCAAAGATGGTAACCAGATCTCAAATCAATCTTAGAGAACACATCAACCCCTGTCAACTGATCAAACAAATCATCTATCCGAGGAAGAGGGTACTTATTCTTCACAGTAAGCTTATCCAATTGTCGGTAGTCAATACACAACCGGAAAGTTCCGTCTTTATTCTTCACAAACAGAACTGAAGCACCCCAAGGCGAAGTACTCGGTCGAATATAGCCTTTATCCAACAGTTCCTGCAATTGGCGCGACGTCCGGAATAAGTTCAACAGTAAACTCCACTTCTCTTTGTGGCGGCAAACCCGGAATTTCATCAGGAAAGACATCCTAGAATTCATTAACAGTCGGAATGAACTTTCCATCAGAATGTGGCTTATCCACTTCCACCACATGAGCCAAGAATGCTTCACATCCACTTCGAAGCATCTTATCACACAAAGCAGCCGAAATAACCCTATCTAAAGGATTCCTACGATCACCTACAAACGTGACCCAACCTTGCGGAGATTGAAGAGTCATTCTCTTCGCCCTACAATCCATGACTGCTTCATGTCTAGACAACCAATCTATACCCAAAATGATATCAAACTCATTACTTTTCAACTTCAGCAAATCACCCAGAAAAGTAATACCACCAATCACAATTGGCACATCAAGATACACACGGTTAACCACCTTTATAATATGATGTCGTGGGTCTACAATTGATAAATTGATAGAAAATGACAAATTTTGCTTCAAAGGCATGAGACCTTAGGCTAGGACTTGCAGCTAATGGATTTAATCCATTTCGTTATCAGAGCACTAAATATAGTTGTTGGCCAATGATTTTAGTGGTTTATAACCTTCCTCCATTATTATACATATTGAAAGAATATCTAATGTTGACATTATTGATTCCCGGTCCAAAGCAACCTGGGAATAACATAGATATTTACTTGAAACCTCTCATTAATGACTTAAAGGTTTTATGGAATGATGGGGTAAATATCTATGATGCAAGTTCAAAGTTCATGTTCAATTTAAAAACCATTCTTATATGGATTATTAATGATTTTCCAGCATATGGTATTTTGGCGGGATGTGCCACTAAAGGAAGACTAATTTGTCCGATATGTGGTGTCCATACTTATGCAAAATAGTTGCAACATAACAAGAAATTTGCATATTTAGGCCATAGAAAGTTTCTTGAATTTAGTCATCCATTTTTAAAGAAACATAAGTGGTTTGATGGAAAAGAATCAACTAGAAGAAAACCAGAACAATTGACTTGACAACAAGTTTTGTATGAGTTAAGAGATGTGATCAATGAGTGGGGAAAAAAGCAAACACACTCTAAGAAAAGAAAGGCGAAGGCGAATTCAGGTGGAAGATGGAAGAAGAAATCAAATTTTTTTAACTTACCATACTGGGAGGTAAAAATTAGTACCATACTTCTTTATTCTTTATTACAATATGAACCTTTTATTAATTCAATATCTATATGTTATTGATTTTACAGGAATTATTTTATGTCACAATGTGGATATTATGTATGTTGAGAAAAATATTTGCGATAGCTTAATTAACACATTATTGGATGTGAAGGGAAAGTCAAAACATGGACTTAATTCGCATAAAGGTTTGCAAGATATGGACATTAGACATGAATTGTACCCACAGAAAAAGAATAAAACAGTTTATTTGCCTCCTGCAATGTATACTTTGTCTAAATATGAGAAAAGAACATTTTGTACAAGGCTAGTTGACTTGAAATCGCCATATGGATATGTATCAAATATAAGTAATCGTATTTCGGTTAATGAATGCAAAGTGATGGACTTGAAGTCTCATGATCATCATATTATTTCAAGCAACAATTATTGGTTGTTGCAATAAGAGGACTTCTACCCCGTGACACAAAGACGTCAATATTTCGACTTTCAGCGTTCTTCAATGAAGTTTGTAAGAGAACCATTGACAGCACAAAGTTAGAAGAGATGACAAGTGAGATAGTCAAAACTTTGTGCATGTTAGAAATATTTTTCCCCCTTCATTTTTTTTACATCATGATGCATTTGCCTATTCATTTAACACGTGAGGCTCAACGATATGGTCGCGTTCAATATCGTTGGATGTATCCTTTTGAGAGGTATTGTATCTCCTAAATTTAGTGAAATATTATTCTAACTTATTTAATTATAATAATGTAATTTAAATGTAGATTTATGAAGGTATTAAAAGATTATGTTAGAAATCGTGCACGACCTGAATGTTGCATAGCTGAGAGTTACTTGGCAGAAGAACGAGTGAGGTATTATGATGGTAGTTTAAAAGAATTTGGTGTTAGACACAAACGTAATGAAGATATTGAAGATGAATCGATATGGGGTGGAAGCCCAATTTTTGGTGGAATACCAATTCTTATGCCGGATGATATGTTGCAAATTGCTCACTATTATGTTTTACATAATACAAAAGAAATGGAGTCTTATTTTGAGTAAGTGTTATTTATTAAAACTTATAAAAATATTTCTATAGTAGAATCTTACTCTAAACTTTTATTTGCTAGAATGTATCTAAATGAGTTAAGAGTTGCAGATCAACAATTTAATAACTCTAGAAATCAAAATTTGTTACAAAGACAACATAGAGAGATATTTTGTGCATGGTTATCGCATAAGTTTATACAAATCTTTTGGCCAATGTTAGTATAGATTTATATCTAGGTTTAGTGTTTTAATTTTTTTCTAATTTAAATAGTTCAAAATGGAAGATACAGGGATGTGCAAGAAGTTTAAGTGGCTTGTATATGGACCAAGAAATGATGCAATGTCATATTTTATATAAATCATTAATGGGCTTCGTTTTACAACAAAAGATAGTGAAAAGACTACTCAAAATAGTGGAGTATCCGTTGAAGCAGAAACAATATGTAGATCTAGTGCAAATGACACAAACCAAATTATTGAAAAGGTATCATATTATGGAATAATAAGGGATATTATTTTACTAGATTACCATACATTCCGAGTCCCTTTATTTAAATGTGACTGGGCAAACATAGTAAACAGTGTTAGAAGTGAAGATGGGTTTACAATTGTTACACTTTCAGAAGGGCAAAATCATTTTGCAAGTGATCCTTTTATCCTGGCATCTCAAGCAAAGCAAGTTTTTTATGCCAAAGATAGTGATGACTCATCAGATTACATAGTTTTAAAAGCACCACCGAGACAATACAATGGTCGAGACTTGTTTGATGAAAGTTGCTACACATCATACACAACTATAGATGCATTTATTTTTTATGTGCCTATTCATGTAAATGATGACAATCAACATGCTAGAGGCGATTGTGAAGAAATTTTACTATAAGAGTATTGTACATTATGTTTAGATTCTCATTGTGTGAAAGTTCTTTATTTACCTTTGATTTTTTTATATCTTAATTAGAATATTTTGAATTTATTCAATTAAAATTATTTGGTTATATTATTCTGAGAACTAGACAGATTGGTCAACGACTTTGT
This sequence comes from Cardiospermum halicacabum, assembly GCA_031304145.1. Taxonomy (NCBI): domain Eukaryota; kingdom Viridiplantae; phylum Streptophyta; class Magnoliopsida; order Sapindales; family Sapindaceae; genus Cardiospermum; species Cardiospermum halicacabum. Next base: position 10,341,458 of record CM062396.1, on the reverse strand, counting down.
AAGGAAGAGTTTCAGGTCCTCATAAATTTTTATGGTCTCATTTTCTTGAGTTTTGACAGCTTTAATTTGTATTTGCAGCTTGCACATGTCCTAGCTTGAAAATTTTTTGGTGTTGTGCAAAAGTTAGATTGTTTTGTGTTTTCACTACTTAGGATGACTAAAGAGCATAGAGAGGTGAATATCTAACCTTATATATTTCAATTTATTGAATATAAATATGTAAATTTTCTTTTGAATATATATATATATATATATATATATATAATTTTGCAGTCTTCCAAAAAAGCATCGAGAGGGCAAAGAAAGAACGGGCAGCTATCGAGGCAGCTTTACGAAATTATTCATCTCATGGAGTAACAATATCAAGTAATGATCTTGAAAATAATGTAAAGTTTTTTAACTTTAAATTTATAAGAGTGAATCTTAAAATGGCTTTTTAATTAATTTTTTTGTTACTTTGTTGGCATCAAAAAATACTTCAACAAAGAAACTAAAGAAGGGAAAAGTTTTGCTAAATGTTGTTTCATCAAATGATTCATTTCATGAGGTAAGTACTTATGCCAGAGTAGCTTGTGAGGCTAGTTTGAAGAGACTTGATGTTGATTGTATTGATGCTTTTATCTCATTGAAAAGATTGGTTTATTAGTGAAAGTTATGGTTTTCCAAGTCTGACCTAACTAGTTTGGTAATTGAAATAGATAAAAATTGATGTCAGAGAATATGTAACTAGTATGGTAATTATTGCAGTCTAAGACTTTTCAATCATGATACATGTTTTCCAAGTTCACATGTGGTATTTTTAAATTGTTGTTTCCCTAATGTTTTTGATTTAATCGCAACCAGTAAGTCAGCCTTCAGGATTTAGGATGTGGATGATTTTTCATTTGTTGGATTTTGAATAACATCTTTTTATTTAATCTTTAATGGCGTTCTTCAACGCCATCATCTTTCTATTTACAGACCTGCAATGTTACTTTGTTGTTTGTTTTTAACAATGGCATCCTGAAAGTTGAAGGGAAACACATTAATTCAATTAGTCATTGCTTTTACTTTTTTATCTCATATCTAATTGCAAGGATTAAGTTCTTACTACTGGTACCATTTTCTGCTTATCTCGATTTGTTTTTCTCAATAGCTGTTTTAGTAAATGGCATCCTGAAAGTTGAAGTGAAATGCATTAATTCAATTAGTCATTGCTTTTACTTTTTTATCTCATATCTAATTGCAATGATTAAGTTCTTACTACTGGTACCATTTTCTGCTTATCTCGATTTGTTTTTCTCAATAGCTGTTTTAGTAAATGGCATCCTGAAAGTTGAAGGGAAATGCATTAATTCAATTAGTCATTGCTTTTACTTTTTTATCTTATATCTAATTGCAAGGATTAAGTTCTTACTACTGGTACCATTTGCTGCTTATCTCGATTTGTTTTTCTCAATAGCTGTTTTAGCAAATGTTCAAAAAATAGTTTAATGCTTATCATAATTCACAGGTAACATCAGATGGTTTGGATGGACATGTCAGTATTGTACTTAATAAAATCTTGTGAGAAGTTGGTTCCTAATTGTTCATGCATATTTCTTTTTGCTAAGAGAGTACTCTGCATAACATCTAATTCCAAATGCATGTTTTTGTGCTCTCTTGATCTGTATTGGATTGTATTCTTTAAAGCTGAGTGATATTGATGGTAAAAGCTGTCTTTACACTGATTTTGAGTTGATTTTGATGGGGATATTTGTGACTTTGAAAAAAGTGAGACTTGTATCTATCATCAGCTAATGAGTTTGACAATGATTTTTGTATCTCTTGCAATTGTCTATACAAAAATCAAGAAAGTTAAGGAAAAACGTTTTTGGAGATGATTGTGATCATATAGAGTTGGGTTCTAGTGATGAGTCTGATCATGGAGGGATAAGTTCTAATGATGATTTCGAAAATGAGGTAATTATTTAACAATATAAATGTTTCAGTTATTTAAGTATTAATTGTGTAACTAGTTTTTACTTTTTTTTATGAATTTTATAATGTTCAATAAAAGTACTAAAGAAAGCAATGGAAGATAAAGCTGATGCTTTAATTGATGATTCAAGTAATGCATCTACATTTGCTTCTCCCTCATTTCAAATGTCTAGTCCTCCAAAAAAGAAATCTAGAGGTCCAACAAGGATTAGTTTTATTCCTTCTGTTGATGGAAAACGCATCAAGGTTAGGTTTAATGAGAGGGAACAACCAGTTGGAAGAAATTCAAATAGGTTAGCTTTTTTAATTGGCTGCTTGGTAAGGCAAATGGTTCCGGTAACTTTAAGCACATGGCACAAAGTAGATGTTGGAACAAGAGAAAGACTTTCCATTTGTATGAAGGTGATACTACAATTGATATTTTATCTTATCTAGAATGTTTTGTTAATCTTATCTTATTTCAACTACTATTTTTTTTTTACTGTCTTATGCAGTAACAATTCAAAATAGATGATCGTTACATGAAAATGATTTTGATGTTAATGGGAAGACTTTGGAGAATTTACAAGGCTAGCTTAGCAAAAGCTATTCGAGGGTTGGCATCTCATAAGGATGTCAACAAACATATGGAAGAGTTCTTGAACTTAAAACCTAGAAGCATCAAATTAGACAAACAATGTGAGAAGTTTGTGAAAGAAAAACTTTCTTCTAAATTTCAGGTTTGGAAAGTGACATGAACATTGTTTAAATGAGTTTTAAATATCATACCTTTCTCATGACTTTATTTATTTAATTGACCAATTATTATAATCAGGCTCAGAACACCAGGTTTCGAAGACTTCGAAATAATCAGAAAATGGTTCATACTACTGGTAGAAGAGGATTAGCTAGATAGGAACATATAATGGTGAGTTCAAATTCTTACAAATGAAATTACACATTCATCATTTATGATAATTAAATATTTTTACCTTGATATATAATTAATGAATAGAGTTAATGCATTATCTTTTAGAGAAAAGAGAAACAAGGAAAACATGTTATTCGCGTGGATGTATGGATTCGTGGACATACAAAAGTAGATGGAAAAACTATTAACAGTTATGTTGCTGAGAAGCTGGTAAATATTTAAAATTATATACTCATATTTCTCTTTTTATAAATAATGAGTTAAATTTTTTATTATTATTAGGATAAAATTAAAAAGCATGTACCAAAAAGTGAAAAAGTTGTTCCTATATCGAAAGATGCTATAAGCAAAGTGTTTGGGCGTGAAAAGTATTGATATGTTCATGATTTTGGCTTTGGAGCTTCACGCACTATGGCGGATTTACAAGAGCGGAATCAATTATATAATGCCCATTTGGGAAAGGAACTGCAAGATCTTAAAGAGAAATTTGCTGAATTTCAATCCCTCTACTTCCGACAATTGGTAAGACATTGAGTTTTTAAAGTTTATTATAATTTCAAGTTTTTATTTTATTTTTTAAATTGATTTGGAGGTGATTGTTTTGGTGTTATTTGTAACATGAGTTGAGGATTTTCTATTTAGAGTTTTAGTTTAATAGGATTTAATGGTTTTGAAGTTTGTTTGATGTAGGATTAGTAGTAGTCTAATTTACTATGTCATTTGTGATTTAATGGGATTGTTTTGTTGAAGTTGAATCTAGATTTCTGAAGTAGGCATTTAAGTGTTTTCAGATTGTTGTGCAATAAGAATTGAATATCCATCCCTATATTCATGCAAACCAGAGTAAACAACTCTACTATATTCTTGGGTAGGAGTGCCCATTTTTATTTACTTAAATATAAAATAGGTAACGTGTTCCATTTGTATAGTTTTCCATAAAGGTGGTTAAAACACCATTCAAAAACTTCAATAATAAGTTACACACTCACACACAACAATCTTCCTTCCCGACACCACAACATCACAAAAGTCAACCTAGATAACCTTCAAAACCCGGCAACTAAACCAAACCAACTATTTTCATTTCCATAATCTCCTTAACTTCATCTAAGAACACAACCCCTTGAAGTCTTTACTTACACAACATCTTTACCTAAATAAGGCAATGTTTCTTGTTATAAGTTAAAAGTAGAAGTAATTAGGTGATAAGTTGGTTGCAGTAGGCCATGTTGGTTGCAGTAGAGGGAGACCCTACATGGTCTATCCGTGACTTGAAACCAATAATAAGACCTCATCACATATAGAGTGGTCATGATAGCTTCTTAAAGGTTCCTGTCATACGGGTGCTTTCAATGATGCTTTGCACATGTGCTGTTTGATGTTGAAAATAGGCATATCCCCTAATGTGATAAGTTATTGTACTCTGCTTGATATTTTTTTCAGGATGGGGTATTTTGATGGGGCTTTGAGGTTGTGGAATCATATTATAGCTAGAGTTTTTCCCAAAAATATAGTTACTTTCAATAAAATGATTAATAGATTTTGTTGAAGAGTTCCTTATTTTCGTTAAAACTCTTGACAAAATTCTTTAAAAGGGACCTATATTGTAAGAAACTATGACGTTGTACACACCCCTTTTACTTTAAGTTCATACCTTATGTTATAAGTCATTTTATGTTTTACCTTGTTATTTTGTTTTAACTTTTATGGTAATTGGTTTTGTAATTGTTGGGTTTACAATATTTATATCTATTTTGAAGGAGTTGAAAAAGACAAACAAGATGTTGAAGCTGAAACTCAAATCTCAGAAGAAAAATCAAAGGTTAGTTTATACTTATTGTAGTTTTCAATAAGAAACCAATTATAGTTTTCTAACATATTTTTATTACAGTCTCATTTGACTAGTGTTACTAGTGAATACCTAATAAATATAGAAGAAATGAGCTGCAAATTATTAGACTGGATGGGTACTAGGAGCATTGTTGGGGAGGGTGTAGTAGTTTCAAGAGATCGAATGTCAAAAGTACATCATATTCCATTAGGTCCTGATTATTGGAAGATTGCAGTTACACATGCCATTGTAGAAGATACATTATTGATTCGTCCAACTGAAGAGTTTCAAGTTCTTGCCCAAGCCGTCGGAAGTTTTATCGCGTGGCCTAAAGTTTATGTTGTTTAGAATTAGATTTAGATGATTGATAAATAATTTCGGGATCTCTAGTTACAGCTCCAAGTAAATGATTCATGTTGGTTTATTCCAATACTTCATATTTCTTAATTTTGGTGATTTGGATGTATTTGGATGTTCTATTGTGATTTTGCATTTTCAAGTTTCATCACTCATTTACAGGTTAAGTCTAAAGATTCTTATTATTAACATGTGTTATGACATTTTCTAACTCTAACTAATATTATATTTTGTGATACTTTTTAGTTATAATAGTTAGATTTTACGATACTTTTAACTTATATTAATATATGTTTTTAGTGACATTTTTTGCTTTTATTGATTTAAATTTTTATGATTTTTTTTATTACACTAATGAATTTTTAGTGACATTTATTTACTTATGTTAATAACACATTTTATGACTTTTTTTTTGCATCAATAACTTTTTATAATATTTTTTATGACTTTTTAAACTAATATTAATAAGATATTTTGTGACATTTTTTATTGCATCAATGAGTTTTTGTGACTTTTTTTACTAATATTAATAAAAGATTTTATGACATTTTTAAAAATATCATAAAAAGCTAATATCTTTTATCATGCCTTTCAAAATGACATTTTAAAAAATGTCAAAAGATTTTTTACTATATTTTTTGAATGTTAATTATGATGACTTTTTTTTAGTGCAGTTTAATCGGGTCAACCTACTAATACGATAACTAAACACGACACAAATTCGTTTATGAATGGATCATAACGGGTCGACACAAATTCGCTAAGCCTCAACCCCATTCACTAATTTTGTTGTAAACTTGTATCGACCCACCGTATCATGACCCATTTAGCCATCCCTAAATTCAAGTATACAAACCATGCTAAAATTCAATCTCACTTAAACTTTATGACATAATTATAAATCATCTTAAACAACTCATTCGATTGACCCATTTTATATCTAACGACCTTAAAATTTACCTATAACAAGTCAGGCGATAATTGAGAATATCCATAGAAAAGTTAATACGATTTGGCACTACAGTTAATACCAGTACTAATTATAACGGCAATAATCAATCCATACCAACTCCCATTGACTTCATCACTAGCTCCCACGTCATCACTCCCATCAAAACCACACCAATTCCATTCTTCGCTTTCTTGTACGCCGCTCCCATATCTGAAATTCCAACACGACAAAACAAATATCTCTCGTACCTCAAACATCCACTAATCTCAAAGTTAGGGTTAGGATTTTCGACTTATTGGAAAATACAAGGGCCGCAGCGGCACCGAGGAAGTCGGGAAAATGGGCAAAAAATGGATACGGTTTTCGTGAGTAGTAGTTAGGAGGAGTTGTGTTTCGTTGCTGGGTGAAAGAGAGGGAATGTGGAGTCTGCGTGGGCGTGCAACATGAAAGGGCGGAGAGAGAAGAAAGGTTGAGGTTGGTTTTTGTATGGCCCAGGTTTATAGGTCCATTAGATTTTGAAATTGAAAATTTTTAAATATAAAATTCTGAATGAATTAAATAAAAAAAAAATTAAGATATTTTCCGTTTTCAAAATAATTATTTTGAAAAAAAATTTCACTTCTGAAAATTTTGAGATGAAAATTTAAATTTTTATATATTTACTTCAGTTAGAGTCTAGATTCACCGTTCTACCATTTGATATAAATTTTTTTTAAGTAATATTTTTTTTTAATAATTTAAAGTAAAACCAAATAATTACACAAAATTCAAAAAATCACTCCATAAAAAAAGGGAAAATTTTCATTTTTAACCATTTCAAAGTTTAAATTAAGTTAATGGACCATATAAACTGTCTTTCAAAAATAAATTTTTCAAAGTTTCAATTTCATAAAATGAGCTTTCATGATATTTTTTTTTGTTCTTCACAGTTTATAAATGATCTCAATCACGGATCGTAAAGGACCACCGTGAAGCACCTCTAATTCGTGACAAGGACAAAAATATCATGAAGCCTAATTGAAATGAAATTTTGAAAAGTTTATTTTTGAAATGTAATGTTTGTTCGGTTTATAAACACAAACTAGAGTTAATTGGTTTATATTTTGAAAACTTCCCTAAAAGAAATTAGAAGGCAATATTTTCAGACGTATTATATATATATATGTATGTATGTATATTAAACAAAGTTATTATAACGCCCAACCCCCGGCCATGGCGGAGCCGCTAACGGAAGCCAGAGCGCCATATTAACAATCAATACATTCATTTTTTAAAATGCGGAAAATAGCATTATACTAAATGTAAAACAATTTATCAACCTGCTTTGTAAGAGATAACACAATAGACATTAATTTGAAATACATATATATATATATATATATATATCCTCGAATAATTCATTTGATAAATAAAAATAATAAACCTGTCTTGAAACCATAAATAGAATATCCAATAAAAGTAGAAAAATCTCGATTAAACTGTTTAAACCCTCAAAAGCTCAAAAATGTCTAAGTAAACGAATTACAATCCTTCGTAAACATTAAATTTTAAAATAACATCTGAGTTCATTTGTAAAAATTCTAAATGCAAGGAAAATCAACATGCTTCGATGGAAATGCTCGAATCTTTAAGCTGCTTGATCACCTATTTCACATTTCAATAGATAGACAAGAAAAATAGAAGAAAAACAACGTCAGACTATCGATGTTTGGTTAGCAAGTCATACTCCAACAAACACACACAATGCTTTTGTTTAATCATACAATGATGATGAGGCACACAAATGCACCTAAAGCTAGCAATCAAGGAAAGAGGATACAATCCCCCCTATAACGTCCTGGGCCAGGGCCCAACCCGTTACTGTGCACACCCGGATAAACCTGAATCGTACACCAATCAATACCGATACAATCGTTACACAATCGGATATTTACTGTGCACACCCAGATAAACCCGAATCGTACACCAATCAATACTGATACAATCGTTAGACAATCGGATATCGTGGATCCCACCTACTTTCTTTCGCCTCCACCAGCACTCGAACCCACAACCTCAGGGATATATGGATTGTGAAATTCGGGTCTTTTAATGTAACGTCCTGGGCCGGGGGCCAGTCGTTACTGTGCACACTCGGATAAACCCGAATCGTACACCAATCAATACCGATATAATCGTTACACAATCGGATATCGTGGATCCCACCCACTTTCTTTCGCCTCCACTAGCATTCGAACTCACAACCTCAGGGATATATGGATTGTGAAAACATGCTGATTACCAATCGAGCTAGTAGCTAAACCAAAAGGGCCTATTTTACTCAATAGGTTGAGATATCTCAGGGACCCCTAATGACGTGTCATTCAATCACTACTTTCAACCATGACTAGGGCAATTGTATCAATGAGTTAAGTGATCAAACACACAAGTTTTTATTTAACAATCAATCATTTCGTTATAGCAATTCATTGGCTTTCAAGAAATATGTGATAGGTACTTTACTAGTGCCTTATCCAATTATTTCCAGCTCTAGCTAACCAAAGCCTAAGTCTAACATGCAATAGACTTATCAATACCTCTAATCAGCAATATAACAACAATCGCAAATCAATCATTATCAATCTATCACTAGCTATCTATTCCCATCAATTTACAATTCATGTGGTTATCTTGTTTAACCATGTTAATGCACATTCATAAAACATACAACAACCAAATGTAGAGTTTAGAACGACATTGCTAACCTTCCTTCCGACGATAAGCTAAGCTAAGCGTCACCGACACGATCCTCGGCACCGTTCGCTTCGCCTAATAATAAGAATGAACAATATTGGTTTAGACAATAGGTCGAACATGTGACGCGCGAAAAGCAAAACTTTGTCCAATTGTGAAGGACAACAATCTAACGACTATTAAGCGATAATACGAACGATTCTACTCGAAAACCAATCCGATTACATACTCAATCATTCAATTCCACATTCCCCAAAACCTAGGGTTTCCAACAAAACCCTAACCAATTCAATATCTAATCAACCCGAAACCATCAACAATCATCTCCAATTCGATCGATATTCATGCTTGAAATCAAAAAGGAGGAGATTAGGGTTGATAGAAGACTAACCGGAGATACCCAAATGGAGAGAAAGTGACGAAGTTGAGAGAACAAATGCTTGAGAGACGAGAGGATTCGAGAGAATGAGCAAGAATGAAAAGAGTCGATCAAAATAGGTTTTAAAAACCCGATTTCGGTGGTTGGCGACAAGGCTGGCGACATAAGCCTTATGTCGCCAAAGCGCACCGAGAAGAACACTTCAATTTCATAGAATTCGCTCGTAGGCGACAAGGCTGGCGATATAGGCCCTTGTCGCTCGCGCTGGCGACATGCCTGACTACATAAAGCTTATGTAGCTAGCACGGCCAGTGCTGTGCACTTCCATTCCTTCATTCGTTCCGCTTCGTTTTCGCTTCGGTTTTCAAAATATAAACATTACAATACCTATAGACATTCCCATAGCAATCCAAAGAAAATAAATAGCATTTCAATAATCGATACATTCACGAGTTCAAATAAGGTTCCAACACTTCAACAATCAACTTAAAATTCGAAAACCAGAAAATGTCTAGCTCCGAAATTCGGACGTTACAGTTATATTTTAATGAATAAATTATAAATAGTAATAAATAATTTATAATAATATTTATTATTTTTATAATTAGATATTATTAAGAAGGTATTAAGTTGGATAATTGCTAATATCAAATCTAATTTTTTTTTTATAAATGATAAAATTTTGTTATCAACACATCAATTTTAAATAACACAAACAATTTTCATAATTAGATATTTTCATAATTATAATACAATTACGAATAAGGGTGTGCAAAAAGCCCAAACCCAAAAATCCGGACCGACCTGACCTCAACCCGATCTTGACCCGAAAAATAATCGGGTTCGGTTCGGTCCACTAAATATACGGGTTTCGGGTTTTTTCGGGTCATCATTGTTACCAAATTAACAAAGGAAATCCGAAACCCGGAACGACCCGACCTTGACCCGTCTCGACCCGAAAAATAATCAGATTCAGTCCGGTCAAAAAATTTTCGAGTTTTCGGGTTCGGGTTTTTTCAGGTTTTTCCGGGTTTGGCCCGAACCCGACCCATGCACACCTCTAATTACGAATTTGTAACTTAATTGAAAATAGATACAAGTTTAAGACATATTTTTGGAGACGCTAAAAAATATAATATTTGTGATAGATTTGTGAGGGCATTAGAAGCTCGTAACGTTTGTGACGGATTTGTGAGGGTGTTGAGAATTCGTTAAATTTCTGACAGATGTTTGACGCTATATTTGTGATGGATATATTTTTCTGTCACAAATCTGTTACGTTTATTACACAAAATGTGTCTAATACAAATCTGTTACAATTTGTGACGAAACTATTTGTGATGGAAATTTCCTTCACAAATACGACACTGTCACACTAAATATGTACTCCACCATTTCTGTCAAAATTGCTTCATAGATTGTCACAAATAATGATAAAAAATTTCCGTCACAAAAATTCTGTCATTGAAGCCCTATTTTCTTGTAGTGAATGTGCTTCTGTTTGTCCCTGCACATTTGTAGCATTATTAGTAGTAGCGAGAGACATCTGAATAGTATTAGAACTAGTGTTTTTAGTTTGTTGATTTTGAGCAGAACTTGGATAATAATATCCTTCAACCATTACAAAATTGCTCTGAGTTGTTCTACCTCCTCAATTTAAACCTCCTCGACTAGTAGGTCTGTATGCATAGAGACCTCTATCTGATAGACTTGGACGTGAAAAGTTGATGTCAAATCTGCTATAGCACTGCCAAGCACTATGACCTGGTTTTATGCAAATCTGACAGAAAATTCTTCTAACTCTTTCATTGAATCGACCTCGTCCTCTTCCTCGATAAAATGAACCTATTTCAAACTGACCCCTTCCTGCAAAGTTCATCTCTAATTGCTATATTGAGCCAATTAATACATCCTTAATTGATCCATTAAGTTCTTCTAATCTTTGCTCATGCATTAGTAAAAGATATTGAGCATTTTCTGTTGAAGATAATTCAAAGTTAAACTTCTAGATTTATGCAGCGGTTATTTGTTTTTGAATCATCAATTGTTATCATAATAAATTAGGCTGTTATGATTTCAATTATTTAGGGGATTTTTTACCACTGTAAGCCTATAAGGCTGTGATTATGACTTTCCTTTTAATTGTACGTTTTCACGCTGGTAATAAACAGATCAGTACAATTATTCTATTTTCTGCATATTTATTTAAGTTTTCTTTTTTTTACATTCTGGAATCCAACAAATTGGTATCAGAGTCAAGTTGAGAGCAAACACTGAGTGCAAACACATAAGGCAATAGAGTAAACACATGAAGCTGAGACCTTTGAGAGCTTTGTTCAAATGGCTACGATTAATGGATCTGCTTCAGGATCAACAGAACCTCTCATACCAGTTTTCAAATGTGAGAACTATGAATTTTAGAGCATCCATGTGAAAATGTTACTTAAATCTCAATATCTTTGGGATTTGGTGGATCAAGGATATGTAGAACTTGCTAAATCAAAAAACTTGAGAGATGATGAAGCAACAAAGCTAAGAGAGACTCGAAAAAGAGACCCTAAAGCATTAGCAATAATTCAACAGGCAGTTCATGATTTAATCTTTTCAAGGATTGTGGCAGTAAACACATTAAAGCAAACATGGTCTGTTTTGAAGGCAGAGTTTCAATGAGATGCAAAAGTGCAAGTAGTGAAACTATAGTCTCTTAGACGTGAGTTTTAGACGTAACAGTATTCTATAGCCTAATATTGTTATTTTCTTATCTCCATATTTTACTTACTTCGTCTATTACTCACTTTGTTCATAACTCATACCAATAAATTCACTCCATTCATAACTCACATCGTTCATAACTCACACCAGTAAAAAAATTTCTGCTAATTTGGCTGATGAAGATGGAGAATTATGCTAATGAGGTACTGGGTATACTAACGTATTTTATCGTGTCTTAAATTTGTTGATATTTGGTCATAACAAAATATTAGTGGTGTTAATTTTTTAAATTTCTGAGTTTGTTTTACTAGGTCAAAGTTGGTGGTTGAGAAATGTAGCACATATTCACACTCAACCTTTAATTGTTTGGACAAATATGTGAAGTGGTAGTTTGAAATTGTAGATTTTTGACACATTTTCAAAAACACAATAGGAAGTGTTTATAATAATTTGAAAATATGTGGTTGAAATTGCTTAAACATATTCAAAAATTTGATTTGAAAGTGTGCAAATTATTTACAATATGTGATTTGCATTGATATTTTGTATTTAAAAGTATATCATAACATCTTTTTAATTAAAATAGCTAGAAATTTTAGATTTGAATTTTGAAAATTTCAAAACGTATCTTCTATTCATTACACATGCAATATGATGTTTTCTTTTAATTTGTTTTCTTTCGTATTGTACGAGGTATAATATGATGATAACATTTTAATCGACTATGGAGATTCGTAACAACCCATATTGAAACAGGGTTAAAAGGAATTGAATTACTATCCATATCAACAATGTGCACATTGTTTTTCGGGAGCTCAAAACTTGAGAACTCCAAAGTTAAGCGTGCTAAGCTTGGAGCAATTTTTGGATGGGTGACCTTCCGGGAAGTTTTCTCTTGAAGCATGCGAGTGAGGACAAAGCATGTTGGAAAGCGTAATGGTGGTCTGTGGGGCTAGTACTCAACCTTAAGACCGATTGTGAATGACGTAACGCCCTGCCACCGCGCTTCGGGTTCATCCGGGGGTGAGGACCGGACGTTACAAATGGTATTAGAGCAACCATGCGACCGCGGCGCTTCGGGTTCATCCGGGGGCGAGGACCGGACGTTACAAATGGTATTAGAGCAACCATGCGACCGCGGTGCGCCTGTGGATATAAGAGCCCTGGGCATTCGTCTAGTGTGAGATAAGGTTAAAAGGAATTGAATTGCTACCCATATCACCAATGTGCATATTGTTTTTCGGGAGCTCAGAACTTGAGAACTCCAAAGTTAAGCGTGCTTAGCTTGGAGCAATCTTTGGATATGTGACCTTCCGGGAAGTTTTCTCTGGAAGCATGCGAGTGAGGACAAAGCATGATGGAAAGCGTAATGGTGGTCTGTGGGGCTAGTACTCATCCTTAAGACCGATTGTGAATGACGTAACGCCCTGCCACCGCGCTTCAGGTTTATCCGGGGACAATGGAATTGAGAAATGTTGTTGCACATTTTTGTTTAAAGGAAGCAAATTGCCTTCAAGCAAATAGATGGTATAGGTCTGTAACAGCAATCACACTCACTCACTTGGTATATATGAAATTGGACATTCATTGGTAGTTCATTTAAGTAAGAATGAGTTAGATGTCACCTCCACATTCACAAATAATCATGTGAAGCCAAAATCTATACTTAACCACATCAAGAAGCTTAAGAATAGTAATGCCACTAGATTATGACATATCTACCATGCACGGATAAAGTTTGAAAAAGCAACATATCCAAGACAGATAATCTATTCAACAACTAGTGAAGCAAATAAAAGATCATGTACTTACAGATGCCTAGAGCTCGACCACAATCTAATGTTCTTAACGATGTTGCATTTGTATTTATGAATGATGAGAAAGTGAAAAAATCATTTAAATTGAACTCATCCTATAAAATCAATTAGCTATTTAAAACTATTTAAAATTCTAGGCTCGTTTTCAAGATTTTACATTTATATTTTATTTTATTATATATTATTATATATGGTAAAAATATATTTTATAAAATAATAAAAATAAAATTTTCAAATAAAATGGATGGGAAGAAAATTCATCTCCATAAATAAATGAATTTACTTCGACAATATATCTCAGTGAACCAACTATTCAATATTACTAAAATTCCAAAATATCCTTCCATCCTCCGAAAATCAGGAATTAATAAGTGCAAAGCAAATGATAATGAAAAGAATCTCAATTTTATTGATAAGATGATAAAACAACAAACTGAAAAGATTACCAGAGACCTCCATTTCAGTAAACCAAACAATTGACAAATACTTTTTATTCAAATTTCACACCTATTATTCTCATCAGCAAAACCTAGCAAGCGAAGAAAAATATGTTCGGGATATGTTAAAAATGTTTGGAATGATCAACTGCAAACTTGCTATAACTCTCATTAGTGTGAATGAAAAGTTGCATCATGATGATGGGAAGAATTAACTTGTGCCAACAAGTTCAAAAGTTTAGTTGAAGAGTTATACTATATTGTACATACTCAGTAAAAAGAATACTAAGATATAGCATATTCAGTCGATGCCATCTCCAAGTTCATGTAGTAGCCTTCAAATATTCATCTTAGAGCAGCTAAAAGGATACTAAGGTATGTTGCTAGAACTACAGAATATGGAATTTCTTATACAAGATCATCACAAATGAAGTTGTATGGTTATTCGAATAGTGACTGGGTAAGTGCTCTGGATGATAAAAAGAGTATTTCAGCAAATATGTTTACATTAGGTTTTGGTATAATCACATGGAGTTCTAAAAAGCAATCAACCACTTCTAAAAAGCAATCAACCACACAACATAATTTCTGACCGAAGCAGAGTATGTGGCGGTCAGTGCTGCAGTATGCCAAGCCATTTGGTTGAGAAGAATTTTAGAAGAATTGCAACACCAGCAAGTGGAAGCAACTGATTTTTTTTTGTGACAATAGATTACTAATTTCATGACAAAGAATCAAGCGTTGAAAGGCAGAATGAAACACATTGATATTCGTTATCACCACATAAGAGAGTTGGTTACTAGAGAAGAAATAAATATAAAGCAATGGAGTATTCATAATCAGATAGAAAACATTCTCACAAAGTCTTTATCCAAAGAAAAATTATGTTATTTTAGAAAACTACAGCGTGTTTGCGACTTTGAATTAAGGGAGGATGTTGAAGAATAATTCAAAGTCAACTTTGAATGTAGGGGATCAATTATATTAGGATAGAGTTACTGTGAATAAGATTCTGTTTTTTTTTATTTGAATAAGTTTAGTTTCTCTTGGTTTCTACATTTTAGGAATCCGGTTATGTTTACAAGGCCAATAAAAGGCTCTAGTTTATTCATCTCTATGTATATTTTTTTTGTTGAATATTCGTAATAAACACATTACTGCAATGTTCAATGTATGTTTTGCACTTCTAATATCAAACAATTATCTTCTCTCAATAGGTCATATACCCACCATTTGTGGCTCACATCTACTCGCATGAGCTAATTAGTGGCATGTGTTGAGTTCTAATACTTTTATATTAAGATAGCTAATCAACCAGAAATCAATCTCCAGAACACCAATTTAAGTAGTACTAAAGCAACCTTAAAAAATATAGAATGAAACAACAGAAACTTTTTTGTGTGAGAAAAGAAATCACGATCCAATAACGCATCCACTAATATAAATTAATAGATATGTTAATTAATGGACACACAAACATTAACTTTACAGAGCTAATAATATAATATTATCATCTTAGAAAATAGTAATAATAAAAATATAAAGAAGGGGAAAGAGCTAATCAAAGCTGGAACTAGGGGTGTCAATTCGTGTTAGCGAATCGGATTTGACTGAACCCGACACGACTCGTTTACGTTTATGTCTGACACGACTCGACACGTTTAATAAACGAGTTGCAATTTTTCAACCTGACACGAATCCGTTTAATACGCGTGTTAACGTGTCGACACGATTAATCTGGTTAAATAACTCAAAATTTGTAATCGTGTAATTCGATTACCCGTTTAACCTGTTTATCTGTTAACTCGTTGAACCTGTTTGTGCCTTAACCCATTTAACCTGTTTATATGTTAACCCATTTAACCTGTTTATGTGTTAACCCATTTAACTTGTCTATCCATTAACCCATTTAACCTATTATATTTGCATTCTTTTCTAATACAATAATCAAATTAAATACGAAGTAATAAATAAAATAAAATAAAATAATTAAATTACAAATTCAATCCAAATGAAAGTGTTCAAATATTAATATAAGTTTATATAACCATAAACTTAATTTAGCTGCGATGAAAATTTTTACTGCAAATAAAATTATGCAACAAATTTATTAAAAAATTCTGTAGTTACTACAAACACAATGAAGACAGATAAAATACTAGGGATGGCAATGGGCAGGATATGGGCGGATATGCCAGTATCCATATCCTTATCCTCCAAATTTTTTTCTATCCATATCCTTTTAATTTAACAGGGTAAGGATGCGGGTATTTATCCGCGGATATTGATTTATCCATGGGTATACCCATATCCTCATAATATTTTTTTTAAATAATGATATGATCAAAATTAATTCAAATTATAAACACAAAATTAATCCAAATTCAATCACGAAATTAATTCAAATTATAAATAAAATAATAATCCTGACACACTTTTAACTAAAATTTCAAATAAGATAGTCGGAAAATATAAATTTTATTAATGTTTGAAGTTCTTACCACAAGTTACCACCGCTCAAAAAATAGCACAAATATTTTATATTAAACTCGTGAATAATTTCTTCCGCTAATTTTCAAAGATTTATCATAGTCACAAGAATTAATATATGAAACAAAATAATTATTTCAAAAAAAAAACATCTTTATGTAAAAATCTAGAGTTATCTTGAAGTAATATGACTTCAACAAAATAAAGAAATTCCTTTTAAATTATATTTTATTTTATTTTATTTTTACTTTTATTTTGTGGGTAGAGGATATGGGTAAGGATATTTTACCGTACCCATATCCTTATCCTTATCCTTAACGGGTATAAATTTTCTATCCATATCCGTCCGCCAACTTAAATGAGTATATCCATATCCGCCCATAGCGGGCGGGTATCCACGGGTATGTGGGTAGAATTATCATCCCTATAAAATACCTTAAGAAATTAACCTTAATCAAGAGATTCTAGAGCTGAAGAAGCTTGTAGAGTTTCATAAAATCAATCAAAATCTATACATCACACTCAAGTACGAAATTAATCAATCAAAATTTATACATCCTCACTTGCAAATTTGATTAAAGTTAATAAAATCAAGAACAATATATTAAATCAAAGAGAGACCCCAACTCCTAAGGTAAAGATAAAAGAATTAGAACTGAGACAATTAGTGTTAGAAGAAACATACAACACGAGAAATCGACAACGAGGGTTGACAACGCTAATAGTAGATAGCCACAGATGGAGAGTTTCGTCTGAGGCAAACCACGAAGAGGGGGCAGCAGATGTGATATTTGAGTAATGATTGGTTGATGACGAGACAAAAGGTAGAGAAGAGGAAGCTGTGTCGGGTGGTTGAAGGCAGGAGAGGAGGCAGAGAGGCGGAATAGCTTCTAATTTTCTAAAAAAAAATTAGGGTATTGTCGGATTGATAATATGTATAATATATTAAAAAATATTGTTTAACCCTTCAAAATTATATAAATTTTATTTTAACCCCAATTATACGGGTCGACACGTTAACCTGTTAGTCAAACCCGACTCGACTCGTTTATAAGCAAGTTAAACGTGTCGTGTCATAAACAGGTCAAAACCCATTTAGCTTAAACTCAACCCACTTATTTTTCGCGGGTTCGTATCAACCCATCGAGTCATGACCCATTTTGACACCTCTAGCTGGAACAGAAAAGTTAAGCGTTCCACAGTCAAAACTTACAGGCTATAAAATATGATGATATTAATTAGTATTCGAACACCTCTCATTTTTCTCCACTTCAACTCTATCTTATATTTCTCTCTTCCCACTAAGGTCCCTTTTATTTTTTTCCACTTAAAACTTAATAGCACTTAAATTAAGTGCAAATTACAAAAAGTCTTAATTCAATTAAGATGTTCGTCTATTTATTTTTTCTAAATTTGATGTAACTTAAAATAAGTTATTTTTTGAACTTAGACCATTTTACCCCTAAAACACCTATAATTGCATTTATAAAAGTTTTTCCTCTAAAACACCTTCTAGTGTATTTATAAAAGTTTTATATATTATTTTTAGTAATGATTTTTTTATTTATATTTTTTAAATAAAAAATTATTTGTGATATATTATTAATCTATTAAGATAGTCTTATTGATTATTTTTTTATTATTTGATTATCAACTTAAAATTGTTGATTTTTTTATTTGACAATCAAGTTAAAATAAGTTATTAGTGATTGCTTGTTAATTTATAATGTGACAATAAAATGGACTTTTTAAAATTCAAAATACAATTATAAGCCTGTTTTGAAAAACATACAAAAACAAGTTTTTAAAAATTTAGTTTCACTCCATAGACCAAGTTTCCGAAAATACCCCTGAATTTTTACTATTCACAGATTCTGTAATTACGCTCACAATCTGTGAATTACGGTTACAATCTGCGAATGGTGTATGGAGTGAAAATCAAACTTTAGTTTTGTAAACTTTTTAAAAGTGACCTATAATTGTATAGTAAACTTTTTATGACCTATAAAAAAAAATTTCTCATTTATAATTTTGTCATTTTATCATTTTTTTTAATATTTGATAGTTTAATGGCTTTATTTAATTTTTAATTTATAGTATTTAAAATAAAAAAAATTATAATCCATATAAATGTTTATATTTTTAATATTTTAATAATTGTGAAATAAAATAAAATAAATATTAATAATCAATTATCCTATATAAATTGTTGTTATATTTATTAATGAATTATAGTTAATGTTGATAATTTATAATGTTGAAAAATATAAATATAAAATAGAAAAACAGGCCAACTAGGAAATTTAACAACATTTTTTGTTTTTTTTGAAATTTACAATGACATTTTTATTGAAATTTACTATGTAAACATTTATTAATTTCATTGAAAATATAACAGCATTCATTTTATTTTATATTTTTTAAATTTAGAATGACCATATTTATTATTTTTATTAATATTAATAATGATAATATTTATTATTTTTAATTATATAATATTTATTATGTTTATTCAATATGCATATATCTATAATTAATCCTATGACAAACAATAAAATTTATTATTTTTATTGAAATTCACATTCAATAGATATCAATAAATGTATAATTAAAAATAATAATTAATAATTCGTCTATTAAAATGTGAGCGATATTAATGAAATGATATTTATGGAAATATATATACGAAATTAAATCCATTCAGATTCAGTTAAAAATTATATCTGAACAAATTAGATGAAAATTACTTAATTTGAGATTTTTTTTTGAAAAATATAAATATTTTAAATCAGTGAATTTAAGTCTTCAAACCTATTCAGTATTAATTTTGGAAAAAACAAACGGAAGCTAAATCTCTCAGTCTCCTTTATTCTCTATTCACACGCACATATATACACAATAACTTGTGTACTTTTATTTCTCACCCTTGTGGCTTTTCACGTCCTCTTGTCTTCTCAAGTAAAGCTAGAAACAAGAAAATAAAACCTTCGACTTCTTCTCTGATATGCCAATACAAAACAAACCAATTGATCCCACACCACTAAGTGGAATTCCACAAAAGCTTATACAATTACTTATGGAAACAGGTTGAAATAAGTTATTTAATGCAAATGGGGATAATAAATTGAATAAGTCCTCTGTACTCCTAATTCACTTGAATAAGTGACTCGGGAGTGAGGACAAATAAATGGGTCCATATATGTTCCATGCATCCAATTCCTTCATATAAAGAGTGTGAAGACTTCTAGAGTTAATATGGTTCTCTTTCCAATTAAGCTCCACCCTGATAGAAGGTTTAGAGCATCTCTAATGTAGTCCCTGACTCTTTTTTAGATGGCATTGAGACTTTGCAAAATGGGACTCCCATGGTATAAATAAAAAAAGATGGGACCGTCTCAATTAAGAGGGATGTCCCAAGTTGATTATTTTATTATTTTTATACTCTTTCTTCCGAGTGTTGTTTGGTTGAGTTTTGAATTAATTACCTTTTGTTTTTATCCTTTTATTTATTAGATATATTTAAATCGTCTTTATTATTATTATTTTTTTCAATCTAACAAGTAACTTTTATTTATTTTTAAAATAAATATAGGTTACTTTTTTATCAACGATAAATTTCATTATGATGTATTTTTAATTAAGTAAAAATAATAATGATATATTTTCAATAAAATTTATTATAAATTTAATTTTTTAAAATTTATTTTTATAATTTAAAATTAAAAAATAATTTAACTTATATTATAATATATATATATAATATAATTAATAGTATTTAATATTAAATAATAATTATTATTTGGAACTCAAAATGAGTCATTCCATTGGAGACAAGAGTCCCAAGTTGAGAAAAATCTCAAGTTGTATGAAACAGTGGACCCATAGCTGGGACTTAAAATGGGACTTGCATTGGAGATACTCTTAGGCCGATGTCTTGAGAACCAAAAAGCTCACCACTTTTAGTCTAGAGGCTCTAGCTACCTTCATATAAAATGGGGATAGCTCCTATAATAGATGCACTCCACTTTGATCTAAGTCATGGATGTTAGTTAGAACGAAGGCGCAGTCTGCACATAGACGTTTCACCATGATCCATTTTTTCAGGTCAATTATAATACTCAGCCCAAACACATTTTTAAGATCCGTCTCCAGCATCCTACAAAACTAGAGCATAAAGAGGGAGAGGGACGCCAAAGGTGATTGAATGTTGAGAGGTTTACTGTGGATAGGAAAAGGGACCAGAGGACAGGGGATGGATGTCTGTAGGTCATTGGAGGATGGAGAATGGAGGTCTCACATTCACTGGAATCTTACCCTTCACAGGTAATTTATGTTGAAGTGTGATTCAAGTTGTTCTATTATTTTGGAGGACTAGTCGTTGAATTATTTTTATTTGAATAACAACAGTAGTTGTTAGCTATTGTTTCAGATGTTTGTTTAGCATTATTAGCTATTTTTTAGGAAATTTAGTAGTATTTTTTGCCTGCCAAAGGCCTTATTTGTTTTAGTAAATAAATAGAGAAGTACTTTGTTTTGCACAATTTCATTAATTGTTCCAATATTGTGGTATTAGAGCTTCTATTGAGATTCAATAGTAAAGTGTACACACGTGAGGTAGAGTAACATATATATTAACATCTTGGTAGCAATGACGACTAATGGAACTACATCTGGTATGGCGTAACTACTCATACCGATTTTCAACAGAGAAGGCTATGAATTCTGGAGCATTCATTTGAAGACTGTACTTAGATCTCAAGATATTTGGGATTTGGTTGATACTGGCTTTTTAGAGACTGATGAAGCAGGACGATTAAGACAAAACAAGAAGAAAGATGCAAAGGCACTCGCTATTATCCAATAAGCTGCGCACGATAGTGTATTTTTGAGGATGTCTGCTTCTATAACATCAAAGCAAGCATGGTCTGTCCTAAAAGTAGAGTATGAAGGAGATTCCAGAGTCAAGGTGGTATAACTACAATCACTCAGGCATGACTTTGAAACTCTATTAATGAAGCAAGGTGAAAAGTTTCTGATGTTCTGTCTAGGGCAATGAAAGTGGTTAGTCAAATGCAAACTTATGGAGAAAAGATTAAAGACCAGGCAATTATTGAAAATGTGATTCGTAGTTTAACCCCTAAATTTGATTACGTGGTGGGTGCCATTAAAGAATCTAAAGATCTGTCAACATTTAGCTTCGACGCACTCATGGGTTCTCTTTAAGCATATGAGGCAAGACTTTTGAGGTCGGCAGAAAGTAGCAAAGAGAAAGCATTCCAAGTAAGAGAATCTTTAGGCAAAGAAGGATAGTCATCTGCATCTAAAGGGCGTTAAGGAGAATTTTCGAGGAAATTTCTGTGGTCGGGGACAAGGTTGCAACTCTGGATATGGTAGGGGTCAGAGTCAAGTTCAATGTTATATAATTGTGGGAAGTTTGAGCATATACAAGTAGATTGTTGGTATGCAGATCAACAAGTCAATTTTGCATAGGATGATGAAAACGTTGATGAAGAATCAAAACTTTTCATGTGTCAAGTCAACTCAAACAATAAATCTCCTAATGTATGGTTTATTGATAGTGGGTGTTCCAATCACATGATAGGTATGAAGATATTATTTTTTGATCTTGATGAAATGCAAAAGAAATCTGTACAACTTGGTAATGGCAAAGACTTGAATGTTGAAGGATATGGTACCATTAAAGTAGAGCTTGGTAACGGAAATGTGAAGAAACTCTGAATGTTCAATAGGTTCCAGAGTTGTGTTATAACTTATTGAGTGTCAGACAATTGATTGAAATGAGTATGCAGTGATGTTTGATGATGATATGTGTACCATTATTGAAAAGCGAAATGGAAGAGAGATGATCAAAATCTCAAGAACTCAAAGCAACATGTTCCCGTTAGATATAGTAAGTTTGGGAAGCTTTGTTCTAACTACTACTGGCAAGGATGATGGCAAGCTATGGCATCTATGATATGGTCATCTAAACATTCGTGGACTGCAACCGTAGGAAGGCAAAGGTATGGTTAAAGGATTGCCAAAAATCTCTTCCATTGATCTTTGTGAAGGTTGTGTGTATGGAAAAATAACCCGGACATCTTTTCCTACTGCCAATGCATGGAGGGCTTCTAAAACTCTCGAACTCATACATATAGACCTTTGTGGACCGATGCAAACTACATATCTTAGAGGTAATAAATATTTCTTTCTCTTAACAGATGATTTCTCACATATGAGTTGGGTTTATTTTTTAAAACACAAATCTGAAGCCTTAAAGAAGTTTAAGAACTTCAAGGTAAAGGTTGAGAAGCAAAGTGGGAACTATATCACTGCTCTACGAACTGATCATCGTGGTGAATTTCAGTCAAATGAATTCAACAACTTTTGTGAGGAAAACTGCATTCATCTAGATTTGAAAACTCTATCTACTCCAGAGCAAAACGGGGTAGCAAAAAAGAAGAATTGAACTGTCGTAGAAATGGCAAGAAGCATGCTTAAAGGAAAAGGACTGGAAATGAATATTGGGGTGAAGTTTTTGCAACGTCAGTGTACTTACTCAACCTTTCTCCAACAAAGGCAGTGATGAATAAAATGTCTTTCGAAGCATGGACAGGTATCAGACCTACAATTACTCATTTAAGGATTTTTGGGTATGTCGCATATGCATTGGTTAATTCTTAATCACGAAAGAAACTTGATGAAAAAGCCGAAAAATGTATCTTTATTGGCTATGTTCTCACTCAAAAGCTTATAGGTTGTATAATTCTATAAGTTGTAAAATCCTCACAAGGCGAGATATTGTGTTCGATGAATTAGCAAGCTGGAAAATTGAGCAGAATTGTGGAGTCAACAACATTCCTTTCGCTGAAAATGAAGCATATAATCAAACTGACACAACTACTATAGCAAGCTCATCCAGTTCGACTCCTTCAACAAGTCTTCAATCCAATCCAGCAAGTAGGGAGACAAATTCCTTCTCAGATTGTTCTTCAAATGAGACTTCACCAATAAAGTTTCGCTCTCTTGAAGAAATTTTTTCAATCATCACAATTTCCGCTGTCTCTCATAGAACCTACATTATATGAAGAAGCTGTCGACCAAAAGCAATGATGACAAGCCATGGAGGAAGAGATACAAGCAATCAAAAGAAATAAGACATGGGAATTAATAGACCTTCTAGGTGGAAAACAAGCAATTGAACTTAAATGGGTTTTAAAACTAAGTTTGATTCTAATGGTAAGATTCACAAGCATAAGGCCCGACTCGTTGCAAAAGGATACTAACAGAAGCATGGAATAGACTTTGACGAAAAGTTTGCACCTAGGCTAGGTTTGAGACGATTAGAGTTGTTTTGGTATTTGTTGCACAATTACAATGACATGTATATCGATTTGACGTCAAATCAGCTTTCTTGAATGGTAAGTTGCAGGGAGAGGTGTACGTAACTCAGCCTAAAGGATTTATTGTACATAACAATAAAGAAAAATTTTACATATTAAATAAGGCGTTGTATGGCTTAAAATAGGTTCCGCGAGCATGGTATAGTCGTATTAATGGATAATTCCTGCAAAATGGTTTCTCTAGAAGTAAATTAGATCCAATACTGTATGTCAAGAAAGAATGTAATAATCTCATCGTCATTTGCTTATATGTTGATGACATTATCTATACAAGTTCTTGTGAGTCTATGATTATTGATTTTAAAACAAGAATGAAGGATGAGTTTGAAATGTCTGACATGGGAAAGTTACAGTACTTTCTTAGGCTGGAAGTACAATAAACTTATTTTGGAATTTTTGTTTCTAAAAAAACATATGCAGATGATCTTCTTATAAGATTCGGGATGATAAATTGCAACTCTACTATCACTCTTATGAATATCGAAGAAAAGTTGTAATTAGAAGATGGAGAAGAACTAGCAAATGCAGTGAGGTATAGAAGTTTGATCGGTGGACTTATATATCTAATGTATACACATCCAGACATCGCCTTTTCAGTTGGTGTTATTGCAAGATTTATGCAAAAGCCTTCTACAACTTATCTCGGTGCAGCTAAGAGGATTTTGATATATATAGTTGGAACTCTTGAATATGGTTAATGGTATGGGAAATTATCAGAAGTTAAATTAGAGGGATTTACTGACAGCGATTGGGCAAGTTCAATAGATGACAGAAAGAGCATCTTTGCTAATGTTTTCCACCTGGGTTCAGGAGTTGTTAGTTCGAGTTCAAAGAAGCAAGACATGACTGCATTATCCACCATAGAGGTAGAATATATCGCTGCAACCTCTACTACTTGTCAAGTTATTTGGTTGAAAGGGATTGTAGCAAATTTATAACAAATTCAAGAAGGTGAAACTGTGATATTTTGTGACAACAAGTCCACAATTTTCATGATTAAAAATCCAGCCTTTCATAGCATCATGAAACATATTGACATTAAGCATCACATCATTTGTGATCAGGTTGTTAAAGGTGAAATTGTTCAGAAATTTTATGCCACTGAAGAAAAGGTAGCTGATAATTTCTGCCTCATGAAAAGTTCTGTTACATTAGAGATAAACTAGGAGTCAGTATTCTTGAATCAAGGGAAAGTGTTGAAGTGTGATTCAAGTTGTTCTATTATTTCGGAAGACTAGTCGTTGAACTGATTTTATTTAAATAACAACAGTAGTTGTTAGCTATTGTTTCTGATTTTTATTTAGCATTATTAGCTATTTTTCAGGAAAGTCAGTAGTATTGTACGCTTATATAAAGGCCTTATTTGTTTTAGTAAATAAATAGAGAAGTACTCTGATTTGCACAATTTTATTAATTGTTCCAACAATTTATCCCATGAAGAAGAAAAACATTCATTCCCGTAAATATACAAATTTACTCATATAACGTACTCCAGTGAACAAACTATTCAACGTTAACGAATTTCTATAAATAATGGTAAAAAAAAAAATTAAAACAACAAACAGAAAATGATTACATTCCTTTTATTAGTGTAAACCATGAGATCTCTATCTCAATACAACCAAACAATTAACAAATACTTTATTTGAATTTCACACCTAATTACTCTCACCAATAGAACCCTCCAAAAGATATTTTTTTTGGTAAGCTTTGCAAAATCAACCGTGAGATTTCTATTTTATTACAACCAAACAATTAATAAGTACTTTTTATTCCAATTTCACACCTAATTATTCTTACGAGCAAAACCCAGCAATCGAAGATATTTTTTCATTGGGAAAGCTTTGCAAAATCAACCGTCTTCTTTCCATCATGTGCCTTTCGATAGAAGTGCTTGACATAATTAGAGTAAAGTATATCCTTATAGATTAGTTTGTCTCCACTTGCAAGAACTTCAGGCAAAGGTCCACTTGCAAGAACTTCAGGCAAAGGTCCAATTATGTCTTGAGGTCTAGGATTAACAAAAAGAGGAACAGAGATTCTATTCTTGAATCCATTAGCAGCCACACGATGCTCTGCACTCTTATACCTACCATTGCTCATGATTTGCAATGCATCACCAATGTTGATCACCAATGCTCCTTCAATTGGTGGAATGTGGATCCAACCATCATCACCCTCCATTCCTCGCACGTAAAGCCCTCCAACATCATCCTGAAGTAGGACGGTGAAAGTCGAAACATCAGAGTGACGGCCAACTCCTACGGTCAGTTCAGGATTCGGACAAATTGGATAGTAGTTGAGATTGGTTCTCAATGAGCCAGTCAAGAGATATTGCCTTGCTTCGTCAATTTCATGGATATTTAATCTCTTCATCACCACGTTTGCTAAACGTTCCGTTAAGAGTTTTGAACTCTTCATGTATTCCAATACTCGGTCCCTGCATAAGAAAAAAAAATATTATTAGCATGCTGTGATAGTTACAAGTATTGAATTTTGATTAACGTTATTGGGAAACTTACTTGCAAATGGGAGGCCACAAAGTATCAGCTTCTTGATCAGAAACATAAAACAAGCTAAGATAATCTTTCCACTCAAGAGCCTTCTCAGCATGAGGCAAGAAGCTAGTGGTGAGTCTCACATTGTTTGATGGAGAATATTCCTTCAAATACTTCCTCTTCTCATCGGCTGGTAAGCCATGGAAGTCATAAGTAGCATTTTTGACATCCTCCAAGACATGAAGAGGAACTCCATGGTTAATCACTTGAAAGAAGCCCCATTTCTCAGCTGCATCACAAATGGCATCAGCTACATTGGGGTCATGATCAAGCTGTGACATGTCAATTATAGGTATGGCCTGTTCGGGCATTATTTTCGAGAGAAGCTGTCTCTCTTCCAAGGGCTGAATGTATTGTTGAGGTAGGGTTTTCAGACCCATCTCAGACAGTGATTTCACTCCGTGATCTTGTTTTATCACGAGATCGGTCACATCTGATGAGTCATCTAGGGTAATGGAGATTGGTGGGGCCATTTTAATATATAGAATCGTTGGCAATGAAAAGTGTTTTAATTTTGGTTGTGCAGTGCAATAATAAGTTTCACTCTTGTCTATTTATAGTCTTGTTAAAATAGGGGTGTGCAAAAAGCTCGAAGTGGAAAGCCCGGACCGACACCACTTTCACCCCAAAAATAAAAATAATTGGGTTCGGTTCGGTCCACTAGATATAACAGTTTCGAATTTTGAAGTTTTGCGGATCATTATTTCAACCAATAAATAAAGGAAATCCAAAATCCGGACTAAACCGACCTTGATCTAAAAAATAATCTAATTCGATCCGATTCAAAAAATTTCAAATTTTCGAATTTTTTCGGATAAGTTCGAATTTGGCCCAAGTCCGACCCTACACACCACTTCTTTAAAGGTTACATCCATGTAAATAGAAACAAATGGTTATATTATATTCATAACCTACCTCAAATTTAATATATGGGTTAGCTAAAAAAAAATATTTTTTTTCAAATTTTTATATTAGTCCACCCATTTTTTTATTAAAAAAAATTAGGTCAAGCAAACTTTTTGCATTTACCCACGAATTTTAAATTTTTTTCTAATTAGAAAGTACTGGTGCAAAATTATTATTATTATTTTTTAACATTTAAAAGTAGTGGATTAATGTAAAAAATTTCAAAAAATGACACTTTTTTTTAATATATTCTTTAATATATTGTACATAATTTTAAATATCTAATAATTTAAAAATATATTTATAAATTTAATTTATACTTTAATACTTTAAAATTAGGTATAAATTTTATCATATATTTATAAATATAAATTTTATTAAACTTTTATAAATGATACTTTATTTTATATATAAAAGATATTGGTTATACCTAACATTTTGGAATTAACTATAAATTTAGTCAAACTTTCTTATATTTGATATTTTATTTTAGCTATAAAGATATGCTTTATACCTCACACATTGGAATTATATATAAACTTTAAACTTTCGCGTCTAACATTTTGGAATTATGTATAAATTTTATTAAAATTTCATACCTAATATTTATTTTAGTATATTTATATCCGACTAAAAAATATTATCAAATTTCAAAACCTGTAATTTATGTTTGGTGTGAAAAATATGATCTAAGTATAAATTTTATCAAGTTTTTTTTAGTTACTAAAATATTATGTATGCCACAATTTTTTAATAAATATAAACACTTTCATCTCTTATTAAGTTAAGTATTGAACAAATACATAAAATTTTAAAATTATATATAAATTTTATAAAATCTAATATGTGACACTCTAAATTATATATAAAGTTATTATTTATATTTTAACATTTTGAAATCAAATATTGTAAAATTTTATATTTAAATTTTAAAATTAGATGTAAAGTCAGAAATAAATTTGATAAAATATCATATACGATTCTTGATATTCTATAATCAAGTATATAATATATATATATTAATATATTATAATATAACCATAAATATGACTGAAATTCTTCCATCAGCTTTTTGGACTAATTATTTTCATGTCCGTCTATTTTTTTTTAGTTAAATTAATCAACCTCAAATATGTGTTTGGAAAAAATTTTCATATAACATTTCAGATATCACTTAAATTATAAATTAGCTGTTAAGAAAAAACGTATTTTTTAACCGCATTTAAAAATAGCATTTAGCGTTTCAATCAGTTTATTTAAAATAGCGTGTGTGAAAGCTATCAAAGATAGCTTTCAACCTAAGTGCTAATAGTGATTTGTATTTTTAACATTTATTTTATAATTATTTACATTATTATCTTTTAAATTATACTTATATCTGTAATAAATTTTAATGATTTCACATCTAACAGCTAGTTTAAAAAGTAAAATTAATATCAAACTTTCAATCCAACTGCTAACTTAACAGCTAATTTAAAATCTAATCTAACTACTAACTGCTAATATTATCTGAAATACTGATCTAATAACTAATTGAAATTATAATCCCAAACATACTCCGAATCTTTCACATTCTCTTTCTATTGTCGCTTCATGTCAATTATCGAACCCTTCTTTCTATCCTGCTTTGAGTAGATGCATTTTCTTTCATCATTGATTAGATGTCCGAGGTTCACAAGCGACTACTTGAACACCAGATTAAGGTATCTTAGTCATTGATAGTTAAAATGTTGCTAGATTAGGCATTACCGCTTGTTGCCCGTGCTCATTCCTCTTTAGGAATACAACATGTCTCTGCTGTCGTCATCTTCTTCTTTTCTGCTCCCGAGTAACCTTGCTTAGATGTCTATCTTCCTTAATTTTTCTCTCTCTCAATTTCTCAAGGTCTTCCTCACCTCATCCGTTCTTTAAATCTCTGTCGTTTTGAATTTAAAAACTTTTATTTTTTTGTATTTTGTTCATGTTTGCTTTCTAATTAAGGTTTATTTTATGCTAGTTTCTCATTGAGATATATGTGTAGTTATATTTGAAATGATTGGTTATAGTGCACTTATGATTTGATTTCTTGAATTAATATGAATAGTGTGCATGCAATCTGATACTTGATATTATCTAGGGTTTCTACTCCAATAGAGAAATCTCTATCGCACTCTCGGTTAAGTCTTTTTGAGATAGGAATCAAGTGCATAAATTATTTCTCCATTGTGGTTTCTGAGACAAAGTAATGATATATTTCTCCATTTATTTAAGGTTTTGAAAATATAGTTTGTGATAAATGTTTGTGGTCATATTTTTGAAGGATAGTAGAATTGACTTAATTGGTGTTTGCTATATTCATTATCAATGTTTGTTTCATTGTAACTGTGAATTGGCCTCTTCTTGATAAATATGTCTAGGATTCATTTTTTTAAGTGAAGAAATATTTTTTATTGTTCCTTAGTTATCACTAGCGTGGTAATTACATGTGTACCTTGACATCATGTTTAAGATATCACAATTTGTTTTAATGCTTATAATTTTTATCGTACCCATCTTTTGACTGTTGAAACTTAAATAAGAAACAAAAGAAGTGCACTAATTGATATATGTTTGTTGATATTGAAATTGCCATTTTATAAGGAAAAACAACGTATAGAAATAGAGTACTACAACTGATAACTATTAAAGTTCCTACACTTAAGGAAAACTATTTAACAGACTCTAATACTCTCATTCCAGAAGACTTGGACAACTCTTTGACTTATTTCAATAAAAATTAATTTCAACATTACCCCTTAATTTGTATTTGTACTCCCACCAAACTTCTAAAATTAAAAAACTTGTGTTTGGGCAGTGCTTTTGTTAATATATCAGCCAGCTGGTCATGAGTGTTATGATACTGAATGTCCTAAACTTTTCGTGTGACAAGATCTCTAATAAATTGCATCCTTGTATCAATATGTTTTATGCTGCTATGAAGAGCTACATTCTTTTTCCTAAATATAATTGACTTGTTGTCACATAATATAATGGTTGGTGTCTTTGATTATTCCTGCAATTCATTAAGAATTCCTCTAATCCAGACCGCTTGATAGGCTGTAAATGGTACTATTATGTATTCTGCCTCTTTGCTGGATAATGAAGTTATTGGTTTCTTCTTTGCGCTCCATGCGACTACAGTTGAACCTAGAGAGAAAACATGAGCTTAAATACTCTTTCAATCAT
This sequence comes from Cardiospermum halicacabum, assembly GCA_031304145.1. Lineage (NCBI taxonomy): Eukaryota > Viridiplantae > Streptophyta > Magnoliopsida > Sapindales > Sapindaceae > Cardiospermum > Cardiospermum halicacabum. Next base: position 10,310,810 of record CM062396.1, on the reverse strand, counting down.
AAAGACTACTTTCAACGTCTAAGGTTAAGTATCCATAGAGTTTTCCATTATCAGACATGCCGCATTGCTTGAATACCATGTATCTAACTTCGGTCCCTACTATATACCGTATAATCCTATTTGCTGCTCCAAAGTATGTTCGTGATGGATTTTCCATGAAACTTGACATTACTTTTACTGCAAAAGTAATGTCAAGACGAGTATAAGTTAGATCAATCCACCAACAAGACGCTTGTAAGAGGTAGGATTTGCTACAGTGTCTTCATCATAACTAGCTAGTTCCTCATTTATTTGTACATGGGTCATGATAGGACTGCAACAGATCATGACATATTTCTTCAACAACTCCTTGGCATATAATTCCTGTTATAGAAAAATTTCATCCTCTCCTTGTATGACTTCTAATCCTACTAAGAATTTTCAAGGACCCAAATCAATCATTGATTGATCACAAAATCAATATTATTTTACATTATTTTATTTTATTATTTGAGGACTTTATTGAAAATTTGGTAATAATTTGTCTATTTTTGTAATTATGGATAACTTGGAGGCAATTTTATAAATATAATGATTTTCAGGGATTAAAGGCACAAATTGCCAGTTTGAAGTCAAAGTCAACATCTCATTTCAAGACTTAATCAACAAGAAAATAGAGTGATATCATTTTAATTTTTCAATTTGCAATTTCAAATAAATATTTGTGGAGTTAGAGAGATTTTAGGAATATAATATTTTTTCTCAGATTTCTTCTAAAGATATAAATTAAGAATAGAATTGTAAATTGGGGTCAGTTTTATTCTGAAAAAAAAAAACACTCTGTTTTATTCATTCCTTATGACTATTAAGCTGCATATATATACTTAGTTTCGATGATCAACACTTACCTTAAATAAGTTGACTTAGCTGGATGTTTAACTATCATTGTTTGTTTATTTTGTTTATTTTATTTTTAGTTTAATTACTCATATATTCTACAACCCCATTTTTAATTTTGATCTAGTCCTAACATTTGCAATCATTAATTTTCGTTCTCAGTGAGATCGACCTTATTTACCACAAGTTTATTTATATTACAAGTTAATTTATATATTGATGAACTTGACACCTGTCAATCATATCAAACTTCGTTTTCATCTACTTCTTGAATTAGTCAACTAGAACTTGAGAAGAACCTGAAAAGATCATGTCATCTGCATAAAGACATACCATAAGAAAATCTCCTTTAACACTCATCCGGGCAAATAGTGTTGGCTATCGACCACTTTGCGGGAAACCAATGGTGATGAAATATTTTTCAATGTGGTTGTACCTTTCCCAATATTGTTCAATGTGGTTGTACTTTTCCCTAGGGGCTTGTTTCAAGCCGTATAATGTCTTCCTTAGTTTGTAAACTTTCACTCCACTTTCTTTTTCTAAAAAATCCAATCGGATGCTCCATACACTTCTCATTTAGTTCACCATTTAGAAAGTTGGATTTAATTTGAAGTTGATATACAATATAGTGATATTGAATGACTAAGTCAAGAAAATTTTTTACTGTTCCGAACTAGACTACAGGTACAAAGGTTTCTTCAAAATAGATGCCAGCATGCAACATTTTCCTTGACAATGAAACATGTTTTATACCATTCAACTACCTCATTTGAGTTATATTTTGTATTGTTAACCCATTTAAGATCAATTGCTCTTTTCTCTACATGTAATTCACATAATAGCCATATATTATTTTTAATAATAGCAAAAATCTCCTCTCTTATTGCTTGCATTCATTTATCCTGTCTATGTGCTTTTTCAAATGTTTTAGGAACAACAACCATCAACGCGAAACCACAAGTTTCATAGAGATCAACTAAAGATTGATATCTTCTCTGAGCAACTGGTATTATTAAGTCTGTATTCAAGCCTCTTAATTAATTTGTTGTAGTCGAGCCTCCTAACTGATCTGCTAGCATAGTTGTACGTGCTGTTGAGATTGAAGATGATGTTGATTTGTAGAAAGAGGTAAAACTCGTTTTGTCACAACCGATTCAACTTCCCATGTTGGACTTTGTTCTACTTGTTTTTGTATATATTGTGGATGCTTTGGATTTATCTTCTGCCTGCCAATTCTAACCGATACTTTCATCAAAAATAACATCTCTCCTGATCAATATTTTCTTACTCTAAGGATCATATAAATCGATAAGCCTTTGATTTTGTACTATGACCAACAAAGATAATCTTTTGTGACTCAAGAAAATTTTTTTTTGTCTCTATTACTAGGCAATCAAAGAATAACAGGGAGAACCAAATATTTTTAACTGACTTATAGTGGGTGTATATCAATGACATGCTTCTAAAGGAACCATATTCAACATTGCTCAAGAAGGAGAAATATTGAGTGGATATATTGTAGTTGCCACAAGTTCGGCTCCTAGATTATTCAATAAACCTTTTCTTTTCATTGTTCTTTGGGCCATGTCAACCACAGTGCAATTCTTACATTCAGCTACTCCGTTCTACTCTAGAGTATAGGGAGTAGTAAGTTCTCTTTGATTCTCATTTTCTTCACAGAAAGATATGAACTCATGAGACATAAACTCTCCTCCTCTATCAGTTCGAAGATTTTTCATATGCAATACACTTTATTTTTATACCAACACCTTGAACGACTTAAATCTGTCAAAAGCTTGACCTTTGTTTTCAAGAAAATAGACCCATGACATCGTATTATAATCATCAGTAAGAAGAAATAAAAACTTATTACCATCAAGAGAAATAGTTTGCATTGGACCACACAAGTCGGTATGAATCAATTCCAAAAATGCAGTTGCACGCTAAGCTTAACCAGATGGAAAATAGACATTTACTTTCCATAACCGCGTTATTCATAAAATTTTATATCTCTAATCTCAGGTGAACCTGTAACCATTCCTATATTTTCAAGTAATTTCAATCTTTTTAAATGCAAATGACCATATATGAGGTGCCATAATGTTAAATCTTCCTTGGGGTTTGCTGTAAGAACGAAATGTCCTATTGTTGATAAGTCTAATGGAAACATCTTATTCTTTATCACTAGAATACTTATCATATTGTGTCATATCTTCTTCTCCCTTATGCAAAACTCTCTATTATCAAAGAAAATTAAATGCCTATTTTTCATTAGTTGTCTAACACTGATCGAATCAAATCAAAGAGCAGAAACATATCGTACGTTATGTAAGAATAAGAAAATTGCTAAGATTAATTTCAAGAGTAGAAACATATCATACATTATGTAAGAATTGAAAAATTGCTAAGATTAATTTCAAACTTAACAATACCTTTTCCTTCAACTTATAGCGTATGACCATTACCGAGTCGAACTACTTGTTTATCTAATTCATCAAGAGAGAAAATAGAGACTTATACCTAGAATTTGAACAACCACTATTAATGAACCACACATGAATCTAATGTATCTCTTCATTCTTCTCATTTGGTGTCACAATTTTTTTTCTCCACCATAAATGTATTTTACTTCATCTCCCTTCTTCTTTGTAAAATTGCTTTGTCGTTTTTGGACTAATAATCTGTCCTTATTTGTTTATAATTTCCATAATTATCGTATTGCATTGAATTCATATATGAATGTTGTTCATTTCCTCTGCCTCTACCATATTCATTTGTGTGCCCTCTTCTAGGAGATCGACCATGAAATCCACCACAATAGTTGCCTCTACCATGTCCACGCTTGAAACTGTTGTCCTGTATCTAAAACACTTTTTCCTCCTCTTTTTCAACTATCTATTTATCCTCACTTCATAAGCTTAAAAAGCCTATTAGTTCCTCAAATGAAAAAATAGACAAATCCTTTAATTCTTCAATTGCACCTACAACATGATCAAACTTTGAATTTAAACTACCTTCTTCATAATTGTTTGACCGTCTATCTTAGAACCAAAGGTCCTGGTTTTACTTATCACTGCAGTGTTTTTGTAAATAAATTCAAATATGTTTTCCTCATTCTTCATTTGCAAGTTTCAAACTCTCTACGTAACAAATGTACTTTGACAACCATCACCTTCGAGTCACCTTGAAACTCCTTCTTTAACACACTCCAAGCTTGTTGTGATAGAATGCACATTGCTATCCACAAAAACATTGTATCATGAATTGCTTGTTGAATTATTTCTTGAGACTTTGCATCTTTCTTTCTTGCTTCTTTGAATTTCGTCTATTCGGTTGTACTGAACTTTGAGGCTTCTGTTGGTTCTATCAATCCATAATCTACAAAGTCTCAAATATCATGCGCTCTGACAATTTATTTAACCCATATTGACCAATTCATAAATTTCACCTTTGAATACAAGTGTGAGTGTTTAAGTTGTTCCTTTGCAATCCCTCTAGCATTGTCATCGATACTACTAGCTACCATGTCTTTAGTCTGTACTCTCACACTACTATGAATGTGTTTACACTCACTCTCAATTGATAACCTTGTGCTCGGATACCATAATGTTGAAACTGAAATAAGAAACAAAAGGCATGTGTTGATATATATATATATGTGTGTGTGTGTGTGTGTATGCACTCTAATACTGAAGTTTCACACCTAATTATAGTGCCATCTTTCAATTGGTTCTAGTCTTTGTGATATGATTATAGTTCCATCTCTCTCTTAGTTGAAGTTGAGGTCGCATGAATTAGCCTCTTTTGAGGTAAACCACGTAGTGTGCTGTTGTTGGTTGTTTGCTTGTTTATATTCAAAGTTCTGCTTATTTTGTATCAACCTGGAGTAATTTTAGAAATGTATGATAGGTGTTTGGAACCTTCAAAGACAATGAGATCTTGAGTGTACCTTGATACATAGCATTAGGATAGGAAAAAAATCTATACATGTAAGTCATTTTTAATACAGGTATATTTATTTTTATTCACTTGAATAATTTTTAAATTTTTGTTTATTTTGTTGATCTATTTGAATTTAGTTGTTTATATATATATATATATATATATTTCATTTTATGTATATTATTTTATATGATAAAAAAGTTAAAAATTAAATTTTTAATCAAATGAATACAAAAAAATCAAAGTAAAGTATATCCTTATAGATTGATTCATCCACTTCTGCCTTCATATTTGTATCAACGTCGTACCTCCATTCAACGGAGAAACATCTACTTTTCTTCACTTTTACTCTTACAATTTCGAGGGATTTATTGTCCTTCATTTTTACACTTAGTAGATTTTTAGCTATATTTGGGACTAAGAGTACATCCTTTATGTACCTCTTACCCTAATTAGTATTGATGGCTACGGTACCTTTCCCAACAGCTTCCATAAATTTTCTATTTCCAATTCGCACTTTTGTTTTAATATTATCAAGGTTGCAGAAAATACTCTCATCTTTTGACATGTGATTACTACAACCACTATCTAGGTACCATATGCCTCTATTTTCCTTATTGGCATTTTGGGAGACATGGAATAAATAATTTTCACCTCCTTTTTCTTCGCTAAAATTAGTTTGATGGTTTTTTCTTTGCCTACAATTCTTTGCCAAATCTCTAAAGTTTTTACACTTCTGGCATTGTGGCTTTCCTTTACGCCAACAATCCTTAGCCAAATGACCTATTTTTTTATAAATTTTACAAGTAAACATATTTTTATTGTCAGATTATTGATTTTCTCCATTTTTAGAATTTTCTGCACCATTTTTAAATTTTTGAGACTGCAAATTAATTTTAGATTGAAAGGCGTTTTCTAACTTATAACCATTTTGCCTTTTTAATCTTTGTTCATGTGCTTCTAGAGAACCTATTAACTCTACTACTGCCATTGTTTCAATATCTCTAGATTTTTCTATCGCCGATATTACGGAGTCATATTTTTCTGTGCAGCTTATTAATATTGTTTGCACTATTGTTTTATCCGTAATATTATCTCCATAGGTTCTCATTTGATTAACTATTTTTTTTTATTTATTGGAAAATAATCTTTAGCAGTCTCACTATCTTTAATTTTGATATTTTCAAACTCACACCAAAGAGCTTGAAGTTTGATGGTGCATACCTTTTGGCTCCCTTAAAACTCCTCCTCCAAAGTGGTCCACGCGTCTTTGGCTGTTGAAGCTCCCATTATTCTTGGAAAGATGTTGCTGGTCATAGCCTGCTGTAGGTCAAATAATGTTTGGGCATCTCTCTAGATATTTTCTTCTAGAGTCTTCTTCTGAGCAGCTGAAAGGTAGAAAGTGTCTATCGGAATACTATAGCCCTCTTCAATCATCTTCCACAAATTTTGAGAGCGAAAATATGCCCTCATTTTATTGATGGATCAAAAATCATAATTTTTCCCCATTGAATATTGAAAGGGGATTAGAAAATTTAGTATACACCATTTAAGATTTACAATACTACGCCCAATAAATGACCAAACGCAGCTCTCATACCACTGTTGGATTTAGATTAGCAGAGAAATATATTTAGCTGGTGATTAAATAAGTAAAATAAATAGGAGAAAAAGTTTGTGTAAAATAGGGAACAAAACAACAGAGGAGATAGATTCTTGTGTACAAAACAGGGGAGGAATTCTTTATTTTTCTACATTCTAATAATAACTACAACTGCCTTTATATTCATTTTTCTACATTGTTTTGGACTTCTAACACTTCTATAATTACAATTGTTTATTATTTCATTTATACTATATTCTATATAATTCTAGAATAATCTAAAAATGAGCAGCAACTTTAACAGGTCTATATTGGGTCCTTGGATCCAATTCCTTAATATAAAGAGTATTAAGACTTCCCAGCTAAATATGGTTATCTTTCCAATTAAGCTCCATCCAGATAGAAGGCTTAGGCCTATGTCTTGAGAACCAAAAGCTCACCATTTTTAGTCTAGAGGCTCTAGCTACCTTCATATAAAACTCAGATAGCTCCTATAATAGAAGCACTCAACTTTGATCTAAGCCATGGTTCTCAATTAAAACAAAGGCGCAGTCTGCACACAACAAAGACGCTTTACCATGATCCATTTTCATGTACATTACCATACTCAGCCCAAACACATTTTTAGGTTCCGTGTCCAGCATCCTACCAAACCAAAGCATAAATAGGGTGGGAGACGTCTGAGGTGATTGAATGTTGAGAGGTTTACTGTGGACATGGAAAGGGACCGGAGGATGGAGCCATCGGAGAAAGGAAGTCTCACATTCACTAGAAGTTGATATATTGTTAAAAATTATAATGATGGGTATGTCTAGAGAAGTCTAGAACTGTGAAGTTTACACAAGAACATTCAAGAATTAATGAGGTTGTATGGCAAATGAAGATTAATCTAGAAGTAACAAAATTATTAAAATAGAAAAAATCTAAAACTATAGTGAAGTCGGTGATACCTTCCACCACCGACATAATAAGCCTATAAATAGACTAGAGCTATTGTAATATGGTGTGTACAAATAAAAGATATATTCCTCTATTGCACTTACACACTCATTTGCACCTTTTCTACTTTCACTGTAATATCTCCATTCCATTATATAATTTCTATTAAACTGTTCCTTTTATTTCTCAATTATATTTTTTAATTCTTAAAACTAACAGTGGTATCAGAGCTGCGTTCGGTCATCTACTAGGGGTAGTTTTTTAAATCTAACATGACAGAGTCTACTAAATTTTCTATTCCCCTTCCAATATTTAACAGGAAAAATTATGATTTCTAGTCCATCAAGATAAGGGCAAATTTTCGCTTTCAAAGTTTATGGAGGATGATTGAAGATGGTTATAGCGTTCCGAAAGATACTTCCAGCCTATCAGCCACTCAGAAGAAGGCTCTGGAAGAAAATATCTAGAGAGATTCCCAAACATTATTTGCCCTACCGCAGGCCAATGACAAACAACATCTTTCCAAGGATAATGACAGCATCAACAGCCAAGGAAGCGTGGACCACTCTGGAGGAGGAGTTTGAAGAGAGTCAAAAGGTACGCACCATCAAACTTCAAGCTCTCCGGTGTGATTTTGAAAACATTAAAATGAAAGATAATGACACCGCTAAGGATTATTTTTTAAGAATAAAGAAGATAATTAATCAAAAGAAAACCTATGGAGAAAATATTACGGATAAAACAATAGTGCAAAAAATACTAATAACCTGCACCGAAAAATACGATTCCATAATATTCGCTATAGAACAATCTAAAGATATTGAAACTATGTGAGTAGCAGAATTAATGGATTCTCTTGAAGCGCATGAACAAAGATTGAAAAGGCGTAATAAGGAATCTTTTGAAAATGTCTTTCAATCTAATTTGCGGTCTCTAAACTCCTAAAATGGTGCGGAAATTTCTATAAATAGTGAAAGTCAACAACTTGATAATAAAAATATTCCTACTTGTAAAATCTGCAAAAAAAAAAAGGTCATTTGGCTAAAGATTGTTAGCATAAAGGGAAACCGCAATGCCAAAATTGTAATATATATATATAAAATAAAAAATTGGGCATTTGGCAAAAGATTGTAGGGTATGAAAAAATCATCAAGCCAATTTTAGTGAAGAAAAAGGAAGTGAAAATTATTTATTTCATGTTTACCAAAATGCCAATAAGGAAAAGAAAGCCATATGGTACCTAGACAGTGGTTGCAGTAACCACATGTCGAAGGACGAGAGTATATTCTGCAACCTTAATAATATTAAGAAAAAAATATGGATCGAAAATGGAGAATTTGTGGAAGCGGTTGGAAAAGGTACCATAACCATTAATACAATAAAGGGTAAGAGGTACATAAAGGAGGTACTCTTGGTCCCAAATATAACTTAAAATCTGCTAAGTGTAAGACAAATGATAGAATGAGGATACTCGTTGCATTTTGAGGGACATCATTATTCAATATATGATAAGAACAAAAAATCACTTGAAATTGCAAGAGTAAAAATGAAAGAGAATAGATGTTTCCCCATTGAATGGAGGTACGACGTTGATACAACTATGAAAGCAGAAGTAGTTGCATCATGGTTGTGGCATAAAAGGTTTGGGCATTTCAACTTCAATGGCCTGAAGATCCTTCACTAAAAGAATATGATGAGAGACCTTCCGTTCATACCTAAAAACAACAACGTGTGTGAATGATGCATGCTTGGGAAATAACATCGACAATATTTTTTGAGCGAAAAAGCAGGGAGAGCAAAGAAGCCCTTAGAGGTAGTTCATACAGACGTATGCGGGCTAATGCAAACTCCATCACACAACCAAAATAGGTACTTCATTCTTTTCATTGATGATTATACAAGAATGACATGAGTGTATTTTTTGAAAGAGATATCGCAAGTTTTTGACATTTTCAAGAAGTTCAAAAACTTTGTGGAGAAGCAAAGTGGCCACAAGTTAAAGACAATTAGAAGCGATTGAGAAAAGGAATACATCTCCGGTCAATTCAAAAGATTTTGTGAAGAAGAATGAGTATAACGCCAACTAACAGTCGGATATGCCCCAGAACAGAATGGAGTGTCCGAAAGAAAGAATAGAACAGTGATAGAGATGGATAGATCTATGCTCAAGGAGAAACTCTTACCCAATACTTTATGGGCGGAAGCAATTTACACAATAGTGTATCTACTCAATAGGTGTCCTACTAAAGCAATTTAAGACAAGAAACCGGTAGAAGCCTGGAGTGGAAGAAAGCCTTCAGCGAAGCATCTAAGAGTATTCGGGAGAAACTTTTACGTATATATTTCGGAGCAAAAAAGAAGCAGTAAGTAGAACGAAGAACTATTCTAGCTCCAATGATAGAACAAGATAATGAAGAACAAACCAAAAAATAAGAAAAGTTCCAGAAGATTCTTCACCACCATCAACTCCACAAAGAACGAGGCCACTATCAGAAATATATTAGACGTGAAATTTCACAATTGTGGAGATAGAAAACTATGAAGCTGCCTCCAAACAACAAGTATGGGTAAAAGTTATAGAAGAAGAAATTCAGATGATCGAGAAAAATAAGACCTGCGAGCTAGTGGATCTTCTAAAAGATAAAGAAACCATCGGAGTTAAGTTGATATGCAAAACAAAACTTAACTCAGATGGAACTATTTAGAACACAAGGCACGTCTGGTGGCAAAAGGATATTCACAGCAGTATGGAGTTGACTATAATGAGACTTTTGCTTCAGTTGCTCGCATGGATACCATAAGGGCACTCATAGCTCTAAGTGCTCAAAAGAGTTGGAAGATCTATTAGATGGACGTGAAGTTAATATTTCTAAATAAGTATCTTAAAGAAGAAATATACGTGGAGCAACCAGAAGGATTTATGGTTAAAGGCAAAAAAATAAAGTCCTCAAACTGAAGAAATCCTTATACGGGTTAAAGCAGACATCGAGGGCTTGGTATAGCATAATTGACGAATACTTTACAAGCCACGAATTCAGAAAGAGCAAAAGCGAGCCAACACTCTGCATCAAAACCCAAGGTAATGATATTCCCATCATTTCCTTGTATATTGATGATCTTATTTATACAGGAAACAATGGGAAGATGATGATGAACTTTAAAGAAGACATGATGAAGACGTTCAAGATGATAGACTTGGGTTTGATGCACTACTTTCTTGGGATAAAGATCCATCAAGAAAAGTCTAGGATATTTATATCTAAAAAAATATATATGCAGGAGTTTCTCAAGAAGTTCAATATGAGTGGATGCAAGTCAGCAGCAACACCTTTTGTTACTACTGAAAAGTTCAGAAAAGAAGATGGTTCGAAGAAGGTGGATGCATCATAGTATAGAAGTCTGATTGGAAGTCTACTCTACTTGAAGGCTACAAGACCTGACATAATGTACACTACGAGTCTATTATCAAGATCATGCAAGATCCGACTCAAGTACATTATGGAGCAGCCAAGAGAATTATTCGGTACCTACAAGGAACAAAAGATTTAGGGATATGGTACCAAGCTTGTAAAGAATACTCATTAGAAATATATACCGACAGTGATTAGGCAGGATCTGTGGATGACATGAAGAGTACTTCAGGATATGCGTTCGCACATGGATGTGGGATATTCTCATGGGCATCCCATAAGCAAGCTACACTCGATCAATCATCAGTTGAAGCGGAATAAATAGCAGCAGCAAGTGCTACTAGTCAGGCAATTTGGCTCAAAAGAATTCTTGAAGACATGGGAGAAAAACAAAAGGATGCTACTAAAATCTATTACGACAACAAGTCGGCTATCACAATGACAAAGAATCCGGTCTTCCACAATCGAGCCGAACATATAAGTATTAAATATCATTTCATTCGAGATGTTAAAACTAACAAACTATTCAACATTACAGAATTTTTAGGAATAATTGTAAAAATAATCTCAATTTTATTAATAAAAAAATGATTACATTTCTTTTATTATTGTAAACCATGAGACCTCTATCTCACTAAAACCAAACAATTAACAAATACTTTATTTGAATTGCACACCTTAATATTCTCCCCAACAGAACCCACTGAACGAAAATATTTTTACTGATTAAGCTTTGCAAAATCAACTGTCTTCTTTCCATCATGTGCCTTTCGATAGAAATGCTTGACATAATCAGAGTAAAGTATATTCTTATAGATCGGTTTGTCTCCCCTCGCAAGAACTTCAGGCAAAGGTCCAATTATGTCTTGAGGTCTAGGATTAACAAAAAGAGGAACAGAGATTCTATTCTTGGATCCATTAGCAGCCACACGATGCTCTGCACTCTTATACCTACCATTGCTCATGATCTGCAATGCATCACCAATGTTGATAACTAATGCTCCTTCAATTGGAGGAATGTGAATCCAACCATCATCACCCTCCATTCCTCGCACGTAAAGCCCTCTAACATCATCCTGAAGTAGGACGGTGAAAGTCGAAACATCAGAGTGACGGCCAACTCCTACTGTTAGTTCAGGATTGGGACAAATAGGATAGTAGTTGAGATTGGTTCTCAATGAGCCCGTTAAGAGATATTGCTTTGCTTCGTCAATTTCATCCACATTTAATCTCTTCATCACCACGTTTGCTAAACGTTCCGTTAAGAGTTTTGAACTCTTCATGTATTCCAATACTCGGTCCCTGCATAAGAAAAAAAAATATTATTAGCATGCTGTGATAGTTACAAGTATTGAATTTTGATTAACGTTATTGGGAAACTTACTTGCAAATGGGAGGCCACAAAGCATCAGCTTCTTGATCAGAAACATAAAACAAGCTAAGATAATCTTTCCACTCAAGAGCCTTCTCAGCATGAGGCAAGAAGCTAGTGGTGAGTCTCACATTGTTTGATGGAGAATATTCCTTCAAATACTTCCTCTTCTCATCGGCTGGTAAGCCATGGAAGTCATAAGTAGCATTTTGACATCCTCCAAGACATGAAGAGGAACTCCATGGTTAATCACTTGAAAGAAGCCCCATTTCTCAGCTGCATCACAAATGGCATCAGCTACATTGGGGTCATGATCAAGCTGTGACATGTCAATTATAGGTATGGCCTGTTCGGGCATTATTTTCGAGAGAAGCTGTCTCTCTTCCAAGGGCTGAATGTATTGTTGAGGTAGGGTTTTCAGACCCATCTCAGACAGTGATTTCACTCCGTGACCTTGTTTTATCACGAGATCGGTCACATCTGATGAGTCATCTAGGGTTATGGAGATTGATGGGGCCATTTCAGATATATAATAGAGTGAAAGATGTTTGGATATTGGTTGTGTGGTGCAATGACGAGTTCCCCTTCTTCTCTATTTATAGTGCTTTAAAGTTTGCATGCATGTGAATAGAAATAAATGATTATATCCATAAGTCAAAAAATAACAAAAAAAGAAAAACCCATACATGCCATATATGACTAATCAATTCCATTCAATTCTGTCGACTGTGCAGAGTAGTCTCAGTATCTACGTTCCAATGCAACAGTTGTTCTTTGAAGTACTCTTATCACATGAGAGTTATATATGTATATTATATTTAATAGTTTAGTCTACTCCGAAGCACGTGACAAAAACAAGAATTCTGCGGATGAGATAATAAAATTCAACGCACACCAACCGAGGAAGTCCATGTCATCAATGGCGGCTCACACCACATGCCTAGTTGAGATGATTTTGGATAGTTTTGCTTTCCTAGATTTTTAGAGTCCTAGAGTACTGTGGCTATGTTTCGTACCCAACACGTTTTTATAGCTATCAGTATACTTCCCACTGAAATATTTCCCGCGGACCAGATAGGCATTAACATAAATAAACTATATATTATTCTTTACACATAGCAAGTAATATGCAAATAATAAGTTTAATTTTGGTTGTGCAGTGCAAGAATAAGTTTCACTCTTGTATATTTATAGTCTTGTTAAAGTAGGGGTGTGCAAAAAGCTGGAAGTGGAAAATTCGGGCCGCGTTGACCCAAAAATAATTCGGTTCGTTCGATCCACTAAATATAAGGCTTTCGAGTTTTGGGTTTTTTAGGATTATTATTTTTAATAAATAAATAAAGGAAATTAAAATTCGGACCGACCAAACCTTAATCTGAAAAATAATCCAATTCCGTTTTGTTAAAAAAATTTCAAATTTTCGAATTTTTTCGGGTTAATTCGAATTTGGCCCAAACCCGACCCATACACACCCCTACTTTAAAGATTACATCCATGTAAATAAAAACAAATGACCTATCACAAAATTAATACATGGGTTAGTTAAAAGTATATATTTTTTTTCAAATTTTTTATATAAGTCCACCCATTTTCTTATTAAAAAATTAGGTGAAGCGAACTTTTTCATTTATCCATGGATTTTATATTTTTTTTAATTAAAAAGTACTGTTAAAAAATTAAAAGTGAGTTTTTTTTTTTAAAAAGTGGATTAATGTAAAAACTTTCAAAAGATTAGACTTTTTTTTTTATGTATCCTTTAATATATTATACATAACTTTCAATACCTAATAATTTAAAAATATACTTATAAATTTAATTTATATTTGAATATTTTGAAATTAGGTATAAATTTTATCATATATTTATAAGTATAAATTTAATTAAACTTTCATAATACTTTATTTTATGTATAAAAGATATTTGTTATACCTAACATTTTGGAATTAAGTTTAAATTTAGTCAAACTTTCTTATATTTGATATTTTATGTTAGCTGTAAAGATATGGTTAGCATCTAACATTTTGGAATTAGATATAAATTTTATTAAATTTTCATACCTAATATTTATCTTAGTATATTTATATCCGACTAATAAATATTATTAAATTTCATAACCTATAATTTATGTTCATTGTGAAAAATATTATTTAAGTATAAATTTTATCAAGTTTTTTTTAATTACTAAAATATTATGTATGCCACATTTTCTTAATAAATATAAACACTTTCATCTCTTATTATTAAGTATTGAACAAATACTTAATATTTTAAAATTGTATATAAATTTTATAAAATCTAATATGTGACACTCTAAATTATATATAAAGTCTATTCTTTAAATTTTAACATTTTGAAATCAAATATTGTAAAATTTTATATCTAGATTTTAAAATTAGATATAAAGTCATAAATAAATTTGATAAAAAATATCATATATCGATTCTTGATATTCTATAATCAAGTATATAATATATTTATATATATTAATATATTATAATATAAATATGATTGAAATTCTTCAATCAGCCTTTTGCACTAGTTATTTTCGTGTCCGTCTATTTTTTTTTTTTTTGAGTTAAATTAATCAACATCAAATATGTGTTTGGAAAAATTTTCAATTAACATTTCAGATAGCATTTAAATTATAAATTAAGTTTTTAAGTAAAAAAATATTTTTTAACCGCATTTAAAAATAGCGTTTAGCGTTTCAATTAGTTTATTTTAAATAGCGTGTGTGAAAGCTATTAAAGATAGCTTTCAACCCAAATGCTAATAGTGGTTTGTATTTTTAACCTTTATTTTATAATTAATTACATTATTTTCTTTTGAATTATATTTATATCAGTAATAAATTTTAATAATTTCATATCTAACAACTAATTTAAAAAGTAAAATTAATATCAAACTTTCAATCCAACTACTAACTTAACAGGTAATTTAAAATCTAATCTAATTGCTCACTGCTAATATTATCTGAAATATTGATCAAATAACTAATTGAAAGTATAATCCCAAACATACTCCGAATCTTTCACATTCTCCTTCTATTGTCGCTTCATGTCAATTATCGAACCCTTCTTTCTATCCTAGATCAGGCCTTTCCACTCGTTGCCAGTGCTCATTCCTCTTTAGGAATACAACATGTCTCTGATGTCGTCATCTTCTTCTTTTCTGCTCGCGAGTAACCTTGCTTAGATGTCTACCTTCCTTACTTTTGCTCTCACTCAATTTCTCAAGGTCTTCATCACCTCATCCGTTCTTTTTTTTTTTTGTTCATGTTTGCTTTCTAATTAAGGTTTATTTTATGCTAGTTTCTCATTGAGATAGATGTGTAGTTGTATTTGAAATGATTGGTTATAGTGCACTTATGATTTGATTTCTTGAATTAATCTGAATAGTGTGCATGCAACCTGATACTTGATATTATTTAGGGTTTCTACTCCAACAGAGAAATCTCTATCGCACAATCTTCTTGAGATAGGAATCAAGTGCATAAATTATTTCTCCATTGTGGTTTCTGAGACAAAGTAATGATATATTTCTCCATTTATTTAAGGTTTTGAAAATATAGTTTGTGATAAATGTTTGTGATCATAGTTTTGAAGGATAGTAGAATTGACTTAATTGGTGTTTGTTATATTCATTATCAATATTTGTTTCATTGTAACTATGAATTGGCCTCTTCTTAATAAATATGTCTAGGATTCATTTTTTTAAGTAAAGAAATATTTTTGATTGTTCCTTAGTTATCAGTAGCGTTGTAATTACATGTGTACCTTGATATCATGTTTAAGATATCATAATTTTATTTTTATGCTTATAATTTTTATTGTACCCATCTTTCGACTGTTGACACTTAAATAAGAAATAAAAGAAATGCACTAATTGATATATATTTGTTGATATTGAAATTGCCATTTTATAGGGAAAAACAACATATAGAAATAAAGTACTACAACTGATAACTATTAAAGTTCCTACACTCAAGGAAAACTATTTAACAGACTCTAATACTCTCATTCCAAAAGACTTGGACAACTCTTTGACTTATGTTCAATAAAAATTAATTTCAACATTACCCCTTAATTTGTATTTGTACTCCTAACAAACTTCTAAAATGAAAAAAACTTGTCTTTGGGCAGTGCTTTTGTTAATATATCAGCCAGCTGGTCATGAGTGCTACGATACTGAATGTCCACAACTTTTCATGTGACAAGATCTTAATAAATTGCATCCTTGTATCAATATGTTTTATGCTGCTATGAAGAGCTACATTCTTTTTCCTAAATATAATTGGCTTGTCGCCACAGAATATAATGGTTGGTGTCTTTGATTGTTCCTGCAATTCATTAAGAATTCCTCTAATCCAGACCGCTTGGTAGGCTGCAAATGGTACTATTATATATTCCGCCTCTTTGCTGGATAACGAAATTATAGGTTTCTTCTTTGAGCTCCATGCGACTACAGTTGAACCTAGAGAGAAAACATGAGCTTAAATACTCTTTCAATCATAAAGACTACTTTCAAAGTCTAAGGTTAAGTATCCATAGAGTTTTCCATTATCAGTCATGCCACATTGCTTGAATACCATATATCTAACTTCGGTCCCTACTATATACCGTATAATCCTATGTGCTGCTCCTACATGTTCGTGATGGATTTTCCATGAAACTTGACACTGCAAAAGTAATGTCAAGACGAGTATAAGTTAGATCAATCCACCAACAAGACTCTTGTAAGAGGTAGTATTTGCTAGAGTGTCTTCATCATAACTAGCTAGTTCCTCATTTTATTTCTACATGGGTCATGATAGGATTGCAACTGATCATGACAAGTTTCTTCAATAACTCTTTGGCATATAATTCCTATTATAGAAAATTTCATCCTCTCCTTGTTTGACTTCTAATCCTAATAAGAATTTTAAAGGACCCAAATCAATCATTGATTGAGCACAAAATCAATATAATTTTTACACTATTTTATTTTATTATTTGAGGACTTTATTGAAAATTTGCTAATAATTGATCTATTTTTGTTATTATGGACAATGTGGAGGCAATTTTATAAATATGATGATTTTCAGGGATTAAAGGCACAAATTGCCAGTTTGAAGTCAAAGTCAACATCTCATTTAAAGACTTAATCAACAAGAAAATAGAGCGATATCATTTTAATTTTTCAATTTGCAATTTCAAATAAAAATTTGTAGAGTTCGAGAGATTTTAGGAATATAATATTTTTTCTTCAGATTTCTTCTAGAATAGAATTGTAAATTGTGGGTCAGTTTTGTTTTGAATAAAAACACTATGTTCTATTCATTCCTTGTAAGATCAATTTTATTGAGACAATGATGTTTGTTGCGCTCATTAGGTGCTAAACTACTCCCATCCAGCTAAGTCACTTAGATTATAAGTGTTGCGAGAATTGTGTTATTATTAATATGCTTGTTTAATATTTTTGTAATCTCTATAGGTAGAGTCAAGTGAACATGTTAGTCTATTTAATTAATTAAGTACGCAATTAATTAATTGATTAGGTTAACACAATGCATGTCAAATAGTTCGTAATTAATTTGACCTGAGTAGTTGTTGAGATTGCATAATCATAATTCAAGAATGGTCGTGCTGATTCAATTTGTTATGGTCATGGTTCTTTTCTAATTCTTAATCCGGTCTACTTTAGATTAGTGATTAATTCGAAGGGTCGTACCCGGTCAGTCTAATATGTAAGTAAAAGATTGGTTATCAGGCACGTTGTCAATAGTTATAACTGTGACTATTAAGCTGCATATATATGCTTAGTTTCGATAATCAACACTTACCTTAAATAAGTTGACTTAGCTGGATGTTTAACTATCATTGTTTGTTTATTTTGTTAATTTTATTTGTAGTTTAATTACTCATATATTCTACACCCCCAATTTTAATTTTGATCTGGTCCTAACATTTGCAATCATTAATTTTTGTTCTCTGTGAGATCGACCCTGTTTACCACAAGTTTATTTATATTACAAGTTAATTTATATATTGACGAACTCGACACCCGTCAATCATATCAAACTTCGTTTTCATCTACTTCAAGCATTCGTCCACTAGAACTTGAGAAGAACCTTAAAAGATCATGTCATCTACATAAAGACATACCATAAGAAAATCTCCTTTAACACTCATCCGGGCAAATAGTGTTGGCTATCGATCACTTTGCGGGAAACCAATAGTGAGGAAATATTGTTCAATGTGGTTGTACCTTTCCTAATCTGTTCAATGTGGTTGTACCTTTCCCTAGGGGCTTGTTTCAAGCCGTATAATGTCTTCCTTAGTTTGTAAACTTTCACTCCACTTTCTTTTTCTAAAAAATCCAATCGGATGCTCCACATACACTTCTCATTTAGTTCACCATTTAGAAAGTTGGATTTAATGTCAAGTTGATATACAATCTAGTGATATTGAATGACTAACTCAAGAAAATTTTTTACTGTTCAGAACTAGATTACAGGTGCAAAGGTTTCTTCAAAATAGATGCCAGCATGCTGAGCATTTTCCTTGAAAATAAGACATGTTTTATACCATTCAACTTCCTCATTTGAGTTATATTTTGTATTGTTAACTCCATTTAAGACCAATTGCTCTTCTCTATACATGTAATTCACATAATAGCCATATATTATTTTTATTAATAGCAAAAATCTCCTCTCTTATTACTTGCATTCATTTATCATGTGTATGTGCTTTTTCAAATGTTTTAGGAACAACAACCATCAACGCGAAACCACAAGTTTCATAGAGATCAACTAAAGATTGATATCTTCTATGAGCAACTGGTATTATTAAGTCTGTATTCAAGCCTCTTAATTAATTTTTTGTAGTCGAGCCTCCTAACTGATCTACTAGTATAGTTGTACGTGCTATTGAGATTGGAGATGATGTTGATTTGTAGAGAGAGGTGAAGTTCGTTTAGTCACAACCGATTCAGCTTCCCATGTTGGACATTGTTCTACTTGTTTTTGTATATATTGTGGATGCTTTGGATTTATCTTCTGCCTGCCAATTCTAACCGATACTTTCATCAAAAATAACATCTCTCCTGATCAATATTTTCTTACTCTAAGGATCATATAAATCGATAAGCCTTTGATTGTGTACTATGACCAACAAAGATAATCTTTTGTGTCTCTGGATAAAATTTTTTTTCTCTATTACTAGGCAATTAAAGAATAATAGGGAGAACCAAATATTTTGAACTGACTTATAGTGGGTGTATATCAATGACATGCTTCTAAAGGAACCATATTCAACATTGCTCACGAAGGAGAAATATTGAGTGGATATTTTGCAGTTGCCACAAGTTCGGCTCCTAGATTATTCAATAAACCTTTTCTTTTCAATATACTTCGGGTCATGTCAACCACAGTGCAATTCTTACATTCAGCTACTCCGTTCTACTCGGGAGTATAGGGAGTAGTAAGTTTTCTTTGATTCTCATTTTCTTCACAGAAAGATATGAACTCATGAGACATAAACTCTCCTCCTCTATCAGTTCGAAGATTTTTCATATGCAATACACTTTATTTTTATACCAACACCTTGAACGACTTAAATCTGTCAAAAGCTTGACCTTTGTTTTCAAGAAAATAGACCCATGACATCGTATTATAATCATTAGTAAGAAGAAATAAAAACTTATTACCATCAAGAGAAATAGTTTGCATTGGACCACACAAGTCGGTATGAATCAATTCCAAAAATGCAGTTGCACACTAAGCTTAACCAGATGGAAAATAGACATTTACTTTCCATAACCGCGCTATTCATAAAATTTTATATCTCTAATCTCAGGTGAACCTGTAACCATTCCTATATTTTCAAGTAATTTCAATCCTTTTAAATGCAAATGACCATATATAAGGTGCCATAATGTTAAATCTTCCTTGGGGTTTGCTGTAAGAATGAAATGTCCTATTGTTGATAAGTTTAATGGAATCATCTTATTCTTTATCACTAGAATACTTATCATATTATGTCATATCTTCTTCTCCCTTATACAACACTCTCTATTATCAAACAAAATTAAATGCCTATTTTTCAATAGTTGTCCAACACTGATCGAATCAAATCAAAGAGTGGAAACACATCGTACGTTATGTAAGAATTAGAAAATTGCTAAGATTAATTTCAAGAGTAGAAACATATTGTACGTTAGGTCAGAATTGGAAAATTGCTAAGATTAATTTCAAGAGTAGAAACATATCATATGTTATGTAAGAATTGGAAAATTTCTAAGATTAATTTCAAACTTAACAATACCTTTTCCCTCAACTTATAGCGTAGGACCATTACCGAGTCGAACTTCCTGTTTATCTAATTCATCAAGAGAGAAAATAGATACTTATACCTAGAATTTGAACAACCATTATCAATGAACCACACATGAATCTAATGTATCTCTTCGTTATTCTCATTTTGTGTCACAAAAAGTTTTTCTCCACCATAAATGTATTTTACTTCATCTCCCTTCTTCTTCGTAAAATTGCTTTGTCGTTTTTGGACTAACAATCTGTCCTTATTTGTCTATAATTTCCATAATTGTCGCATTGCATTGAATTTATATATGAATGTTGTTCATTTCCTCTGCCTCTACCATATTCATTTGTGTGCCCTCTTCTAGGAGATCGACCATGAAATCCACCACGATAGTTGTCTCTACCACTTCATATGCTTAAAAAGCCTATTAGTTCATCAAATGAAAAAAATAGACAAATCCTTTAATTCCTCAATCACACCTACAACATGATCAAACTTTGAATTTAAACTACTTTCTTCATAATTGTTTGATCGTTTATCTTAGTACCAAAGGTCCTCATTTTACTTATCACTGCAGTGGTTTTGCAAATAAATTCAAATATGTTTTCTTCATTTGCAAGTTTCAAACTCTCTATGTAACAAATGTACTTTGACAACCATCACATTCGAGTCACCTTGAAACTCCTTCTTTAACACGCTCCAAGCTTATTGTGATAGAATGCATATTGCTATCCACAAAAACATGGTATCATGAATTGCTTATTAAATTATTTCTTGAGACTTTGCATCTTTCTTTCTTGCTTCTTTGAATTTTACCTCTTTAGTTGTACTGAACTTTGAGCCTTCTGTTGGTTCTATCAATCCATAATCCACAAAGTCCCATATATCACGCGATCAGAGAATTTATTTAACCCATATTAACCAATTCATAAATTTCACCTTTGAATACAAGTGTGACTGTTTGAGTTGTTCCTTTGCAATCCCTTTATCATTATCATTGCTACTACTTGCTACCATGTCTTTAGTCTGTACTCTCACACTACTATGAATGTGTTTACACTCACTCTCAATTGATTACCTTGTGCTCAGATACCACAATGTTGAAACTGAAATAAGAAACAAAAGGCATGTGTTGATATATATATATATATATATATATATATGTATATGCACTCTGATACTGAAGTTGCACATCTAATTATAATGCCATCTTTCAATTGGTTCTGGTCTTTGTGATCTAATAGTGTCATCTCTCTCTTAGTTGAAGTTGAGGTCGCGTGAATTAGCCTCTTTTGAGGTAAACCACGTAATGTGCTGTTGTTGGTTGTTTGCTTGTTTGTATTCAAAGTTCTGCTTATTTTGTATCAACCTGGAGTAATTTAGAAATGTATAATAGGTGTTTGGAACCTTCAGAGACAATGAGATCTTGAGTGTACCTTATACATAGCATTAGGATAAGAAATTTTTTTTTATACATGTAAGTCATTTTTAATACAGGTATATTTATTTTTATTCACTTGAATAATTTTTTTATTTTGTTGATCTATTTGAATTTAGTTGTTTCTATATATATATATATATATATATATATATATATCATTTTATGTATATTATTTTATATGATAAAAAGTTAAAAATTAAATTTTTAATCAAATGAATACAAAAAAAAATCATATATATATACCAATTTACTCCTTTAATATACTTAGTCAACAAACTATTCAATATTATTGAAATTCACAAACGAGTGCATTAATAAGCCAAAAGGATTACAATCACTCAATCATGAAAACATTGTCAATTTTATTGATTAAAAAAAAGATAAAACACGAAACTAGAAAAGATTATATACAGTGAGAGCTCTATCTCACCACTAAGTTATTTGAATTGCACACCTAATTACTATCACTAATAGGACCCACCAAGCGAAGATATGTTTTCATCAGGAAAGCTTTGCAAAATCAACCGTCTTCTTTCCATCACGTGCCTTTTGGTAGAAATGCTTCACTTAATCAAAGTAAAGTATATCCTTATATATTGATTCATCCACTTCTGCCTTCATAGTTGTATCAACGTCGTACCTCCATTCAATGGAGAAACATCTACTTTTCTTCATTTTTACTCTTACAATTTCAAGAGATTTATTGTCCTTCATTTTTACACTTAGTAGATTTTTAGCTATATTTGGGACTAAGAGTACATCATTTATGTACCTCTTACCCTTTTTAGTATAGATGGCTATGGTACCTTTCCCAACAGCTTCCACAAATTTTCCATTTCCAATCCGCACTTTTGTTTTAATATTATCAAGGTTGCAGAAAATACTCTCATCTTTTGACATGTGATTACTATAACCACTATCTAGGTACCATATGCCTCTATTTTCCTTATTGGCATTTTGGGAGACATGGAATAAATAATTTTCACCTCCTTTTTCTTCGCTAAAATTAGCTTGATGGTTTTTTCTTTGCCTACAATTATTTGCCGAATCTCCAAATTTTTTACAATTTTGGCATTGTGGCTTTCCTTTACACCAACAATCCTTAGCCAAGTGACCTTTTTTTTCCTTTATAAATTTTTAAAGTAGGCATATTTTTTATTGTCAGATTATTGATCTTCTCCATTTTTAGAATTTTCTGCACAATTTTTAAATTTTTGAGACCGCAAATTAATTTTAGATTGAAAGACGTTTTTCAAATTATCACCATTATGCCTTTTTAATCTTTGCTCATGTGCTTCTAGAGGACCTACTAACTCTGCTACAACAATTGTTTCAATATCTCTAGATTGTTCTATCGCCGATATTACGGAATCATATTTTTTTGTGCAACTTATTAATATTGTTTGCACTAATATTTTATTCGTAATATTATCTGCATAGGTTCTCATTGATTAACTATTTCTTTAATTATTGGAAAATAATCTTTAGCGGTCTCACTATCTTTAATTTTGATATTTTCAAACTCACACCAAAGAGCTTAAAGTTTGATGGTGCGTACCTTTTGGCTCCCTTAAAACTCCTCCTCCCAAGTGGTCCACGCGTCTTTGACTGTTGAAGCTTCCATTGGAAAGATGTTACCTGCCATTGCCTGCTGTAGGTCAAACAATGTTTGGGCATCTCTCTAGATATTTTCTTCCAGAGTCTTCTTCTGAGCAGCTGAAAGGCAGAAGTGTCTTTTGGAATACTATAGCCCTCTTCAATCATCTTCCACAAACTTTGAGAGCGAAAATATGCCCTCATTTTGATGGATCAAAAATCATAATTTTCCCCATTGAATATTGAAAGGGGATTAGAAAATTTAGTATACTCCATTTTAGATTTACAATACTACGCCCAATAAATGACCAAACGCAGCTCTCATACCACTGTTGGATTTAGATTAGTAGAGAAATATATTTAGCTGGTGATTAAATAAATAAAATAAATAGGAGAAAAAGTTTGTGTAAAATGGGGAACAAAACAACAGAGGAGATAGATTCGTGTGTACAAAACAGGGGAGGAATTCTTTATTTTTCTACATTCTAATAATAACTACAACTGCCTTTATATTCATTTTTCTACATTGTTTCGGACATCTAACACTTTTATAATTACAATTGTTTATTATTTCATTTATATTATATTCTATATAATTCTAGAATAATCTAAAAATGAGCAGCAACTTTAACAGGTCTATATTGGGTCCATGGATCCAATTCCTTAATATAAAGAGTGTTAAGACTTCCCAGCTAAATATGGTTATCTTTCCAATTAAACTCCATCCAGATAGAAGGCTTAGGCCTATGTCTTGAGAACCAAAAGCTCACCATTTTTAGTCTAGAGGCTCTAGCTACCTTCATATAAAACTCAGATAGCTCATATAATAGAAGCACTCAACTTTGATCTAAGCCATGGTTCTCAATTAAAACAAAGGTGCAGTCTGCACAAAACAGAGACGCTTTACCATGATCCATTTTCATGTACATTACCATACTCAGCCCAAACACATTTTTAGGTTCCGTGTCCAGCATCCTACCAAACCAAAGCATAAAAAGGGCAAGAGACGTCTGAGGTGATTGAATACTGAGAGGTTTATTGTGGACATGGAAAGGGACCGGAGGATGGAGCCATCGGAGAAAGGAAGTCTCACATTCACTGGAAGTTGATATATTGTTAAAAATTATAATGATGCGTATTTCTAGAGAAGTCTAGAATTGTGAAGTTTATACAAGAGCATTCAATAATTAATAAGGTTGTATGGAAAATGTAGATTAATCTAGAAGTAACAAAATTATTAAAATAGAAAGAAATCTAAAACTATAGTGAAGTCGATGATACCTTCCACCACCGACATAATAAGCTTATAAATAGGCTAGAGCTATTGTAATATGGTGTGTACAAATAAGAGATATATTCCTATGTTCCACTTACACACTCCTCTGCACCTTTTCTACTTTCACTGTAATATCTTCTCTCCACTATAAAATTTCTATTAAACTGTTCCTTTTATTTCTCAATTATATTTTTTAATTTTAAAAACTAACAATGGTATTAGAGCTGCGTTCGGTAATCTACTAGGAGTAGTATTTTAAATCTAACATGACAGAGTCTACTAAATTTTCTATTCCCCTTCCATTATTTAACAGGGAAAATTATAATTTCTGGTCCATCAAGATGAGGGCAAATTTTCGCTCTCAAAATTTATGGAGGATGATTAAAGATGGCTATAGTGTTCCGAAAGATACTTCTAGCCTATCAGCCACTCAGAAGAAGGCTCTGGAAGAAAATATCTAGAGAGATGCCCAAACATTATTTACCCTACTGCAATGACAGATAACATCTTTCCAAGGATAATGAGAGCTTCAACAGCCAAGGAAGCGTGGACCACTCTAGAGGAGGAGTTTCAGGAGAGTCAAAAGGTACGCACCATCAAACTTCAAGCTCTTCGGTGTGATTTTGAAAATATTAAAATGTAACGTCCACAAGTAGGGCCTAAAATTTTGATTATTTTATTATTTAAAATTTCGGTTTATTAAAATTGATATTCGAAAGTTCCATATTAGAATAAATCGAAAATCTGCTCTATGGGTAAAATTGTAAATTAAAGACTAGATTCGGAAGTGTAGAGTCAATTTCGATATTTGAAAATGACTTCGAAATGATTTTTGTGAAACCGAGCCAACTTCGGAAAAATGGGTTTTAATCGATTTAAAAGTGAATTTCTAATTTAAACATGGTTTTGGTGGCACAAATACATTTTTAGACTCGAAAAATATTTTCGAAAATGAAAACGAGAGTGGAGGGGAGTTTCGAGTTGGATCAGATAATTGTGAGTGGGCTTAGAGGATTAATGGGCTCAAAGTGTTGAACCAAGCCCAAAAACCCACAAAAGCCCATCACACCACCACAACCCACCACAACCCATTCCCCTCTCATCACTCTCATCCCTTTTCAAGAAAACCAAAAACGTTTTCTCTCTTCTCTACCACCACCAAACCCTAACCTCATTAATCACCCACAACCACCAAAGACCCACCCCATTAAAGCTTTGAACTACCATTATCAACCTCATTAAAGCTTCTTCAAGTGGTTTTTAAGCTCTCTTCTTCTTGATTCGAGTTGGTAAGTTATTTAAACTCATTAATGGAATTTTCGGTTTTTGAAACATTTGATTTGCATTGATGGCATGATTAGGACTCTTAGAGGCTCTAGAACACTTCCGGATAGTTGGTCTCATTGATTTTGGTCATTGTTGGTGTCTTTGATAAAAACCCCTTAGAGCTAGAATGGAGATTTTGATGAGATTGTGTTATGTTTTGATTTGTGTTGCTTGGATTGGTTCCAATAGGAAACCAAGGTGTTGAAGAGCACCAAACCGAGGAGACTAGCTAGTTGTCCTCTGAGGAAAGGTTAGCATCTTCGTTTTACGCTCTATATATGTGTATGATGGTTGTTTTGTATTTGATTGCATTATGGTATGTTAATAATGCTAATTACTTGGTAAATAATAGATATGTTAAGAATTTTGATGATAGTGTCATGTAGACACTTATTGAGTTGAATTGAAATTGATCATGTTTATGTATGCTATGTGATGTTTGGTGATTATGCTTGTGGTTGTTATTGGCCATGGAGGCTTGATTACTAAATAATGGTTTTTAAATGGAAATGGTGTAATTGAGATCAATGCACCTTATTTATTTTGCAAATGGGAAAGTTTTGAGCATAATGGAAATGGTTATGTTTTTCCTTGTGGCTATGTGGAAGAAATGGTAATTGGTGCCATTGTAGAGGAATAACAATGGTATTAAATGGTTTTGTGTAAAAATGGAAAGAAAGTGGTAAATGTTGTTTGATCACTTAGGGAGAGTGCCATTGTTCTTAGCTTGAAGTAGTGAATGTATTGGCATGCCATAGGGAACTTAGAAGTATACTTCGACACATGAAAATGTGAACTAGGCTTTAAGTGTCGCTTATTTAGGGCGACGGTCCTCCCTGGATGCGACGGCATCAACCCGGTCCTTTATGGATCCCCCGCTTGATCTTCGGATCCCCCGTTTGGTCTTCGGACCCCCTATACATGATTGATCTTCGGATCCCCGGGGTTTCAGACCCCAATTGTCCCGTTTTCCCTATTAGAGTTAAGTTTAAGGGCAAATTTAACTAAAATGTGATAATTGTTTGATTTGCATGCTTTAAATGGTATGATGATATCTAATGAATAGTAAATGATTGTTTGATGTGGATGAAATTCACTATAGAAACCTTAGACGGTAATTAAGTGGAATAAGGAAACTAGCGGAATGAAATAGGAAGTGGAAAAAGTGAATCAAAGTAGAAAATGCCCTGTTTTTCTCACCTGGGCGTCCTGGTCGGCGGCCTGGCAAAAGAGTCAGGGCGTGAGCCAGGGCGCCAATCACTTACGGTACCAGTTTTCGCGGCCTGGGTAGCGGCCTGGCAAAGGAGTCAGGGCGCTGACCAGGGCGCTAAGTGGCTACGGTGCCACTTTTGGCGGCCTAGTCATTTAGATCAGGGCGCGAGCCAGGGCGCCAATGTGGATTCGGTACCACTTTCCGTGGCCTTGCAAGCGGCCTGGTCACTTAGACCAGGGCGCCAACCAGGGCACCAAATGACCTTCGGTACCAATTTTTGTGGCCTGGTCAAGGTGACCAGGGCGCCAGGAGGCTACAGTGCTATTTCCTGCGGCCTGGAGCAAGAAGCTGGCAGCCTGGTCAAGGTGACCAGGGCGCGAACCAGGGCACGAAAAGTCCACCTTGCCTCAAGTTTTCTGTTCTCTGATCCCCTTCGGATGCTACCGGTTATGTGATGATGTTTGAGAAGTTAAGTTGCATTTGTGTGCTCACTTTGCTAATAAAAGTAGCATGTTTGTATGTGGTTGTTTGAGCATGAAGGTGTTAGCTAGGCATATATTGCCTCAAGGTGTTTGAGCATGTGGAAATGGAGAATTTGTGGAAGCGGTTGGAAAAGGTACCATAACCATTAATACAAGAAAGGGTAAGAGGTACATAAAGAATGTACTCTTGGTCTCAAATATAACTTAAAATCTGCTGAGTGTAAGGAAAATGATAGAACAAGGATACTCGTTGCATTTTGAGGGAGATCATTGTTCAATATATGATAAGAACAAAAAATCACTTGAAATTGCAAGAGTAAAAATGAAGGAGAATAGATGTTTCCCCATTGAATGGAGGTACGGCGTTGATACAACTATGAAGGTAGAAGTAGTTGCATCATGGCTGTGGCATAAAAGGTTTGCCCATTTCAACTTCAATGGCCTGAAGATCCTCCACTAAAAGAATATGATGAGACCTTCTGTTCATACCTAAAAACAACAACGTATGCAAAGGATGCATGCTTGGAAAATAACATCGACAATCTTTTTCGAGCCGAAAAGCATGGAGAGCAAAGAAACCCTTAGAGGTAGTTCATACAGACGTATGCGGGCCAATGCAAACTCCATCACACAACCAAAATAGGTACTTCATTCTTTTCATTGATGATTATACAAGAATGACATGAGTGTATTTTTTTAAAAGAGATCGCAAGTTCTTGACATTTTCAAGAAGTTCAAAAACTTTGTAGAGAAGCAAAGTGGCCACAAGTTAAAGACAATTAGAAGCGATCGAGGAAAGGAATACATCTCTGTTCAATTCAAAAGATTCTGTGAAGAAGAAGGAGTACAACACCAACTAACACTCGGGTATGCCCCGGAACATAATAGAGTGTCCAAAAGAAAGAATAGAACAGTGATGGAGATGGTTAGATCTATGCTCAAGGAGAAAGGCTTACCCAATACTTTATGGGCGGAAGCAATTTATACAATAGTGTATCTACTCAATAGGTGTCCTACTAAAGCAATTCAAGACAAGACACCGGTAGAAGCCTAAAGAGGAAGAAAGCCTTCGGCGAAGCATCTAAGAGTATTCGGAAGCATCTTTTACGTATATATTTCGAAGCAAAAAAGAAGCAAACTGGATGATAAACCCCAAAAAAGGATATCTATAGGCTATAGTACTCAATCAAAGGGATATAATGTTTATAGTTTAAAGCCAAAAAATATAATCATCAGCAGAGATGTCCAGTTTGATGAAGATGCCGCAAATAATTGGGAGACGGAGGAAGTAAAACGAAGAACTATTCCAGCTCCAATGATAGAACAAGATAATGAGGAACAAACCAATAAAGAAGAAGAAGTTCCAGAAGATTCTTCACCACCATCAACTCCAAAAAGAACGAGGCCACTATCAGAAATATATGAGACGTGAAATTTCAAAGTTGTGGAGATAGAAAACTATGAAGCTGCCTCCAAATAACAAGTATGGGTAAAAGTTATAGAAGAAGAAATTCAGATGATCGAGAAAAATAAGACCTGCGAGCTAGTGGATCTTCTAAAAGATAAAGAAACCATCGGAGTTAAGTGGATATGCAAAACAAAACTTAACTAAGATGGAACTATTTAGAACACAAGGCACGTCTGGTGGCGAAAGGATACTCACAGCAGTATGAAGTTGACTATAATGAGACTTTTGCTTTAGTTGCTCGCATGGATACCATAAGGGCACTCATAGCTCTAAGTGCTCAAAAGAATTGGAAGATCTATTAGATGGACGTGAAGTTAACATTTTTGAATAAGTATCTTGAAGAAAAAATATACGTGGAGCAACTAGAAGGATTCGTGGTTAAAGGCAAAAAAAAGAATAAAGTCCTCAAACTGAAGAAAGCATTATATGGGTTAAAGCAGGCACCGAGGGCTTCGTATAGCATAATTGACGAATACTTTACAAGCTACGAATTCAGAAGGAGCAAAAGCGAGCCAACACTCTGCATCAAAACCCAAGGTAATGATATTCTCATCGTTTCCTTGTATGTTGATGATCTTATTTATACAGGAAACAATGGGAAGATGATGATGGACTTCAAAGAAGACATGATGAAGACGTTTGAGATGACAGACTTGGATTTGATGCACTACTTTCTGGGGATAAAGATCCATCAAGAAAAGTCTAGGATATTTATATCTCAAAAAATATATATGCAGGAGTTTTTGAAGAAGTTCAATATGAGTGGATGCAAGTCAGTAGCAACACCTTTGGTTACTACTGAAAAGTTCAAAAAAGAAGATGGTTCGAAGAAGGTGGATGCATCATAGTGTAGAAGTCTGATTGGAAGTCTACTCTACTTGACGGCTACAAGACCTGACTTAATGTACGTTACGAGTCTATTATCAAGATTCATGCAAGATCCGACTCAAGTACATTATGGAGTAGCCAAGAGAATTATTCGGTACCTACAAGGAACAAAAGATTTAGGGATATGGTACCAAGCTTGTAAAGAATACTCATTAGAAATATATACCGACAGCGATTAGGCAGGATCTGTGGATGACATGAAGAGTACTTCAGGATATGCGTTCGCACATGGATGTGGGATATTCTCATGGGCATCCAAGAAGCAAGCTACACTCGATCAATCATCAGTTGAAGCGGAATAAATAGCAGCAGCAAGTGCTACTAGTCAGGCAATTTGGCTCAAAAGAATTCTTGAAGACATGGGAGAAAAACAAAAGGATGCTACTAAAATCTATTACGACAACAAGTCGGCTATCACAATGACAAAGAATCCGGTCTTGCACAATCGGGCCGAACATATAAGTATTAAATATCATTTCATTCGAGATGTTAAAACTAACAAACTATTCAACATTACAGATTTTTTAGGAATAATTGTAAAAATAATCTCAATTTTATTAATAAAAAAATGATTACATTTCTTTTATTATTGTAAACCATGAGACCTCTATCTCACTAAAACCAAACAATTAACAAATACTTTATTTGAATTGCACACCTTAATATTCTCCCCAACAGAACCCACTGAACGAAAATATTTTTACGGATTAAGCTTTGCAAAATCAACTGTCTTCTTTCCATCATGTGCCTTTCGATAGAAATGCTTGACATAATCAGAGTAAAGTATATTCTTATAGATCGGTTTGTCTCCCCTCGCAAGAACTTCAGGCAAAGGTCCAATTATGTCTTGAGGTCTAGGATTAACAAAAAGTGGAACAGAGATTCTATTCTTGGATCCATTAGCAGCCACACGATGCTCTGCACTCTTGTACCTACCATTGCTCATGATTTGCAATGCATCACCAATGTTGATAACTAATGCTCCTTCAATTGGAGGAATGTGAATCCAACCATCATCACCCTCCATTCCTCGCACGTAAAGCCCTCCAACATCATCCTGAAATAGGACGGTGAAAGTCGAAACATTAGAGTGACGGCCAACTCCTACTGTTAGTTCAGGATTGGGACAAATTGAATAGTAGTTGAGATTGGTTCTCAATGAGCCCGTTAAGAGATATTGCTTTGCTTCGTCAATTTCATCCACATTTAATCTCTTCATCACCACGTTTGCTAAACGTTCCGTTAAGAGTTTTGAACTCTTCATGTATTCCAATACTCGGTCCCTGCATAAGAAAAAAAAATATTATTAGCATGCTGTGATAGTTACAAGTATTGAATTTTGATTAACGTTATTGGGAAACTTACTTGCAAATGGGAGGCCACAAAGCATCAGCTTCTTGATCAGAAACATAAAACAAGCTAAGATAATCTTTCCACTCAAGAGCCTTCTCAGCATGAGGCAAGAAGCTAGTGGTGAGTCTCACATTGTTTGATGGAGAATATTCCTTCAAATACTTCCTCTTCTCATCGGCTGGTAAGCCATGGAAGTCATAAGTAGCATTTTTGACATCCTCCAAGACATGAAGAGGAACTCCATGGTTAATCACTTGAAAGAAGCCCCATTTCTCAGCTGCATCACAAATGGCATCAGCTACATTGGGGTCATGATCAAGCTGTGACATGTCAATTATAGGTATGGCCTGTTCGGGCATTATTTTCGAGAGAAGCTGTCTCTCTTCCAAGGGCTGAATGTATTGTTGAGGTAGGGTTTTCAGACCCATCTCAGACAGTGATTTCACTCCGTGATCTTGTTTTATCACGAGATCGGTCACATCTGATGAGTCATCTAGGGTAATGGAGATTGGTGGGGCCATTTTAATATATAGAATCGTTGGCAATGAAAAGTGTGAATATCAAATCATGCAAAATTGACTGAAATTATTATGAATCTCACTTATTCTCAATTCCTTTGGTGCGTCTCACGGTGAAGTAACCTTCATCAAAATCAATACATATATTAGTATTTACAGTTTTATTGCTCTAAGAAAAGAAAATGTAATTATTTTACTTATCGGATACATTACATAAAATTTGTGTCATACATTATTCAGTTTGTACATTTATCAAGTGTTTAAAAGAACTTTTTTGGATACAAATTTGGTTATAGTTTTTAGTTCTGCTCCATGCTCATCTAAAATAAGTATTTTTAGACATTTATGATTAGTTACTCTGGATATAGCAACATATAGTTGACCGTGACAGAAAATATGTCTTCTAAGATAGAGACCTACATTATTCAGAGGTTATCCCCGACCCTTTTTTTATGGTCATTACAAATGAAACTGAGATATTGAATTGTCTCCTCTTAAATTTGAACAGTAATATCAAATCCGACGGCGTCAATGTAGGTTACAATATCAACACCTTCTGCCCAACACCTTCTACCCAATAGTTAGACATTGAATCAACTTAACTTCCAAGACTCTTCTTCCTAACATTACAAGGATCAACTTTATACCATTGCATAATCCTGCCGAGTGATCAATATTTTGTAATAACATCATCGATATACCAACTTTGAGTTTAAGTCCATGAAAAGATAAACCAGAGCACTTGATGCTATTTAAGAATTTTGGAGTATAGAGGTTTATAAATATATCGATCATCATATCCAATTGGCATATCGAATTTGAACTATGGTAAATCTTTTTCATCACTAACATGCATCGATGTCATCAAGTGGTTAATTTACTTGGTTAGGTTTCTCCTTTTATTATAAAAAAAAGACCACTTATTAGCACGTAGTCAATTCGCTTCGTTAGATTTCTATTTTATTATAATAGAGATAGAGATTATTATATGTAATAATATAATAATAATAATATAAATTTTGGATTCCTGTCAATTTTAAAATTTAAAAATTAAATCCAAAAACTGAAATAATATAAACTCATATTTAAACCTCTAATGGCAAGTAGCTCTATTTCATTTACAAAGAACACCAATGCCTAAAAGATCGATGTGAAAACTAATTGAATGAAAATCTCTTTATATAGTGGTAGAGAAAATAAGCAGTGAGCTATATTTCCGATGTGGTATAACAATTAGCATAAATATAATATATAGCTGAAAAATATATTTTTTTTAAAATAAAAAAAATTGAATAACAAAATTTATTACAAAATCTGTGAAAATGAGTGTAAATTTCTTTTTTTTTTTTTATCGATTGGGTGAATGAATTTCACTTGCTATTAAAATGTTCTATTAAAATGTCGAACTTACAAATTTAATTAATTAAAATTGAAGAATAAAAAATAATTTAGTAGAAACTTATTACATGTTGCATTATTACATGTTGCATTTTTACGAAGTCACTTGTCACCGGGTGGTTAATTCACTTGATTAGATTTCTACTTTTATTTATTTTATTATAATAGAGATAGAGAATTAGCTTATCATTAATAATTAATAATTATTTATAATGGAAAATAAATATATTTTTAATGACATAAAATTATAGATATAAACATGTTTATGTGTTCTTTGAAAATTAAAATATTACAATAGAAAATAGAATTATATTTGATATAAAAAAATTAAGAAAAATGATAAATTTGCAAGTCATGTTAGTTGTTGTTTTTTTAATGGTTCAATCTCATAAGTTATATGTTATTGGTTTTATTAAAACTATAAAATCTATTTTTATTGTAATATGTAACATTATAATCATTATAAGTTGTTTATAATCCTTTTAATGTGTAATTTTTATGATTTTATTTTTAAATAAATTTAATAGATGAGAAAATTTAAAAATAATAATTATAATGTGTACATTATAAACATTATATAAATTTAAAATTAAATTTTATTTTTAAAGTAAATTTTATATAAATACAATAAGAAAAATATCATTTAAAATTATAATTATTAATTTTATATATTTTCTTGCATCAGTTGAGCAACTATAAATTAATTAAGAACAGGTGCTTTGTTTCCATTTTCTTGTGATAAACTATTTCTAGGTTTATTGTGCCCACAATTCAAAATTTCAAAATTCAAGAAAATTCTCACAAATACCTATTTATTGACCTTCCAAATCACATAAAAACCAACTCAAATTATATAAAAACCAACGCCTCAGTTAGACATATTTTCTTTTATTTAAATTTTCATGAAATTTAAATATGCTAGCTATTAATAGTATGATTTTTATTATAAAGTTTTAAATTTAATTTATTTGTTATAATATATTTTTAATATTTTTTCATTAATATATACATCTACATTAAATAATAAAAAGGTTCAAATAATTAATTGAATAATATTTTAAAAGAATTAAATTAATTCTAAAAAAAAACTATTAAGGGCGAGTTAACGTAGGAAAAAAAAAAGTAAGAGAAATAAATGAGTCTTCCATAATAAATTGTTAATTAAAAAATAATAAATATTTTGAATATTATTATCAAATTATGAAAATAACATATATTATTTGACAATATTAACCAAATCCGTGGTCTAAATATAATTTGATTGATGTGTTTTTCCCAATTTTATACTTATTTTGTATACTAATAAATAATAATATTTTGAGGAGTTGAATACAAAATTGTGAATAAAAAAATAATAAATATAATATTAATATGTGATAATCAATCTCTTTGTGAGATGATAAAATTGATTATAAGATTATTTATATAAATATAATAATGGAATATTATTCAATTCATTTTTGTAGAGAATATAATATACAATAATTTTATTATATGTAATTATTTTTATATTTAAGTTTATAACTATGAAAATTTTAACAAATTTAAATTTTATATGGATATGATAATTTATTTAAATATTAATAGAATATATATATATTTCAATATTGTTTTATTAAAATTATATATAAATATAATAATAAAAATATTAACAAATTTATATATTTATATAAAAGCTATGAATTAAAATAAAAATAATTTAAGTATAATTTAAATATAAAAAT
Source organism: Cardiospermum halicacabum (assembly GCA_031304145.1). NCBI lineage: Eukaryota > Viridiplantae > Streptophyta > Magnoliopsida > Sapindales > Sapindaceae > Cardiospermum > Cardiospermum halicacabum. The sequence continues at coordinate 10,275,685 of CM062396.1, read as the reverse complement.
TAAAATTAAAATAATTTAACTATATTGAAATTCACGATCTCATTCAATATTCTCAAAATTAATGTTCACACAGAAAAGAATTCAATTAAGAATTACCCAAAAAATAACTCCACTTATTCCATAACCAAGTAGTTATTCAATGTAATTAATTTAAATGTTAAAATTGTTATTCAATAAAAAAAAAAAAACCTATATGTAAGTTCTTATAAAGTCGCGTGGTGAGTAATTAATGTAAAAAAAAAAATACACATGAAAAAAGCGTCATGTTTATTAATTATTTTGCATAATGACGAAAAAACTTCAATAGCCAATAACTAATTTCATTAATTTATATGTGAAAATTGTCATTTCATTAAAAATGGTAACATGTAACATTTTTAAATTGGCACTTGTCATTCTCTCGTTAATTTGCTTTGTGAATTTTCTCTTTTAATTATAATAGAGATAGAGATAGAGATGATAATAAAGATAAAGATATTATAATATGGATTTTAGATGTGTATCAATTTTAAAATTTTAAAATCGAATAAAAAATTTGAAATATATTAAACTTTTATTAAAATCTATAGCGGCAAGTACCTTTTAATTGCACAAAAGGCACTAATGCCTTAAAGATCGATATCAAAATAATTTTAGTGAAAATCTCATTTATATAGCACTGACGAAAATAATCAGTGAGTTATGCTTCCAATGTGGGATAAAAATTAGTTGAAATATAATATATAGTAAAAAATTAAATAATATAATATATTTTAGATGACAGAATAATCTAATGAATTAATTAATACATATATATTAATATGTAATTTAATATAAAATTGCTTACGTATTATGTTTTTATAACGTCACTTATCGTGGTTAATTTGTTTATTTAGATTTCTTCAATTTATAAAGATAAATAAAGAATAAAGATAAGATAGAGAAGCTTCTTATTTAAACTTCTTATTTATTTTGTTGGTATTAAATTGGTTTGTTTTTAAAAATGATTTGAATTTTGAGATACTATGATTGTGAGTATAAAATAATTTATTTATTCATATTTTTAATTTAATAAAAAATTATAAAACATGTTTGGTTGAACTTCTTCTAAGAAGATGGTAACTAAATTTTAACTTTAACCATATATATATATATATATATATATAACAAAAACTTTTATTATTATTATTATATATAATAATATAATGATAATATAGATTTTGGATTCTTTTCAATTTTAAAATTTCAAAATTGAATCCAAAAAATGAAATAATATAAACTGATATTTAAACCTTTAGTGGCAAATAGCTCTATTTATATTACAAAGAGCACCAATGGCTTCAAGGTCGATGTGAAAATTAATTGAACAAAAATCCCTTTATATAGTGGTGGAAAAAATAATCAGTGATTTATATTTCCAATTTGGTATAACAATTAGTGTAAATATAATATCAAGTTGGAATATATATTTTTTAAATAAAAAAATTGAATATTAAAATTTATTACAGAATCTGTGAAAAATGTGGGATTTATTAAAATGTCGAAATAACCAATTTAGTTAATTAAAATTAAAGACTAAAAAGATAATTTTATAAAAAAATATGATGTGTTGCATTTTTATGATGTCACTTGTCAACACATGGTTAATTAACTTTGTTAATTTCCTCCTTTCATTATAATAGATATATATTATAAATTTATCTGGTCCGATTTTTTCTGTTTTTCCATATATCAATAACTAATTCGATTTAAACTGGTTTTTCAATTTATTGCACCAACTCGATTCGACTAGTGGAGAAAAATCAATCTGAATTTGTCGGGTTGGTTCTGCTCGGTCCAGTTTAATTCGGTTCCGATTTTTGTGTCCATTCCTACTTCGTAAGATGAATCGTTCATTAACAGAAAAATAAAAAAACCTATAGCTTTCAAAACGTGCTAAAAAAAATTAAATACAAACAATTGAACAAAGAAGCATTTCAAAATATTCATAATCAAGCTTTCACTCTCTATTTATTTATTTATTTTTACGCTAGTGTATAAAATAAATTTGACATGTATATAAAAAAATGATGATATAATAGAGAGAATTTCATTTTTGTCATTTTGTAACTTTTATTTATATTATATAGTATAATTTTAAAAATTTTATAAAAAATAAAATTTTATTTTAAAAATAATCCAAACCGATCATTTTATCATTCTTTAACAACAAATTATAAATGTAGGAAGGTAATCTGTAAAGAGTACATGTGAAGAGTTATTTTTCAAAATCAAAATTTAATAAAAAAAATATATAACTGAATTTTTTTTATATTTAATACTTTAAATTTTGATTGGACTATTTTATATAATTTTTCCTAATATAAATAATATAATTAATAAGATATTACTATAATTAAAATAAAATATTTGGTGGAGACTTTAGCAAACCATCTTTTTTCTTTGTTAAATGGAGGAATAGTTTATATTAAATTTATTCGAATAAGAAGATGTTGATTTGATAGTGTGACAATGACCGACACTAATTCTCAAAATTAATTATATAACTATCATTTTAAAGGAAGGACAACCGCATATATTTGAATCATTTTCCGAAATGAATTATTACTTTTGCCTTTGAATTCCTCTCTTTTAATATTTTCATCCACAGAACTTCTTGGTGATACAAAACAAACACTGGAGTATTAAAAATTATGGATCAAAACAAGTCCAATAAAAAGAAAACCTTAACTTATTCTTTGCTATCTATTTAGAGTCCGTAATACATTTTTAAAAAATAAATTGCGAGATAAATAACTTTCATCAAAAGTTTGTCAAGAGCTTTTAACTAAATTATCAAACAACTCAAATTTCATAGGTCAAATTAGTATATTTTTTTATTTGATTATTTAGGATTTTTCTAATACTTTAAAAATTATCTTTTTTATTTTATTTCAAAAATTTTGATTTTTGATAATCAATATTATTCTCTAGCCTTATTCATTTATTATTTAGATTAGAGTTTGAATTATCCTAACAAACAAAATTAACTACCAAGAAACTCTTGACCAAGTCTAAATAGTCTGAACCTTTTCCATTTTTCGTCGTTGATGTCAAAGCCAAGGTTCATCCATGGTAGACAACATAGATAATCAAGTCACTGCTCTTGAGACTTCCATTGCTGAATTACAAGAACAACTCACACATATTAACTTATCGTTGCAATAGGTGGTATAGCATACCCCATAAGAGATCACGAAGATAGAAGGGAGCATGAATAGGGAAGAAGAAATTTAAATCTAAATGAACACTAGATGTATAATATAAAGGTGGATTTACAAACGTTTTTTCTGGAACGATCGATATAGAGGCAGTAATAAATGGGCTCGTGGAAGTATATAGGTTCTTCAAGATTATGAATGTTAATGTGGAATGACGCATGTCAATGTGACTTATAAAATCAAAGGAGGAGTTGTATCTTGGCGGCAATCATAGGTGAATAAAGCTCAACAGCAAGAGGTTTACACCGATACGAGATGGGACTATGATGAAGTATATTATCAAATAATGTTTCTTACAAATCAATCATATGGTGAGATCTTATACAGTCAGTACCATGATTCTATTTAGAAAAATAGGATAGTGGACAAATATACCAAGTTTTTAAGGTTAGAGTCTCGATATGACAATCGTAAAAATAGCCCAAATAGGTTGCTCAGTATAAATAGGCATAAAATCGTGATATCCGAGGTAGGATGGGTGTGTCTAAAATATATAATATAACAAATACTATTGAAATGACGAAGCAAGCAGAAGAACATAATAATTGGCCACTACTTCAACTAATTACCTTAAACTATAACTATAAGAGTTCTAGTTTGATAAGGAATTGTTAAAGAAGTCTGGACAGACCTTGAAGGTGATAGATTCTAGGAAGAAAGAAAAGATAGACAACCGGAAAAAGAGACCGCTGAAAGTGACAAAAATAATTGCTCAAATCCCTATCGAAAATCTCACCGAGACGTGTGTTATCGTTGCAGACTACTTGGTAACAAAATCGATAATTTTACACTTTTTGATTCTTTATTGAATAATATTTCTGTTTGGTTTCAAAAATTAATTAGCCATAGAATGTAAGAGATTTTAGACTTATTTCTCTCTGTAATGCGCTTTATAAATTTTGATTTAAAACTCTAGCTAATAGCAATAAATTGTGTTACCTAATTTAATTTTGGATTACCAATCTATGTTTGTGTTAGAAAGATTTATTATAGATAATATTCTGATTTATTTTGAAATGATACATGCTTTGTCAAGGAGGATGAGGGGTTAAAAGGGTGGGTCTGATTTGAAGAAAGATATTAATAAAGCATATTATAGAGTCTGTTGGTATTTGGGTTGGGTCACACTAGATGAACCCAAGCCCATTATTAAATACACCTAAGTTGGGGTGTTGATAATAGACTCCTTGTTTGAATGAGAGTTTAACTTCTCCAGATATAGGATAGTGGATCACGTATAACGTGATTGTGTGTGATTCGATAAGCAGTTATCAGAAGGTTTTGAAACTGCTAACAAAACACAAAAGAACACACACTCTCTCACTTCTCGACAGATCAGTAAGATTAATTCTCTCTCAGAAACTGCGTACTTAGACGGTGAATAGCGTAGAGGATTCCACAGCACCGGTGATTCTCTACCGACCTCTGAATACTACAACTACAGTCAATCGATCCTTAATCCCTCTATCTTTTACATATAATATATGATTATATGTTATTATATTTAGATATAATATTACAGAGTCAATTGGAATTTTTTAAAGAGTATGTTGGACGGTAGGGTTTTAATAAGAGATGGTGAGATGGATGGATATATGTTTTGAGGAAATTTATTATAAAAGTTTAGTCAACTATATGTAAGTGGGTATTGGCAGGGAGATGTTTAAGGTAAGGTGATCATTTGTCGCCTTATTTATTTATTATGTAAGCTAAAGGTTTGTCTTTAATGGTTAAAGAAATTAAGAATAGAGGTTTAATTCATGAAGGGATTGCAAAAAAAGAGTGCTTGAAAATATCTCATCCTTTTTGTAGATTATTTGTTGTTCTTTCTTTTTTAGGCAAATGAAAGAGATGCTACTAATGTCAAAAATATTCTTGTTGAATATGAGTTGGCTTCGGGGCAATCTGTTAATTTTAAAAAATCAGCTTTGGAGCATAGCCCCAATACGCATGAGAAAGATAAGGTAAGGGTGTCAGATATTTTGGAGGTTCATTCTAGTTTCGGCGAGAGAAAGTACTTTAGGATTATCTTCTTTTGTAAGTAGAAATAAGATGCAAATTCTAATTTTTTTTTAAACAGATAATTTGGAATATTTTGATAGGCGGTCTAACAGATTCCTTTCTAGGGTGGGAGAGAGAAGTGCTTATCAAATGAGCGTCGTAAGATTTGCCCTTTAATGCTATGAGTATGTTTTAGTTGCCTTTGGGGATATGTTAAGAAATAAAAAAAAAGTGGATTTTGGCCGCGCTATGAGAAGAAGGGTTGTGAGAAATCATTTGTTAGCCTTGAATAAGATGTGTGGAAAGAAGATAGAATGAGGATGAGCTTCTAAAATCTTAGGAGTATAATATTGCTTTACTATACAAATAAGGGTGGAGGTTATTAACCAACAAAGATACTCTTCTTACTCAAACTTTTAAAGCTAAGTATTATCCTAACAGGGATTTTTTAAACATTACTTTAGGTAGCAATCATAGTTTGTGTGGAAGAGTATTTTGTCTTCTAAAAAGCACATTGAAGAAAGGAGTTCAATGGAGAGAGGGGGATAGAGAGAGTATTAGAGTAACAAGGGATCATTAGGTTCCTAAAGAGGGTGGTTTTATGGTGGAAGATGAAAGTGATTTTATTGATGCGAATATGAGGACGAAAGAGCTCTTTGTTGAAGATGGGCTGAGACAGGTGTTCGCAACATGATAGAGATTTTAGACTCAGATATGTTCAATGTATTTTGAATATTCCTTTAAGTTTGAGAGGGGGTAACAAATTTTTTTTTGTTGCATATGATAAAAAATAGAATGTTTAGTGTAAATTCTAGTTATTATGTTGCTCTTAACGAATTGGATTGACGTGCAAAGGTGAAATGGGGAAATATAGAGGTCCATTTGAAAGATAAAAGTGTCGCCAAACGTTAAAGATTTTGTACCGAAGGTTTTGAGAAATATACTACCTACTTATGAAAGACTTAGGAGTAGAAGGGTGATGGATGAGGGCAGTGGTGGAGGCAGGATTCATAACAAGTGGTGTCATGATAGAAATACTGAGGTGTCATAATTACATTTGTAATATATTTATTATTATTTTATATATTTTTTAACAGAATTTTAATTTTTTTTAAAAAAACAGTGGTGTCAAGCGACCCCACTGCTAATAGAGTAGCTCCGCCACAGGAGGAGGGTGATTGTGGGTGGTGTGAAAAAAAGGAAATATTAATCATATTCTTGTATAGTGTGTTGAACCAACGAAGTTGAAGGTTACGTGATTTTGGTGCAGTTTATGATGACTTGACTTTAATTGACTAGTATTTGCAAGTATGAGATTGTTAAAATTCAAAGAAATTGCAAATGTCAACCATGCTTATTTGGAGTTTATGTAATGCAATGAATCAAATGCTTTAGACCATTAAACAAATTATGAGGCAAAAAATTGTGTATGAGGACATGTGAGTATTGAACAATTTGAAGCCGCTAAGGAAGATTTGAATGTTCATGATATTTCTTCCATGCAACATACAACGTACAGTATAGTTACTCCTCATCATGTTTGTTAAGATCGTATAATTGAAGTTGAGACTTTTAATTAGATTAGTGATGTCGATGGTGTGGAGATTGAAGTTGAGACTTTTAATTAGATTAGTGATGTCGATGGTGTGGAGCTGATGACATTGAAGATGAGTAGTTTTAGAGTTATTTGAGGAGGGAAAGTATTTCTATTAAGGTCATTTCTTACTACTACGATGGAGAATATGAGTTTAGAGTCATTTAAATCCTTACTTTTTCATAAACTTTAAAATTTATTATGTAGTACATGTAGAAAAAAAATTATATATATATATATATATTTTTTCTAGATTTCCAACTGGTGTCTTTTGCTTTGATGAGTACAGATTTAGATTGGTCTGATTTTGATTTAATTATGTTAGACTGTAAGAATATTTATAACCTAAACCCTATGTTAAGATGAAATGGATTCATAGGCAAGCCAAATGAAAGTCTCACAGGCTAGCTAAAACTTCCTTCTTTAATGCTAGCTTTCATGCATGACAGATTATCCTTTTTACTTTACTCATATTTCTATTTATGAGAAGTAGTAATATAAGTTATCTTTTTTAAAAATAAAATAAATAAATAACTAATTAATGAATTTTATGACTCCTTCCATGCAAATTGAATTTTATGTTTCATATTAACATCTTTAACTTATTAGATTTAATTTTAAAAAATAATAATCATAATATGAATGATATTATTTTTTTAAATTGATGAATCCGTATGGATGTTTTTAACCATTTATTTAAAAAATTTAAAAGTTTCAGTTATTTAAATGTAGTTTTTCTATAAAGCTAATTAGAGATTTATTTTATTTTATACCGGCTCCATGACACAAGGTTCTATTACACGTGTAGTAATCAGTGTTTTAAAAATCGCGCTTAGGCGCTAGGCGGTGTCTCAATGTCTGAAAAATGATCTAGGCGGAAATTTTAAGCATTAATTTGTTTAAGCGCCACTCAGACAGTTTAGGCGGTGTCTAGGCGGACTAGGCGATGTCTACGTGTTCAAGAAGGCAACGCCTAGGCGCTGCCAGATGGTGTCTAGACGGTCTTAAACAGTCGATTCTTTTAAAAAAAATAATTTTGAAATTTTTATTAATAAAATATTTAATTATAATAAAATAAGATTACATATTATTGATGTAGGTGTATTTTTCATTCATTTAATACTGATAAGATATTATTATAATATAATAAATTTTCATAAATATATAAATTTTCACCGCCCAGATTAAAACGCCAAAAATCGCCTAGACTCTCGTCTTTCCGCCTAAGTGCTAGTCGGATGACCGCCTAATGCCTTTTAATACCTTTATAATAATATGTACTGATGGATCTATACCTACCCATTTTAATATTAGTAAAATCGTAAAGTCTGGATTATTTTCTACTTGTTAATTAAGAAATATAAATTTAAATACAAATTGATACGTTTCCAATTATTCAAAATCAATTTTTTTATAATAATTATTATTATTTTAATATATTTTAAGAGCTTTTATAAAATTATTTTAACATTTAAATTTAATTTTTTAATTATATAAATTATTATATAAATAATAATTAATAAAAATTTTTGTTAATTTTAATAAAAAAATTTAAAATTTATTTATTTATTTTTATTTAATAAAATTATAATTTAACTTATTTAATTATTATTTTTTTCTTTTTTACTCATAATTTAAGTATTAATTTAATTTATTTTAATTTTAAAAAATAATAATATATTTATCATATATTTATTATTTTAATTAAAATTAATATATTAAATGATATTAAAATACTAATTTAAATATTAACATTTACAAAAATACTGACTATTTTAAAAACGCTATATAAAATAAATGGAGATTCCAAAAAAACCACCGCAGGTTTGGCCTAACCTTTTCTGTTTCATTTTTAGCCAAAACACGTAAATTTGTGTTTTTCCTTCATCAGATAGTGATGAGCAGTAACCGATGAGAATTTTTATAATTTTATTTTTTTAATTTAAAAAATTAATAATAACAAAAAATAATAATAATAAAAAAATTTCTTTCCTTCTCTATTATTTTTTTCCCTTTTTCATTTTCATTTTTTAGTTTTTATTTTTCTTCTATTTTTAGGGAAAAAGTAGAAGGAAAAAATAAAAAAATAAAAAAATAAAAAGAAAAAGAAATGTAAAACAAGATAATTTTATTTTTTTAGTTTTTATTTTTGATAGTTTAAAATTTTTAAAATTTTTGTTTTTAAAATCTACCTAATGTTTTTGGAATCTCCTTAAACTAAAAGTAACAAATATAGCTATAAAAAACGCGCTGGGTGCGAGACATAGCCAAAGTAATCAAGGGCTAATAAATCAAATCTACCTAATTTCAAATCACCTCTAACACATCATATTTGAATTTTCTTATTTACATTCCACTCGTCGATTAATAGTTGTTGGGTCCCAATACTGATCTACCTAAACATTTTTATTTATTTATAATAATAAATAAATAAATAAATAAATAAATAAAAGGAGGTGGATCGAGATTGAAAGCTGGATTATTGTGATAATTTAAATCTTATATAGCACGTTTTGAAAGCCATAGCCTTTGTTTTTCCCGTTGATGAAGGCTTCATGAGACGAGGTTCTAGGAGAGATGGAGCAGCTGGATTTACTTTGAAAAGTAAAAAGGTGGCAAGTTGAAGTGGATTGATATAATACTACCTCTACCTACCCATACCCATGTTAATTACATAGTAATTAAGGACTCTAAAATGTCTCCGAAGGCAAAACTATCCAAAATCATCCTACTAAAAGGATAAACACTAGAGTGGATTAGCAAAAATACTCATCTCAACTAGGCATGTGGTGTGGGCCGCCATTGATGACATGGACTTCCTCGGTTGGTGTGCGTGGAATTTTATTATCTCATCAGCAGAATTCTTGTTTTTGTCACGTGCTTCGGAGTAGACTAAACTATTAAATATAATATACATATATAACTCTCATGTGATAAGAGTACTTCAAAGAACAACTGTTGCATTGGAACGTAGATACTGAGACTACTCTGCACAGTCGACAGAATTGAATGGAATTGATTAGTCATATATGGCATGTATGGGTTTTTCTTTTTTTGTTATTTTTTGACTTATGGATATAATCATTTATTTCTATTCACATGCATGCAAACTTTAAAGCACTATAAATAGAGAAGAAGGGGAACTCGTCATTGCACCACACAACCAATATCCAAACATCTTTCACTCTATTATATATCTGAAATGGCCCCATCAATCTCCATAACCCTAGATGACTCATCAGATGTGACCGATCTCGTGATAAAACAAGGTCACGGAGTGAAATCACTGTCTGAGATGGGTCTGAAAACCCTACCTCAACAATACATTCAGCCCTTGGAAGAGAGACAGCTTCTCTCGAAAATAATGCCCGAACAGGCCATACCTATAATTGACATGTCACAGCTTGATCATGACCCCAATGTAGCTGATGCCATTTGTGATGCAGCTGAGAAATGGGGCTTCTTTCAAGTGATTAACCATGGAGTTCCTCTTCATGTCTTGGAGGATGTCAAAAATGCTACTTATGACTTCCATGGCTTACCAGCCGATGAGAAGAGGAAGTATTTGAAGGAATATTCTCCATCAAACAATGTGAGACTCACCACTAGCTTCTTGCCTCATGCTGAGAAGGCTCTTGAGTGGAAAGATTATCTTAGCTTGTTTTATGTTTCTGATCAAGAAGCTGATGCTTTGTGGCCTCCCATTTGCAAGTAAGTTTCCCAATAACGTTAATCAAAATTCAATACTTGTAACTATCACAGCATGCTAATAATATTTTTTTTTCTTATGCAGGGGACCGAGTATTGGAATACATGAAGAGTTCAAAACTCTTAACGGAACGTTTAGCAAACGTGGTGATGAAGAGATTAAATGTGGATGAAATTGACGAAGCAAAACAATATCTCTTAACGGGCTCATTGAGAACCAATCTCAACTACTATCCTATTTGTCCCAATCCTGAACTAACAGTAGGAGTTGGCCGTCACTCTGATGTTTCGACTTTCACCGTCCTACTTCAGGATGATGTTGGAGGGCTTTACGTGCGAGGAATGGAGGGTGATGATGGTTGGATTCACATTCCTCCAATTGAAGGAGCATTAGTTATCAACATTGGTGATGCATTGCAGATCATGAGCAATGGTAGGTATAAGAGTGCAGAGCATCGTGTGGCTGCTAATGGATCCAAGAATAGAATCTCTGTTCCTCTTTTTGTTAATCCTAGACCTCAAGACATAATTGGACCTTTGCCTGAAGTTCTTGCGAGGGGAGACAAACCGATCTATAAGAATATACTTTACTCTGATTATGTCAAGCATTTCTATCGAAAGGCACATGATGGAAAGAAGACAGTTGATTTTGCAAAGCTTAATCAGTAAAAATATTTTCGTTCAGTGGGTTCTGTTGGGGAGAATATTAAGGTGTGCAATTCAAATAAAGTATTTGTTAATTGTTTGGTTTTAGTGAGATAGAGGTCTGATGGTTTACAATAATAAAAGAAATGTAATCATTTTCTGTTGGTTGTTTTATTTACTTATTAATAAAATTGAGATTATTTTTACGATTGCTTATAGAAATTCACAGTAATGTTGAATAGTTTGTTGACTAGGGTATGTTATATGAATAAATTGGTATATTTTAGTTTTTAGAATTAATTGTTGGATGTTGGATTTTAATGTGAGTTATATTGAAGAAAGAAAACAAAAGCAAAAAGTTATAGGACGATATATTTTATTAAGATAAATTTCTACTCATATTCAAAGACTAAATACATTTTTTTATAACAAAAATAAAAAAACAACGAATAAAAATATCAGCTTAATATCTGCTAATTATTGTTGTTGACCAATTCGATAACAGATCACTAGTAGACTAGGTCAAGGATAATTTAAATTTTAAATTATTCCAACATCCTCTCTTAATTTAAAATTTATTATTATTTTATTTATTTATTATTATTTTTTTAAAAGGCATGGGTTATGGGCATGAGCATTTTTTTTTTCAAAATAATACATCTTCTTTTTCTTGAACGAATAATCCAGCTTTTCCTTCTTCCTTGCAAACTTTTTCAACATGGCCCATTTGACCACTATTGGAACATTTAACGTCTGGCCTCCACCAACACTTGTAAGTTGGATGATTTATTTTCTTGCAGTGATGGCACGCTTCATTACCGATCTTTGATTTTGCAAGCAGTGCAGCTTCTGTGGAGTAGTCCTGATCCCTCGTCGATTTTCTCTTCTCAAATGCATGTAATGCATTGACAAGTTCTGCCAAGGAAATACTTAAAATATTTGAAGTATTTTCCAAAGATGAAATAGTAATTTCATATTTTTCAGGTAACATCACAAGAATTTTTTCTATTACCCTTTCATCAGGAAAATTTTTACCAAGCAGTCTTACTTTGTCTACGATGTCGAGAAGCTTGTCCACATATACCTTCACAGATTCTGAACTGTTCATCTTCTGCAAATCAAATTGACGTAACAAATTTATTATTCTCATATTTTTTACCTTTTCGTTTCCTTTGTATTCCTCTTGAAGATACTCCCAAATTTCATTAGGAGACTCCAATTTTATGATGCGAGGAAGAATGGAAGACGAAAGGGCAGAAAATAGACATGACATGGCATTGGCTTTTTTTTTTGTCTTTTTTCTTTATAAGTATTCAGTTGTGCAGCGGTTGGATTTTCTCCTAATATTGGAATTTGGAAATCTTCATCTAGAATCTCCCACAAATCAATAGCTTGAAGATGAATTTCCATTTGAACGACCCATATTTGGTAATTTGATCCGTCAAATTTAGGAGGTTGTATTTGGTGGGTAAGAGTTTATGTTTCCATGGCTCTGATACCACGTTTGGATTTTAATGTGAGTTATAACGAAGAAAGAAAACTAAAGTAAAAAGTTATAGAACGATATATTTTATTAAGATAGATTTCTACTCATATTCAAAGACTAAATACATTTTTTTTATAACAAAAATAAAATGCAACAAATAAAAATATCAGCTTAATATCCGCTAATTATTGTTGTTGACCAATTGAATAACAGATCACTAGTAGACTAGGTCAAGGATAATTTAAATTTTAAATTATTCCAACAATAACAAATATAATTGAGAAATAAAAGGAACAATTTAATAGAAATTATATAGTGGAAAAGAGATATTATAGTGAAAGTAGAAAAGCGGCACAGAAGAAGGTAAGTGTAACTAAGGAATATATCTCTTATTTGTACACACCATATTACAACACCTCTAGTCTATTTATAGGCTTATTATGCCAATGGTGGAAGGTATCACCAACTTCACTATAGTTCTAGATTCTTCCTATTTTAATTATTTTGTTACTTCTAGATTAATTTACATTTGCCATACAACCTTATTAATTCTTGAATGTTCTTGTATCAACTTCACATTTTTAGACTCACATCATTATAATTTTTAACAATCCTCTTTAATGTACATTTCAGTGACTCCAATTATATTTCGTAACTTTTCAAACTTGTCTCTTCGAAGTGCTTTCGTAAATATGTCGGTCCATTGATAATCAGTTTTGCAGTAGTCAAGCTGGATTTCTTTGTTAGTTTTAACTTCTCGAATGAAATGATATTTAATACTTATATGTTTGGCTCGACTGTGGAAGACCGGATTCCTTGTCATTGTGATAGCCGACTTGTTGTCGCAATAGATTTAAGTATCATCCTTTTGTTTTTCTCCCATGTCTTCAAGAATTCTTTTGAGCCAAATTGCCTGACTAGTAGCACTTGCTCTTGCTATGTATTCCACTTCAACCGATGATTGAGCGACTGTAGCTTGCTTCTTAGATGCCTATGAGAATATCCCTCATCCAAGTATGAACGCATATCTTGAAGTACTCTTCATGTCATCCACAGATCCTGCCTACTCACTGTCTGTATATATTTTTAGTGAGTAATCTTTAGAAGCTTGGTACCATATCCCTAAGTCTTTTGTTCCTTGCAAGTACCGAAGAATTCTCTTGGTTGCTCCATAATGTACTTAAGTCGGATCTTGCATGAATCTTGATAATAGACTCGTAGCGTACATTATATCAGGTCTTGTAGCCGTCAAGTAGAGTAGACTTCCAATCAGAATTTTATATTATGATGCATCCACCTTCTTCGATCCATCTTCTTTTCTGAACTTTTCAGTAGTAACCAAAGGTGTTGCTACTGTCTTGCATCCACTCATATTGAACTTCTTAAAAAACTCCTGCATATATATATATATTTTATATATAAATATCCTAGTCTTTTCTTGATGGATCTTTATCCTAAGAAAGTAGTGCATCAAACCCAAGTCTGTCATCTTAAACGTCTTCATCATGTCTTCTTTGAAGTCAAACATCATCTTCCTATTGTCTCTTGTATAAATAAGATCATCAACATACAAGGAAACGATGAGAATATCATTACCTTGGGTTTTGATGCAAAGTTTTGGCTCGCTTTTGCTCCTTCTGAATTCGTGGCTTGTAAAGTATTCGTCAATTATGCAATACCAAGCCCTCGGTGCCAACTTTAACCCGTATAAGGCTTTCTTCAGTTTGAGGACTTTACATTCTTTGCCTTCAACCACGAATCCTTCTAGTTGCTCCATGTATATTTCTTCTTCAAGATACTTATACAGAAATGTTAACTTCACATCCATCTAATAGATCTTCCAACTCTTCTGAGCACTTAGAGCTATGAGTGCCCTTATGGTATCCATGCGAGCAACTAAAACAAAAGTCTCATTATAGTTAACTTCATACTGTTGTGAGTATCCTTTTGCCACCAGACGTGCCTTGTGTTCTAAATAGTTCCATCTGAGTTAAGTTTTGTTTTGCATATCCACTTAACTCTGATGGTTTCTTTATCTTTTGGAAGATCCACTAGCTCGCAGGTCTTATTTTTCTCGATCATCTGAATTTCTTCTATTATAACTTTTACCCATACTTGTTATTAGGAGGCAGCTTCATAGTTTTCTATCTCCACAACTTTGAAATTTCACATCTCATATATTTCTAATAGTGGCCTCGTTCTTTTTGGAGTTGACGGTGGTGAAGAATCTTTTGGAACTTCTTCTTCTTTATTGGTTTGTTCCTCATTATCTTGTTCTATCATTGGAGCTCGAATAGTTCTTCGTTTTATTTCCTCCGTCTCCCAATTGTTTGCGGCATCTTCATCAAACTGGACATCTCTGCTGATGATTATATCTTTTGGCTTTAGACTATAAACATTATATCCCTTTGATTGAGTATTATAGCCTATAGATATCCTTATTTGCGGTTTATCATCCAGTTTGCTTCTTTTTTGCTTCGAAATATGTACGTAAAAGATGCTCCCGAATACTCTTAGATGCTTCGCTGAAGGCCTTCTTCCTCTCTAAGCTTCTACCGGTGTCTTGTCTTGAATTGCTTTAGTAGGACACCTATTGAGTAGATACACTATTGTATAAATTGCTTCCGCCGATAAAGTATTGGGTAAGCGTTTCTCCTTGAGCATAGATCTATCCATCTCCATCACTGTTCTATTCTTTCTTTCGGACACTCCATTCTGTTCTGGGGCATATCCGACTGTTAGTTGGCGTTATACTCATTCTTCTTCACAAAATCTTTTGAATTGACCGGAGATGTATTCCTTTCCTCGATCGCTTCTTGCCTCACGCTGAGAAGGCTCTTGAGTGGAAAGATTATCTTAGCTTGTTTTATGTTTCTGATGATGAAGCTGATGCTTTGTGGCCTCCCATTTGCAAGTAAGTTTCCCAATAATATGTTAATGAAATTCAATACTTGTAAGTATCACATCATGTAATATAGCATGCTTATAATATTTTTTTCTTTATGTAGGGATCGAGTATTGGAATACATGAAGAGTTCAAAACTCTTAACGGAGCGTTTAGCAAAAGTGGTGATAAAGAGATTAAATATGGATGAAATTGACGAAGCAAAGCAATATCTCTTAACGGGCTCATTGAGAACCAATCTCAACTACTATCTAATTTTTCCGAATCCTGAACTGACCGTAGGAGTTGGCCGTCATTCTGATGTTTCGACTTTCACCGTCCTACTTCAGGATGATGTCGGAGGGCTTTACGTGCGAGGAATGGAGGGTGATGATGGTTGGATCCAAATTCCACCAATTGTAGGAGCATTGGTTATCAACATTGGTGATGCATTGCAAATCATGAGCAATGATAGGTATAAGAGTGCAGAGCATCGTGTGGCTGCTAATGGATCCAAGAATAGGATCTCTGTTCCTCTTTTCGTTAATCCTAGACCTCAAGACATAATTGGACCTTTGCCTGAAGTTCTTGCAAGTGGAGACAAGCCAATCTATATGGATGTACTTTACTCTGATTATGTCAAGCATTTCTACCGAAAGGCACATGATGGAAAGAAGACAGTTGACTTTTCAAAGCTTAATTAGTAAAATATTTTCGTTCGGTGGGTTTTGTTGGTGAGAATATTAAGGTGTGCAATTCAAATAAAGTGTTTGTTAATTGTTTGGTTTTATTGAGATATAGGTCTGATGGTTTACAATAATAAAAGAAATGTAATCATTTTTTATTAATAAAATTGAGATTATTTTAACAATTATTCCTAAAAATTCTGTAATGTTGAATAGTTTGTTCATTGAGGTATGTTATATCAGTAAATTGGTATATTTTAGTTTTTAGAATTAAAAAATATAATTGAGAAAAAAAGAAACAGTTTAATAGAAATTCTCTTAAAATGTACAGGGAAGTAGGTAAGTGTAACAGAGGAATATATCTCTTATTTGTACACACCATATTACAACAGCTTTAGTCTATTTATAGACTTATTATGCCAGTGGTGGAAGGTATCACCAACTTCACTATAGTTCTAGATTTTTCCTATTTTAATTATTTTGTTACTTCTAGATTAATCTACATTTGTCATACAACATTATTAATTCTTGAATGTTCATGTATCAACTTTACATTTTTAGACTCGCATCATTATAATTTTTAACAATCCTCTTTAATGTACATTTTAGTGACTCCAATTATATTTCGTAGCTTTTCAAACTTGTCTCTTGGAAGTGCTTTCGTAAATATGTCGGTCCATTGATAATCAGTTTTGCAATAGTCGAGCTGGATTTTTTTGTTAGTTTTAACATCTCGAATGAAATGATATTTAATACTTATATGTTCAGCTCGATTGTGGAAGACCGGATTCTTTGTCATTGTGATAGCCGACTTGTTGTCGTAATAGATTTTAGTACCATCTTTTTGTTTTTCTCCCATGTCTTTAAGAATTCTTTTGAGCCAAATTGCCTGACTAGTAGCACTTGCTGCTTCTATGTATTCCGCTTCAACTGATGATTGATCGAGTGTAGCTTGCTTCTTAGATGCCCATGAGAATATCCCACATCCATGTGTGAATGCATATCTTGAAGTACTCTTCATGTCATCCACAGATCCTGCCTAATCACTGTCGGTATATATTTCTAGTGAGTATTCTTTACAAGCTTGGTACCATATCCCTAAATCTTTTGTTCCTTATAGGTACCGAATAATTCTTTTGGCTGCTCCATAATGTACTTGAGTCGGATCTTGCATGAATCTTGATAATAGACTCGTAGCGTACATTAAGTCAGGTCTTGTAGCTGTCAAGTAGAGTAGACTTCCAATCAGACTTCTATACTATGATGCATCCACCTTCTTCGATCCATCTTCTTTTCTGAACTTTTCAGTAGTAACCAAAGGTGTTGCTACTGACTTGCATCCACTCATATTGAACTTCTTCAAAAACTCCTGCATATATATTTTTTGAGATATAAATATCCTAGACTTTTCTTGATGGATCTTTATCCCTAGAAAGTAGTGCATCAAACCCAAGTCTGTCATCTCAAACGTCTTCATCATGTCTTCTTTGAAGTCCATCATCTTCCCATTGTTTCCTATATAAATAACATCATCAACATACAAGGAAACGATGAGAATATCATTACCTTGGGTTTTGATGCAGAGTGTTGGCTCGCTTTTGCTCCTTCTAAATTCGTAGCTTGTAAAGTATTCGTCAATTATGCTATACCAAGCCCTCGGTGCCTGCTTTAACCCGTATAAGGCTTTCTTCAGTTTGAGGACTTTATATTTTTTTGCCTTTAACCACGAATCCTTCTAGTTGCTCCATGTATATTTTTTCTTCAAGATACTTATTCAGAAATGTTAATTTCATGTCCATCTAATAGATCTTCCAATTCTTTTGAGCACTTAGAGCTATGAGTGCCCTTATGGTATCCATGCGAGCAACTAAAGCAAAAGTCTCATTATAGTCAACTCCATAGTGCTGTGAGTATCCTTTCGCCACCAGACGTGCCTTGTGTTTTGAATAGTTCCATCTGAGTTAAGTTTTGTTTTGCGTATCCACTTAACTCTGATGGTTTGTTTATCTTTTGCAAGATCCACTAGCTCCTAGGTCTTATTTTTCTCAATCATATGAATTTCTTCTTCTATAACTTTTACCCATACTTGTTGTTTGGAGGCAGCTTCATGGTTTTCTATCTCCACAACTATGAAATTTCACGTCTCATATATTTCTGATAGTGGCCTCGTTCTTTTTGAAGTTGATGGTAGTGAAGAATCTTCTGGAACTTCTTCTTCTTTATTGGTTTGTTCTTCATTATCTTGTTCTATCATTGGAGCTGGAATAGTTCTTCGTTCTACTTCCTCCTTTTCCAAATTATTTGCGGCATCTTCATCAAATTGGACATCTCTGATGATGATTATATCTTTTGGCTTTACACTATAAACTCTATATCCCTTTGATTGAGTACTATAGCCTATAAATATCCCTTTTTGTGGTTTATCATCCAATTTGCTTCTTTTTTGCTCCGATGTATGTACGTAAAAGATGCTCCCGAATACTCTTAGATGCTTCGTTGAAGGCTTTCTTCCACTCCAGGCTTCTAACGGTGTCTTGTCTTGAATTGCTTTAGTAGGACACCTATTGAGTAGATACATTATTGTGTAAACTGCTTCCGCCCATAAAGTATTGAATAAGTCTTTCTCCTTGAGCATAGATCTAGCCATCTCCATCATTATTCTATTCTTTCTTTCGGACACTCCATTCTGTTCCGGGGCATATCCGACTGTTAGTTGGTGTTGTACTCCTTCTTCTTCACAGAATCTTTAGAATTGACCGGAGATGTATTCCTTTCATTGATCGCTTCTAATTGTCTTTAACTTGTTGCCACGTTGCTTCTCCATAAACTTTTTGAACTTCTTGAAAATGTCAAAAACTTGCGATCTCTCTTTCAAAGAATGCACTCATGTCATTCTTGTATAATCATCAATGAAAAGAATGAAGTAACTATTTTGGTTGTGTGATGAAGTTTGCATTGGCCTGCATACGTCTGTATGAACTACGTCTAAGGGCTTCTTTGCTCACCATGCTTTTCCGCTCGAAAAAGATTGTCGATGTTATTTTCCAAGCATGCATCCTTCGCACACGTTGTTGTTTTTAGGTATGAACGGAAGGTCTCTCATCATATTCTTTTAGTGGAGGATCTTCAGGCCATTGAAGTTGAAATGCCTAAACCTTTTATGCCACAACCATGATGCAACTACTTTACTCCGATTATGTCAAGCATTTCTACGGGAAGGCACATGATGGAAAGAAGACTGTTGATTTTGCAAAGCTTTCCCAGTGAAAAATAATCTTCGCTCTCTTGCTGGGCCCTGTTGGTGACTATAATTATGTCTGCTATTCAAATAAATTAGTGGTCAATTCTTTGGTTTACTGAGATGGAGGTTCTTCTAATCTTTTTCAGTTAGTTGTTTTATCATCTTATCAATAAAATTGAGTTTCTTTTCATCATCTATTACTTTCCAATATTTTGTAACTGACAGAGATTATGATAATAATATTCAAAAGTTTGTATAGTCAACCATTCTTTATTATTAGGATTAAACTAATAAAATAAAAATTAAATAACACAAATATAGTAATATATTAAAATAATAAGGGAAAATTATATAAAATAAACCAAATAAAGTTTAAAATTTCAAAACTAAACCAATAGAAGTTTATTTCTATTTTTGAGCCACTCAAACTTTAATTTTCAAAAATAGACCATCACATATGTGAAGGTCTTCTTCACAGACCACTTTCACACCTTCACAGATCAGTGTAAAAGATCTTCACAGAAGGATAAAATGGACAATTTGGTTCATTTTTTAAAAGTGAAAGTTTGAAAGATTATTTTTATAAAATTTTTAAAGTTGGGCTATATGATGTAAATAAAAGTTATAAAATAACAAAAATGAAAATAACCCAAATAATAATTATTACTAAAAAAAATACAAATAATAGTTATTAAAAAGTAATAAAAGATATAATATTTATAATAATTATTAATTAAATTTAAAAGTTAAAAGGATATTTTTGAGAATTCTTTCCAATTTTATGTTATGTTTAGAAATGGTTGTTTGGGAAATAGCAATAATTTTTCACTAAAGTATATTAAAAGAGTAAATTGGTATAGTTATATGAATAAATATTTTTTTTCTCATCCATTTAATTGAAATTTTCATATATATATATTCATAAATATTTAAATAAAAATAAACGCAGTTAAATTAAAAAATAGGTATATGTAAACAACAACTTCTATTATTTTTTTAACTCTCATAGTCTCTTACAGGTTCCAAACATCTATTATATATCTCTTAATTAAGCCAAATTAGATGATAAAATGCTTTTCAAAAATAAAATAAATAACTGAATAAATAAGTAAAAGAAGTTTTACTAAAATAAAATTACTCAATTTAAAAATAATCATAGAATAATAATAATAATAATAATGAAATAGGAAAAAAAAGGAAATATAAAGTAATAAAAAAATTAAATGAATTTAAAAAAAACTATGAAGTTTATATATATATATATATATATATATATATATATATATATATATATTACATTGATCTATGAAGTATCAAATAGGTAATTCAAAATAACTGGTGAAAATAGTAACAAACAAAAGAAATAAGGATTCAACTAATCGAGTGATATAGAAAAAATCTCGAATTTATAAAATGGTAAGAGATTTGGAGATTTCTCATATGATCAAGTGATTAACTTAACAGGTCTGTCATTATCTTAATAATAGAAATCGGGAACAGAAACAAAGATAGGGTAAAACCCTCACAGATGAATTAAAGATCCAAGAAATAATGTCGTCGCATCTAGAAATAAGTCGGCTACAAGGCCTAATACGTTTTCGCACATCGACGTATACATCCAGTTTTCCTTACATCATATTGGTCTTATCGTATTAACCTAAGACAGGACTTATTAAAGATTACAGAATTTTGTAAATTTTAGCTTGACAGACAGTTATGAATATCAGTTCACATATTCACATTAAAGTAGCAGAGTTAAGAGACAACCACAAAATTAGATTGATAATGTACAGATTTCAGCGATATAATTCAGTAGATATATTCTGATTAATTCATACTCAGATGCAGCAGCACAATATAATAACCAATCTTAAATTTCGGATTTCACCTTACAATAATTTATTTCATTTCATATACAACAAAGTAGATAGAAACATAAAATCTTGGGGCATAAACATGGCTACTAATCTTTTTTGCTAATTCAAAAACACCGAATCACTCAATTAAAACCCAATTAAACTCAAAATACATAGATTAAATACTTAAGGTTTCAAAACCCAAATCAATTGAAACAAAAATCCCCAAATCAAAAACCCTAAATTACTCTAGAAATCTCAAAATAAATTAAAACAATTTAATCAATAGAGAAATCAAAAATTATTACCAGGAACAAGAAAACTAAATTTAATCAAAATCTTCAATCCATGAATCCGATGAATTTTAAAATTTTGTGGCTAGGTTTGAGTTGAGAGAAAATAAAGAGATCACGTGAATGAATTTTTAGGTTTGTGAAAAATAAGTCTTACCATAAACTCACGAATATCCATTTAATTTTAAAATGACCCTACTGAAAATCAATTACAAAATATATCAAAACTCTTTATTTTTTTTCTAAAATTATCCCAGAAGTCAAATTAGTCAAATCATAAGGTAAAATTGGAAATTTAATATTTTTAAATTACTGATTTTACCCTTTAATGAAAAATAAAATAAAATACAATACAAATACAAATACAAATAATGGAAACAAATCCCCAAAATACGAAAACGAATAGCCCTAATTTAAGGACGTGACATGTTTCTCTTCATACGATAAATCTAGTCGAATCTCAATCTCTTCACGAGAAATCACATGTGAAGGATTCGACCGATAACACTGTAGCATAGAGACATGAAAGATAGAGCTGGCAAACGGGTTAATCCGGCCCGACCCGGCCTTGCTCGCCACGGGCTCCGGGTTGAACAAGTTAGCTTGCGCAAACTTTTTTTAGATATGGGCTGATTTTTTACCAACCCTAATCCGGCCCATGCGGGTTGTGGGTCAAACGGGCCAACCAACGAGTCGTTAAATTAAATTTAATATATAATACATAATAAATAATTTAATGTTAATACTATTTAATATTAACATTTCAACATTAAATTAAAGGTTAATGATTTAATTTTATTATTTTGATAATTTATAATTAAATAAGTACCTTAATATTTAATATTTAATATGAAAAAATTGTTTAATAAAAATTTATATATATATGAAGATAACTTTTAATATTATATAGTTAATTGTATAAAAGATAAATATTTTTTTAATATGACGGGTTAGCGGGCTAATATGCATTTTATGCGGGCTAACCCGCATAAACCCATAAGTTAATCGGTCCAGGTTAAACGAGCTCATTTTCATGGTAGGCCAAAATTTTATTGACCCTTACCAGACCAACATGCGGGTTAAACGGGCCAGCCTGCGGGTCGATGCCCTGTTTACCAGTTCTAATGAAAGACATTATGTATGTTCTCCATTTCCGGTGGCAATGCTAAAAATAAGCAACCGGCCAATATGTTCCAGAACTTTGTAAGGAATAATGAAATTTTGGCGTTAACCTTCCCTTCTTCCGAATTTGTAGAACCTTCTTCCATGGAGAGACCTTAAAGAATATCTTATTTCCTACCTCGAATTCAACCTCTTTCCGCTTCAAGTCGGCATTAGACTTTTGACGGTCCATTGCCTTCTTGAGATTCTCCTGATAAATTATACATGTTCTTCGGTTTAATGAATCAATTCAGGACCAATTAACTTTGCTTCATCAATTTAGTCCATCATAAGGGAGTACGACATTTTGGCCCATATAGAGCTTGGTAAAGAGCCATTTTAATACTTGCCTGGTAACTGTTATTGTAGGCAAAACTCTACCAGCGGCAAGTACTTCAACTAAGATCTCTTAAACTCTAATACGCAACAGCGAAGCATGTCCTCAAGAACTTGTATGACCTTCTCAAACTGCCCGTCCATTTGCGGATGGAATGCGGTACTAAAATTCAGTTTTGTTCCCATCGCTTCCTAAAAATTCTTCTAAAACCGAGATGTGAATCTGAGATTCTGATCGAAAATGATCAACAATAGAATCCCGTGCAATCTCACAATTTATTTGATGTATAAATTAGCCAACCGTTCTTATGAATAATCCATCCGAATCGGTGTGAAATGGGTATACTTCGTCGAACGATCAACTACCACCCATATAACATCAAGCTTCTATCTGGTCAACAATAAACTAACCATAAAATCTATCGTTACCTTGTATCATTTCCATTCCAGAATTACTATGGTCTGAAGTAATCTAGACGAAATCTGATGTTCTGCCTTTACCTGCTGACATATCAAACACTTACCGACATACTCAACTATGCTTTTCTTCATCCCTGGACACCATTACATCAATTTCAATTCTTGGAATATTTTTGTGGCACCCAGATGCGTAGTAAGTATATGAGTATGCTGCTTCTCTTAAAACCTCATCACGAATACCATTAATATTCGGCACAAAAATTATGTCCTAGAAATACAGTCCACCATCCTACTCCTTAGTGAAATCTTAGGCTTTACCCTCGTTAATCTTCCGAAACTAATCAGTAACTCTATTATCATTCTACTATGCTTCCAGAATACATGAAATCAGTGTAGTTTTCACAACCAACTCGGCTACAACTGCATCATCAACAATCCCCAATCTAGTTATCATTGCTGCCAAAGTATGCATTGACTTCCGATTCAATGCATCAGCCACTACATTAGCTTTACTAGGGTGATAATCGATCACCATATCATAGCCGTTTAGAAATTCTACCCACCACCGCTGTCTTAAGTTCAACTCCTTCTAGGTAGGCAGATACTGTTGACTCTTGTGATCCGTGTACACATAGCATTTTGCCTCGTACAAGTAATGCCTCCAAATCTTCAAGGAAAAAGCTATAGCCGTTAATTCATGATCGAAAGTAGGGTAATTACACTCATACAGCTTAAGCTGTCGCAAGGCATATGCAATCACCTTTCCCTCCTGCATCAAAACGCATCCTAAGCCTTGCAATGACACATCACTATACACCACATAATTCAACCCTTCGACCGGTTAAACAAAAACTGGTGCTTTTGTCAATAACTTCTTCAATAAGTCAAACCTCTCCTAACATTCCGACCATTCAAATTTGGTACCCTTATGTAGAAGCTTGGTAAATGGACCTACAATAGAAGAGAATCCTTTGACAAATCGGCGATAATAACCAGCTAGTCCTAGAAAACTCCTCACTTCTGTTGTATTCTTAGGCGGTTTCAATGCCAATACTACTTCTATCTTCTTAGAGTCCACGCTAATCCCATCTTTCAAAATTACGTGTCCCAAAAATGCGACTTCGGTCATGAAGAACTCATTTTTTGAGAGCTTGACATACAACTGCTTCTCCCTTAATATCTGTATCATAATCTGTAGATGTCTATCGTGCTCTTCTTTATTTCTCGAGTAAACCAGAATATCGTCAATAAAAACCACAATAAACATCAAGTCCATAAACACTGTTGGAGCATTAGTCAACTTGAAAGGCATTACTACAAATTCGTAATGCCCATATTGTGTTCTAAATGTCTACTTCGGAATGTCACTATCCTTGATTCTCTACAGGTGATATCCCGATCTCAAATCAATTTTTGAGAATACACCTGCTCTCCTCAACTGGTCAAATAGGTCATCAATTTTGGGAAGTGGATATTTGTTCTTCACTGTCAGCTTATTCAACTGCCAATAATCAATACACAATCAAAATTACCCATCTTTCTTCTTTACAAACAGAACCAGAGCACCCCAATGAGTGACGCTCGGTCCGATGTAACCCTTATTGAGTAATTCCTATAACTGCAGCTTCAATTCCTTCAGTTCAGCTAAAGTCATTCGGTAAGGAGCCGTAGATGCTAGAGCTGCTCTCCGAATGAGCTGAACTGAGAATCCCACTTTCTGTTAGATGGAAATCTCGGTAATTCTTCCGGAAACACATCTAAGAAATTCGAGATTGTCAGTATAAACTTTCCATAAGATCTGTTCTGATTATCATCAATCACGTTAGCTAAATAAGGCTCACAACTACATCCCATCATTCTATCTGCCAAAGCTGCAGATATAACACTATTAATAGTTCCATTACGATCCCCTAATACCGTTATAGTTACTTTCGAGATTGTAAGGTAAACTATTTGCCTCTACAATCCAATATTATCCCATGACAGGATAACGTCCCAAAATAATATAAAATTTGGGACTCTTCATTTTCAACAATTGACCCTTGAAAATCTTACCCTGAATCACTAAAGGTACATCCTACACTCTCTGTTATACATCATACTATTCCATAAAGGATTGGTAATAACTACATTGAGAGGTATCTTAGAAGTTTCCCTACCCTTATCAGCCAGTACATTACTACACATGTAGGATAGTGTTGATCCAAGATCAATCAAAGTAAAAACAAGAGTATCAAGAATAGAAAATGTACCCATGACCACATCAGGAGTATCCACATCATCACATCCCCTCAATGCATAAGTACAGGCAGGAGCACGCTCATCAGCTCTATTGGCATTCCCAGATGTTGCTCCACCTCGATGACCACTTGAGCTACAGTAGGAGCGGAACTAACATTCTTCTAAACTAACAGTGCTTCAAAAGGAGTAGCATTCGGTGGTGCTCTAGTGTTCTGGGGAAAATCCCTCATAAAGTGACCCTGTTCACCACACAGTGGGCAAGCACCTTAAGCTTTCCTATATTCACCCCAATGTATCTTGCCACAATAGTAACATATTAGAGCATACACATTCGAACCACCACGAGAAGGAACACTAGCAACTTATGGAGTAGGTTGCTTTCTTTGTCCCTTGTTGTTATTACATGGCCAACAACAAAAGCCACCACCAAAACCACTATGGCTCTAAGTCTTAGCCTTCTATTCAAATTACCTCAAACTGAAGGCCTTACACTCTTGGTTTCACCGGCTTTCCGATTGATTCACTTAACCCTCTTGTGAAGTTATTCTGCCCTCAATGCAGCATCTAGCAGATCATTAAAGTTCTCAGTCTGGAGAGTAAGCGAATCTCGCTGGAGTTCAAGATTCAGCTCTCCTTGAACTTACATCACCATTCCTTAGTATTAGGCACTAACTCTGGTAGTAGCGACTCAGTTTCACAAACTCAGATTTGTAGTCCATCACTGACTTGTCTCTTTATTTCAAGTGAATTAAATCCAACATTTGCTTATCTAGATACACCTAACCCATATAATTCTTTCGGAAGTCCTTTCTTCCTCAATCTTAGTGAGAACAACGGACTCCCACCACCTGGTTGCATCACTTTTAAGTAGAGATACCAAACATTCTAGCTAACCTTCATGCATATAGTGGATCTCATCACAAACCTGAACTATATCGTCTAACCAATTCTCTTCCATCTCAGAGTTCTCTATACTAATAACTTTGAAGAGTTCAATCTTCTTCTTGGCAAACTTTCCACAGCTGGACGTTCCTCACTTACTGGTCCACCCAACTAACCAGCCCAAAATACCTCCATGAATTGAGCGATATGCTCAAATGCCCTTGCTTGTGCCATGTTAGCATCCAATGGCACCTCATTAGCAACTGTCTGATTGCTTCCAAGAGCTCTAGAATCGGAAGGGTCATCATTAGGGTTACGATGTGTTCTCACCATAATCCTTGATTGTTTTAACTATCTGAAATAGTCACAAGTAATCGAGCATTAGATTTTATGAATATGCATGCAATGTCATGAATTTTCAAAAATATATTCCAAACAATTCCTATACTCTAATGCATTTAAGTACATAGAGAAGAAGAAACTGAGAACTGGTGCTCAGATACTAACAAATGTAATGTCCACCATCTGACCATGGTGGAACCGCAGCCGGAGATCAGGACACCACATTACGATGATTCATTCATTACTATTAAATGTAGAAATTAATATAAAATCTAAATAGTTCATTTATCAAATGAGAACAAGAACCTGTCTCTCAATCAATAATAAGCATCTAATAAATAGTTTACAGTTCCAAAATAAACTATTCCAAAACATCATAAACTTGCAATATTAAAATGGTATATAAATCCCGTCCACACATGTCCAAAAAATAAATAATAGTTCTAAAAAAGTAGTTCAAAAACAATGGAAACTTGACATACTTAAATGCTATGATGGAACACTTTAATCTGCTTGATCACCTGTTTCACATTTCAATAAAAGAGAAAAAGAAAAAAAAAGGAGAAAAGACAACGTCAAACTATCGATGTCTGGTTAGCAAGCTCACACTCCAACAAAGGATGCAAATGCGTCTAATTAACATCCAGTTATGAAATTGACACACAATGCACCTAGGAATTATCATTCATCCGTAGGGAAACAAACCCACCTAATCATAAACCTTTACAACAAAGTGTATAAAGCTCATTTACTTATCTAATTTCCAGTTATGTTAATTTATATTCATGTATTATTACCTAATGTCTAGGTATATTTAATATGAACCATTTAACCCCCAAAACATACGATATCATTCAATATAATCATCATTCCACTCTAATCACATTACTAGTTCCATTTTTGTTGTCGACTGCCCCTAATCTAGTATCAATAATGAAACATGATCAATTACGCCGAAGCCACACAATATGGTCCGAAGACCGAAATTCATAGCGCCATTTATTCCCCTTCACGATGGACAGCTACCTTAGTATTCCATCAATTAGGTCCTATACAATAAGTCTGCAAGCTGTGGTGTCCTCACGCCCAACAGGAGTCATCACTTAGTTCAATAATGGTTAGCTAGACCAAAGAACCTATGTTTCCAATAGGTTGAGAATTCTCTGCCATCCCTGATGACATGCCATTCCATCACCATTTCAACTAGAACTAGGGCAATCCATAATTAATTTAAGTAATAAAAACACACAAACAATTAGCATTCATTGGCTTTCATTCATTATTCTCGCATACATTACTTGTGCCTTATATTTATTTCCAGCTCTAACTAACCAAACCCTAAGTCTACATTGTAGTATAGTGTCTATATACATATACATTTAACAGTAGTTCATGCAACACCATTTCAACACATTACAATCTCCTATTTTATACAATTCGATCAAATCATCACTTCAATCCTCTTTACGTTAAGAGGGCATAATATGATGGGATTCAAAGGCCAAAATAACGGTATCAAGAATTTATCTATTCTTAACAAAGGCCGATTAAGAATAAAAAACAATATAAGACGGAATTGGTTTTGAGCAATTAGCAATATACTTTGCCATAATATTGTAAATAACATTACATGTATTAATAGGCCTAAAGTCGAACACGATATTTGGTTGTCACTTTTTTTGGGAGCAATACAATATTAGTGTGGTTAAAACACACAATAGATTGGCTATCATTCAAAATAGCCAAATAGAAAGATGTAATATCATGAGCCAATACATACCAAAATGATTGAATGAAACTATTATAAAAACCATCTAAATAAGGGGTTTTAAAGGGAGACATAGAGAAATGAACAACTTTAACCTCCTCCATAGAAAAGGTGAACTCAATTGTTTGAAGTCCTACTCTGTGACTTTCTTATTTATCCTAATAATAACATTATCACAATCAATATCTGACGGAAAGCTACAAGTAAAGAGCAAGTTAAGGAAATAAATTAGCTCTTGTGGTATATTCTTTTAGTGCTCTCCTCATAAACTAGTTGCAATTTCGAGTCTTTTGATAGTATTCCTTCTTTTTCTCATAGTGTAAACTTGATAGAAAGCATGCATATTTATATCTCCATCTCGCATCAAGTTAGCGGCCATTTGTTTCCAAAAAAATCTCTTCATTCACCAACAACTTATAAAGTTATGCTTCTAATCTATGAATTGAACAGAGAACAGTAGGATTAAAACAGCGGCACATAAACTGATATGCATTTTCTTAATAGAATCAATCTTCTTTTGTAATGAGACATATTTGAGTTTACTTCAAGCTTTAAGATCAACTTTATAATTAGCAAGAGTCATAAATAGATTCAAATAAGAATGAGAAGAAGAGGAATACAACCAAGCCTTATTAATCACATCTAAAATCTCGAATCTCTAATCCAAAATGGCTCAAAAAAGAAACTTCTCTGTCCAAAAAAATACTCCACATGAGGAGGCCGCATTCGATAAAGAATAGGCCTATGATCAAAATAATAAAAGACTAAGTGTTGATTTGTAGTAATAGAAAATAAAGATAGCCACTTACTATCAGCAAAAATATAGTCCAAACGTTCTTGCATAAAATTAAGACAAATCTGGCAATTAGTCTAAGTCATACAAGGACCACTAAATGGCACCTCTAGCAAATCTGATATTAATTGGGCATACCTATAGAAAAAGTGATTAGAGCTTCCACCAATTGTATCTTTAGAGGAAAATATAGAGTCGAAATCACCAATACAAAGTCAATGTAAGATTTTACCAAGTTTAGGTATTAGATGAGAGTCCAGAAATCAAAGCAATGGTGGTGCATACACAAACCATAAAATTCAGTGATTCTCCATAGAATAGCTTCATCCAAATACTCAACGTAACATCAATATGGCCATGAGAAATAATAGCAGGCTGATAGTAATAGACGGTTTGGAGAAAGAGTTGTGTGAATTTATTTTGTAATATTTTTTCTATAGTTAAGTCATTATCTTTACGTGGATTAGACAATTTGTCGAACCACGTAAAATATTATATTTTTTTTTATGTCTAATGGTCTTGGAACTTGTAAGGAAGAGGGATGGAGCGGAAAATTTCTAACATTAGTTGTAAAAATTTGATTTTAAAAGTAATATAATCATATAATTTTTCAAGTTGTTCAGAATTAAAAAAAATACAATCTCAATTTTCTAGATTTTATCCACAATCTCCTCTCAATTCACGTACAATTGAAAAAAACTTTTTTCAACCTTCACTCGTCTACCCGTAATCTTAATTTAAACTCTTATTTTGAAAATTTGAGTAACAATACACCATAACTCATAAAATTTAAAGACTAAGTAACTCATAAAACTAAATAGTCAAGTAACCAATAAAACTTTGGAAACTAAATAAACATGCATGGATGACTAGTAAAACTTGGAGTTTGGAGGCTAAACAACAACATTGATCTCAAAATAAGTGTATCATTATCCGACCATAATCCAAACTGTGATTACAATTTTAATATCCTAAACGATTAAAAAAAAAACTAAAACACAATTTTGTTCGCCAACAACATAACATTTGTTACTAAAAGCATTCTAGTGTTTTTTTTATATCTTATTATAAAGATTTGAATATTTTTTGCTTGCCAAATCTGGTGATTTGATTTTGAGGCCTCGTAGTTTTATTCTATATAAATTATTTATAATAAATAACAAAAATCATGGAATAATATGTAAGTATATTATAGCTTCAAAAATTAAATATAGCTTCAAAAATTAAAGAAACTCAAGATCATCATTCAGTGAAAAAAATACAAAAAAGACAACCATAAAAGTTTTTATTATATATATATATTAATATTATAAATATATGTAATTAGGGCATTCTTCTAACTTTATATTCTTTTAATAAACTTTTTTTTGTAATATCATATTATAAACTTTTACAAATATAATAATAAATAAAAAATTTATTTTCATATTTAAAATATATGATTCAAGTTAAATCCAATTAATTTCTCTAAAAACAATAAGTACATTATTATAAAACTAAAATTCTATTAACAAGATGGCTAAACAAAATAGAAATATTAAATTCAACATTAATGAAAATTTTAAGTACATGTTCTTTCTTAATTTTCAAGAAACACGTAAATGCATACTATCACTAAAATAATACCCATATCCCATAGTACCATCCACCCTTCTATGGATGAGCCCATTGAACCAAGGATTGGTTCAAATCCTAGTCTTCTATATCAACGTTATATTAAATTGGTATTACAAATTTATTATATTAATCATACTAAAACTAATCCTTTTTATTTTCAAAATTACCAAATTCAAAAATTAATAAATAGATTTTAAAATGTTATAATATTTTTATTTTATCAAAGAGTGGATATAGTGACCTTCAAATTCTAAAATTTAACTTTAGTTTCCTCCACCATCCCATCCATTAAATTAAAAATAATTGTAAAAATAAAGTAATTGTAAAAATAGTTTTTATTTAATCTGTCAAGAATTTAAAATAATAGATGTCATATCTACCTAATGAAGGGATGACTCTTGGGTGGTTAAAACTCTGTCATGGAGAATATAATAATATTTGGAATTTAATTTTTGTTCTATATTTCAAACTTGAGCATGACTTTCATGCGAAAAATTTTGTAGTAGATACCTAACACTAAAAAATTAATCAAAAGGAGAAAACAAATATTACACCTATTACATATCCATAAGCTATTAGTGACTTATATCATTTATTCATTTGGGTAGTTAAGATATGCGTAATTTTAAATAAATATTCAAATTTGTCAAAAATAAGTTTTATATATTAATAAGTAAATAAATGATACTCAAATAGTGATTATTCCTATTATATTATATATTCATAGAAAATCCAAACTCAAGAAGTTTAAATTATTATATAAAGATTTTATTTCCATTAATTGAGTAAAATCATAACAATTATGTATTTTTTTTAATAAAATTTTTGGTGATTAAACTATATATTATTATACTTGTATTTAAGAATTGAGAGGAATGACGAATTTAGCTCTTCTAATTTTATTTTAATTTATAAATCATTTATTATATTATTTTAAAATTCAATTAACTATTCTGCAATTTATAAATTAATTTATATAATTTAATTTATATTATAAACTAGTTTTATTGAGATTCTATATAATATAGATTTTATAAGCTCAATATTTTAAAGTTTAAATATCGTTACTTGTAATAAAAAAAAAGTATAAGAAATAATTTAAAATTTGAATAATATTTAAAAATATCAAAATCTAAAATGTGGTAGTATAAAAAGAGATTAATTTTATGATGAATACGTCTTTATTTTATTTTAGTTTTAAACCAACTCCAAATATTTTTCACTTTTAAATTTTTTATATAAAAAATTGTAAAAGTAAACATTTTAAAAAGAAAATTGTAAAAAATGAGTTTCTCGGTATGTACTACCGAGAGCAAGTAAAATTTTGTTAACTTCCCGATATATAATACCAAAGAGTAGAAATTTGTTTTTCGGTACTACACGCTAGGAAACAGACTTGATTTTTGTCGATTTCCTATTACGTAATATCAAGAAGCTAAGTTTTTACTTGTATTACACAGCAAGAAACATGCAAAATTTAAGTCTGTTTCCTGGTGTGTACTATCGAGAAATGAATTTTTACTTCCCGGTATTACACACTAGTAAACTAAACTTCAATTTTGCTTACTTTTGGGTATTACCAGGAAACTACAGTGTATTTTTTTTTTTAAAATACTAAGAATAATATAGTCATTTTGGTCTTTTTTTTTAAAAAAAAAAAATCAAAATTAAAAATTTAGCTTTGTAAAAATTTTAATATAAATTTAAAAATATAAAATTTTTAATAAAAAAATTTAAAAGTGCAAATGACCTATTTACTTTTTTTGGAAAAGAAGATATATATATATATATATATATATAAATTCCAAAATGGGATACACCCAGAACAACAAGTAACAACAACAACATAACTACAAACAAAAAAAGCCTCCTCAACATAACTACAAACCGTAGCAGCAAAGGCTGTTCTTCTAATTCTACAAAGCAAAGACTTCCCCACAAACTTCCTGCCAAAAAAATTCACTTATCTGGACCAAGAAAAAGGCAGCCTATAAATACCACTTCTTCTCAGAATATCAGTCCAAACAAGAGAAGAAATATGACAATCAAAGAACAAATGATCCCTATCTTCATCACATAAACCACAAAAAACACAAGAATAAGAAGTAAGAGACAACCATTTTTTCAACCTTTATTTTACAGGCAGCTTATTACGAATTGCTAACCATAAGATGAAACCATGTTTGGAAAATTGATCACGCCACACCAGACTGCTCTAGGAAACTTTGCTAGCCCTCCTCCTTATGTGATTTACTGCAGACTGCACAGAAAAATAACCGGAAGTACTACTCCAAGAAATAGAATCATATACCGCTTCTAAATGAATGCAAGAAACTACATTCCAAGCCTCCAACAACCTGTCCGTAGAAGCAACAGGCAAACACCAATTGTTATGCCTCCAAACATTCTTAACCTTAGCTCTCTTCCCGATATCAACATCCTTCCAGTCAAGAACACCCACTTTATCAATCAAATCACGATCATTCACCCATGGATCAAACCAAAAGGAGAAACAACTATCAATACCGGCAACATATTTAAAATTAGATTTAAACTCCTCCCTTAATTTCAAAAGACCTCTCCAACTCCAACTATCTTTAGGAGTTTTCACTATGCCCCAAAAACTCAATCTACTGAGTTTAAGTTCAGTAATCCATTTCGCCCAAACAGTCTCCTTGCTACACAAAATCTTCAATATCCCTTTAGCTACCATAGCTTTATTAAAAACCTCTAGATTTTGAAAACCAAGCCCACCTTCAATCCTCGGCAAACACACATCATCCCAAGAAACAAGACTTCTATGACTAAATTCCCTACCACTCCAAAGAAAAGCCCTACATTTAGCTTCCAAAATCTTGATAACACCTTTAGGAATAAGAAAGACTGAAAACCAAAAAACAGGTAAGCTTCTATGGACTGATTGAATCAACGTCATCCTTCCACCATAAGACAACATCCTGCTAGCCCAATAACCAATCTGCTTACTCAACTTATCAACCAAACCTTGACAAACATCCTTCTTAAGCCTATTAGAAATAAGAGGAAGACCTAGATATCTCATAGAGAGAGAACCCTCTGAAAAACCAACAGCTCTCAAAATATCCAGCTTTAGAGAATTAGGAACAGCAAAAAAAAGGACATTGCTTTTAGCACTATTAACTGCTAATCAAGAAATTTTCTCAAAAATACTCAATCTTAAACATAACCAGTTAACTGAAAAAATATCAGCTCCACAAAAAACTAAGAGGTCAACAGCAAATGCTAGATGAATTAATCTCATCCTAGAACAATGATGATGAAAAATAAATTGGGCTGGAGGATTAATAAAAAGGAGAGACAAGTATTCTAAACAAATCACAAATAACATTCGAGAAATAGGATCCCCTTGTCTAAGACCTCTCTTTCCCAAAAAGAAACCATCAATCTCACCATTAACTTAAATAACATACGAGACATTCCGAACACAACTCATAACCCAATTAATAAATCTAGCAGGAAACTTAAGACCCCAGAGCATTTCCTCTAAAAAATCCCAATAGACAGAATCATATGCCTTTAAAAGATCAATCTTAAAAAAACACCTCCCTGGACCATTATCACTGTGATAATTATTTACCAACTCATAAGCTAATAAAATGTTATCAATGATTGATCTACCGAAAGCAAAACCAGATTGATAAACACTGATAATGTCACTCAAAACTTTAGAATGACGATTGGCAAGTACCTTAGAAATTGTCTTTAAAACCACTGAGCAGCAAGCAATTGGCTTGAAATCCTTTAGAGCTTCAGCATTATCTTTCTTAGGAATGATGCATAAGACAGTGGAATTAAATTGCTTCAACAAACAATTAGTGTGGAAGAATTCCAGAACAACATCTGTAAAATCATCACCTATAATATGCCAAGAGTGCTTGAAAAAATATGCATTAAACCCATCTAAACCTGGCGCTTTATCACTGCCTATACTAAATAGAGCCTTTTTATCTCCTCTCTTGTAACATCAGCTTCCAAAAGTAGAGAGCTAAACTGACTGATAATTGGCCCCTCAGAAACCACCTCATGATCAATGTAGTCTCTGCTGCCACTAACACCCAAAAGATTTTTGTAAAACCTCAAAATTTCCCTTTTAATTCCATCCGGGGAAGAAACACAACAACCAGATTCTAGCTTCAGATGAGTAATTCTATTTCTGACTTGTCTCTACTTCACCAAGCTATGAAAATATCTTGTGTTTGAATCCCCTAACTGAATCCTGTCTATCCTTGCTTTTTGACGAAGCAAATATTCTTCAGCTTTAAGTAAATAATGAAGTTCAATACTAACTGCTCTTTGTTTACATATCAAGCTTTCATCAAAAGGTAATGCTTGAATATTTGATTGAAAGTTATCTAGAATATATCTAATTAACTTTACTCTGGTGCCGATATGAGAGAAACTTCTTATGTAACACCTTTAATTTTCCTCTTAAAACTTTCAACTTAGACCAAAGTCTAAACAACTTACTGCCACGAACAGAAGTATTCCAACCATCTGAGACTATACTCATATATTCCTAATGAGAAGTCCAACTATTGCAGAATCTAAATTGATATCTTCTACTAAACAAACCCTCCAACTTAGAGACAATAAGAGGACTATGATCAGAAATTCCACAATTCAAAACATTAGTGACATAATCATCAAAACAGAGATTCCATTTGTCATTGACAAATGAATAATCTAATCTGGCCCAAATTTGATTTTCTCCAATCCGATTATTACGCCAAGAGAACTTATTACCTACACATCTTATCAACTTCAAACAATTCCTTAAAACACAGTTGTCAAAGTCACCACAAGCATCTGCATCCAATTCTCTGCCCCTACTTTAAAATTACTTCTTAAAACTATATTAAAGTCCACCTGAACTAGCCAAGCCTCCTCCAGACTACTCACTCCATCAATACAACACCATAAATCCTATCTAGATACTCTATTGTAAAGCCCATAACACTCAGTCCATAAAAACCTATCAGCACCATAAACAACTTTGCAATGAATCCATTGATTCCTGCTACTAATAATAGATAAAGAAATTTTGCTAACATAAAAAACAATCCAGATTCTAGCATTATCTCCACTCAAATCATTAACAATCATATCCCAACCTTTCAGTTTTAACCCTCTCCATACTTTGTTACTATTAGCAGATCTAACTCTAACTTCCAAAATACCAGAGCTACAAGCTTCCATTAAGCAATTAGCCTAGCCACTTCTAATTGCTTTACAGGGTCATTAAGACCCCTAATATTCCACACTGCTATCATTTACCCATATTAGGGGGCTTATCAATCACATTTCCCATCTCCCCAGAAACTCCTACATCATTCTCCTCATGGCTAGTTTTGCTCATTTTCTTTTTAGACCTACTAACAACAGTAACCCATTCTGCACCATTTGGAACACCATGAGTATTTAAAATGTCAACTGCAGTTGAACTTGTTCCTTTGTTAGAATGATCATCAAACTTATTTGTAAATAACTTGTTAACAATTCTGGCATCACCTGAAACCTTAATACCATCTTTCAATGCTTCTTTCTCAGCAGACTTTTGATTTACATCACAAACCTTCACCTTACCCTCCTTAATCTCTTCTAGTCTCATTCTACAATTACTACTGACATGCTCCGAAGAACCACAGAAAGAGCACTTCAATGGTTTCCATTCATATTCAATTTTCTGAAGATATTCACCCCCTGATTCCTCCTCCAAAACAACTGACTCAGGAAAATCTTCTTTAAGATCCATTTCCACAAGTAATCTTGCATAACCAAGTCTGGATCGATTAAGAGTACATTGATCCACATACAATGGATTACCATACACTGAGCCTATCCTACTTAATATTTTAATTCCCCAAAATTCCCAAGCCAATCCCGGTAACTTAACCCATACTGGAATTCTAGATAAAGACTCCTCAGAATAGGTCATCCTTTCACTCCATTCTCTAATCACAAAAGGTTTTCTGTTAAAGGTATAAGAACCATCAGATAAAACCTCATCTCTACCAGATTGGTTAGAAAATAAGAAACCAAAAACATTAGCCTTAATTATATTGACAGATTGGAGACCAAACCTCTTACATCTGTTCATAGCAAAGCTCTCAATCTTTCTGAACTGAGGGGAGTCACCAATCACACTTCCAATTAACGCAAAATGCCATCGATCAGCCTCTACTTTAACCTCCTTTGAGTTTATTTGAACTCTCTTTTGACCATTTTTTATCCCCGGCAAAACAAATCGAAGATTACTCAACTCTGTCCTTGCCCTATTATTTCCCAAAACATCAACCCATGATCTTCGATTCTCGTTTTTTGAGACTTCTTGGTTCATACCTTCCCTTTCAAGAATCGTATTAGTTTCAGTTTGATCTTGAACAGTTTTCTCAGGTTCAATCTCTAAATTCGCAGTGTCGGAAACAACAGCGTTCAATTCACTAGTAACACTCACCAGCCCAAAATTTTCTAGATTAGGATCCATCTGGACTTGATTATCTTCTACAGATGCAGTCAAAACATCATTGTCAGCCAAATCAGAAAATAATGATTCTCCAGTAGATCGTCCCCTCCCTCTTGCGACAAACCCTCCTCTCTGAAATCTCTTCCCATGGAAACGGCGAAGATAAGCAAAGCTTACCGTGAGCCGTGAGAAATCTGGTTCAGAGAAAAAATCGCCTCCATTAGGTTAGAAGATATTTATTTTTATTTTTTATTTATTTTTATTTTTCAAATGACCTATTTATTATTACTACTAGATTACATATGTGGTCGATATCTAACTTTATATTATTATCTAGTTAATTAGCCCGCGCGTTGTGCGCGGTATTATATATTTTATATAGTATAATATTTATTTTATATTAAATTTATTATTATTATATTTGTAATTATATTTATTATTTTATTACAATTTAATTTGTCCAATTTTACAATTTTGATTTTTTAAAAATATTTATAATAACGAAATTGGTTTTTGGTTTCATCAAGAACTGTATTAGGAAATATTGATTGAAAAAACAAATCATATTTAGAGTTCATAAAGGATTAATTACAATTGTTATTATGTATACATTATTGTTTTATTGATTTTTTTTATATATTATTTATTAATCATCTATTTTATTTAATGTATTGTCAAAATATATGGTATATTTTTTAAAATTTCAAATTAAAATTTATTATTCACACTGAAGGCTTTTATCAAATTAAAAATATAATATTTATTTATTTAATTTTTAAAATTACATCGATTAATTCATATATATATATATTTATTAAGATTTTCGAAATTCATTTTGTTTTGATAATGATGGATGATGATCATTTAAATATATATATTTTAAATATAATTCAAATATTGCTTAATATTTATTTTATTTACTTTAACATCATTAAGAAAATATTTTAACTATAAATAAAATGATTTTTTTTTTCACTCCTTGACATTTAATGTTTTATCAATATATTATTTATCATCTATTTTATTCCTTTTATTATTAGTCATGTAGAATTTTATTTTATTTGCACTCTCATTCGGAGTATTAAATTTTTAAAAAAAAATTATTCTTATCATTATTAATGACATACTACATATTATTAGTTAATTATGGAATTATAACACTTAGTGATCGTAAATAAATAGAGGGTATGAAAGGAAAAAAATAATGTAAAATTTTAACAGATGATAAATATTGTTGAATGTCTAAAAAAAACTAATAAAGTAATTAATTAAGAAATGGTGAAATTTCATATTCATAAAATTTAATTTGATAACATTAATTAGTATACTCCCTCCGTTCTATTTATATAGAGAAAATTTCCCTTTTGAGTGTTTTATTTATATAGAGAATATTATTTTATAAAGAAAATTTAAAACTTAAAATATTTAATATATCCAAAACAGCCCATCCCCCCTCATACCCAACATATGGCGTGTAGCCAACGGGTTACTCCCAGGGCGGCCTATAATAATTCCCATCCATCCACACATGTCTAGGGCAGCTCTGATATCATGTTAAGAAGGCCTAACTCACCCCAAAAGAGCCCTGAATGGGTGAGGATTGCCTCAATCATTATATAGAAGCTATTAGCCCTTTAGCTAAGCAATGTGGGATTTCACAATATTACAATCTATTAATGACGAATTAATGAGGGGTAATATTAGAAAGTAGCTATTTTTCTTAATTTCCGTGCAAAATTAATTTTGTCTGTATAAATAGAATTGATGTAATATATAAATAAATAAGATGATTAAAAAATCTATGCATTAAATACAATAGTAACCACATATAAGTTTAGTTTTTAATTTTTAGAATTACTGAAGTCATAAATGACTCGTTTTTTTAATCTTATTTATAAAATTAGATCAATGACTTATTTATATTTAATTTATAATATAACTTAAAAGTTTAAATTATATGGAATGTCGCTTAAGCAAATATTTTTAAAAAAAATGACAAACTTATAAATATCTAGTAACTTTTATACTAATTAGAATCAACAATTTATTTTAATATTTATTCAAGTTGTAAGGTGACATTATGTAGTGAACTACTCTCTTAGAGCATCTCCAATGGTTTAGTGAATTGAGGCAAATGTGGCATAGTAAATAGAGGGTGTGAATAATGATGTGTCAAAAATAATATTTCTGGAGAAAAAAAAGTAAAAATCGTCCACAGTGGTTATTGTCTATTCGGATTTCCTTAATTTATAATCCATTAGAATTAAGTTTCTATTTCCTTTTTAATTTATAATTTAAATAGAAATATGGTAATTACAATTTTAAAATATTAAAATTGATGATTGACACCGTCAATTAGGACGTGGAAAATAGAAGCTCTACTCCACACCCTCTATTATTTTTTCTGTCACGTCACCTGCACATTGTAAATTCACATTGCCATTGGAGTGAATTTTTTAAATAAAAATCCAGAATGTCCACGTGGATGTGCAAATCAATAAATTCACATTCCACTGGAGATGCTCTTACAGTGCCATGAGTGTCATTCCATCTAATTTAATCTCATAAATTAAATAGTAATAAGCTCAATTATTACATTACTAGTAGTTAAATAATAAAACAATATATAGAAAATATTGATAAGAAGAATTGCACACAAAAAGTGTGATAATCATGAATAATTGCCATGACAATTAAATAATTTATATATATATATATATATATATATATACTATAACATCTTCTATAATAATAATAATAATTAATGAAAGATTTATTTATCACTTAAAATTTTCAAATTAAATATTAATAATTATTTTAATTACTTATAATTGATGTATAATAAATGAATATTAATAAATAAATGATAAAAAATAAGAAACAGAATTATTGTAATTGTTTAATTAATATTTGAAAATTTGGAATACGTAGATTACTATAATTAAATAGTACGAAAAATAAAATCAACTAATTTAAAAAAATAATAATGCTATAATAATAATTTTCAGAATTACATTATGAACACAAAAATATATAAATATAATAATGAGAAAAATAATTAAATATAACTCAATATTAATAAAATTTTAAATTCCTATTTAAATAAATATTTTTATTAATTGATTTCAAATCAATTATACTCTATTAGACAAATATAGAATTTTAAATAAATATAAATATTTTTATGCTATCATTTTGAATATGGAATGTGAGAATAGATTAAATCAATTTGGATTTAATAATGATAATTATCTAATTATCTATTTTTATAATAATAATAATAATTTTAATTATTAAAAAATTATTAAATAAATTAATAAAATAATATTTTTAAAAATTATTAACATTATATATTTTTCTTAATAATTATTATTATCAAATATTTGTCAAATAATATTGTTATATATTAAAAAATAAAAATGGTTAATGTACACGAACGTTTTGATCACGTGAAACAATTAAAGACACTCAGGAGCAAATTGAGGTCATGAAAGTTTGTGTATGTATTATTACTCTTTTGTGAAAATCAATAAAATATCTACCTAATGTTTGCCTTAATTTATATTTATTATTATTATTATTATTATTATTATTATTATTATTATATTATTATTATTATTATTATTATTATTATTATTATTATTATTATTTTCAAATGCTATGCGGCCCCAGCCTAATTCTGTCATATTCAGTGAATTGAGAGTGCGTGTAGCCTTAGTTAGTCATCCATTATGTTTGTATTTATTATCTTTTTAAATTTTATAGGATTTAATTATTTTTTTTATCTTTATTTATATTAATATAAATTTTAAATTTTAAAAAAATATTAATTAAAATATAAATTTAATATTTTCATAATAAAAAAATTCATTTAAAAATTTATTTGTCTATAAAATTTTAAAATATATGTATTAAATTATTACATTTATTCTAACTCTTGTCATTATAAAATGAAATAAAATATTTAAAAATTTTATTTTAAATTTTTAAAAGTGTAAAATCAATGGAATAAAAAATTTTGATAACAAAACTTGAAAGTAAAAAAAAAAATTAAAAAATTAAAGACATAATTTTATATAAATATTTTTATTTTTATTTTTAATTAGCATCAGTTAGAAATATGAAATAATTATATATAGTAGTTGATATATATATATATATATATAATGTAAGGTATTTTTAATTTGTGTAGAGTTGTATTAATTTATACAAAAATATCAAATTGAAAATAAAATAACATATTAAAATAATAAAAGAATATTTAACTCAATTAAATCTGTATAGTTTTATTCTTTTTTATTTAAAATTTATTTAATTTTTTTTATATTTTTAGATTATGGAATGGAATTCAACTTAACTTCGACAATTTTTTAAATTATTTTTTACCACCGTATTTAATTATTATTCTCCGCATATTCTATTATTTCTCATATTCTATATATATTTTTAATTTTGTAAAATTAACTTAATATAATATTTATGTTTATTTAATTATTACCTTTTTATATTTTACAATTACATATAAAAACTATAATTAATTTAAATTTAAAAAATAAAGAAACAAAATAAATCAAAACACATGAGGTCTGAAATTCAATTTGCACATATAATAATAAAAGTATTATAATATTTGTCACTCATTGAAGCATTGATCCTAAATATAGATGACACAACTGTAACCAAAGAACTGCATTGTTACGTGAAATTGACATAAAAAAAAAAAATTCAAAACTCAAGTTATAAAATAACAGTTAATTGCTCATAAATACCATATTATTCCTTGGAGACCTCCTCACTCTCTCATTCACCTAAAGCATTTAATCTCTCACTTTTTATAAAATAGTCATTAAATCTTCAACATTATTATAACTGTATAATCAGAACTACTTGAAAATTGATGATTGTGGAGTAGTGAGTATTCTCGTTGCCAATTGTTGTGTGTTCTATTTCTTTAGTAATGTCTGCGACAAATTAAGTCAAGTACAAGTACGCATCTAAAAACACCAAAGATTTGAATTTACAAACAAAAAATTCAAAAACTTACTTTCCATATGTTGAGTTATAGGAAAAAAAATCACAAATAAAAAAATATTTAAAAAATAAAGTATAAACAAAAAAAATTATTAATAAAAATGATTAGAGAAATAAAAAGAGATTACCTTTTAATTGGAGAGATATTTCAAAATTCAAGAATGTATGAAAAGAATGGTGTGAATATGCTTTTTATAGTATGAAAAATTAATTAAAAAAATAAATAAAAAAGAGATTACCCTTTAATTAGAGAAATATTTCAAAATTCAAGAAAGTAGGAAAAGAATAGTGTGAATATGTCTTTTACGGTATGAAAAGTTTGTGGGAAAAAAAAATAGATTAATATACCATGACGTAAAAGAAGTAACCTTTTAATGTATTTCCATTATTTCGGTATGTGAAAACGATTTATTTAATATGTTTAATGTTGGAATTGAAAACGTTATATGAAAATAATTTATTTAGTATATTTAATGTATTTTCATTTATGGTTGAAAGTATTGTTAACATATATTATAAATTGTAAGATGAAAATAATTAAAGGTGCGAAAAAATGTGAAGAGAAAATGAATAAATTAATGGGGTGAGACAATTAGAAGACCTAAACACGTGGAGAAATACATTGGTAAAATGTGATCGATTTTTAAAATTTGCTGTTTTTCATTTTTTCAACCCGAGCGTGAACTCTCACCATGCCACGTCAATTTTGTGGGGTCTACCAAAAGTTCCGGTTTATATATGTATAGATTTTGTGAGAACTTCCTAATATTGAAATTATTATTATTATTAGTTATAATAAGCAAAATTAGAATTATTATTATTATTATTATTATTATTATTATTATTATTATTATTATTATTATTATTATTATTATTATTATTAGAATCCGAGTGAATCATGTGCTATATGTACAATATAATATCCTAATTTTTATAACTTTGGTTCGGTTTCATTAATTTTCGATTTTTAATTTTAAAAATCAAACAAAACCGAAAATTTTTTGAACTTTAGTAAACCGAACCAAATTGAAGTGGAAAATTAAATCGAATTGGATTTTTCTGTTCGGTGGAATTCCGTTTCAATTCTTATGAAACCAAGATGTTTTATTTAAAAGTTTAGCCCTCTTCACTAAGTAAAACCTTAGATTCCAATATAATAACGCATGAAAAGATGACTCCCAAATTTCTTACCATTTGACGAACATAGGCTCAAACACCCAAATATGTTTATGTTCGGGGGTTTTAAAATTTTGGATTTACCTACAAATACCTGGTGGGTAAGCCACACTCTTTTCAAGTATTAGATTAATTTAATTTTAAATTAATGGTTTAAATTAATTAGAATAATAATAATTTTAAATAATATTTTACATATTATTTATTATTAACTCGTTTTTTTATTTTAATATTTTTAAATTAAATAATTTTATATCTATTAAATTCAATTTTTATTTTCTATTTACATATTAATTAGAGTGTGATTTTTTTATATGATTGAATAAATTTATATAAATTATATAATAAAATATTATAATTTTAAAATATTAATTTTTATTAAATTAATAAAAATCGGAACTGTGGTGGGAAAATGACCATAAGGTATCATAGTCGAAGTTAAGAGCAAGCAGAGGGA
Source organism: Cardiospermum halicacabum (assembly GCA_031304145.1). Taxonomy (NCBI): domain Eukaryota; kingdom Viridiplantae; phylum Streptophyta; class Magnoliopsida; order Sapindales; family Sapindaceae; genus Cardiospermum; species Cardiospermum halicacabum. The sequence continues at coordinate 10,231,326 of CM062396.1, read as the reverse complement.
ACCGAAGCCTAAAGCCAAACTCGGCCGAAGATAGAAGGGGTACCCTAAAACTAAGCTCGGCCGAATATAGGGAGGGTACCCAAAAGCTACCCTCGACCGAATAAGAGAGCCAAAGGCCTAAGAAACGCGCCAATCTAGCTCGACCGACATGGTCAAAAGACCCAATGAAGTTCAACTCGACCGAGCATAGTAGAGTCCGAACCGAAACACTCCAGCCCACCAAATGATTACCTAACTAAACACGGATTTCCAACGCCAAATCCGAGAAGGAAGACTAATCATACCAGGCCAAGGATTTCCAAAGCCCGGTAGAAAAACGAAGACCAACCCCTATTGAAACAAGGATTCCTAAAGCCAAATAGATAAAAGGAGATCAAGCCCAAGAAAATATTGAGCCCAAAAAGGAGACCGAATTCAAGGAAAATAAGGAGTACCAATCCAAATCGAAATAGGACCCAAATACCTCCTATAAATAAGGGGTAGAGATGATTGTAAAAGGATGGAATTTTTATTCATTAGAACTAAACTCTGTGAGATTATCTCTGTAAGCTTTTTAGCTATTTTCTCAAGCAATTTTAGCCTAATATTTGGCTGTGGTTTATTTGGCACCACAGGAACCTTTACGTGAACTTTGCAATCTCCCCATATTAATGTTGCTACCTCAATTATTTTTAATTAAATAAATACAACATCAAAGTGAAATTCACAGTTAGGACGGTGTCGCAAATATAATTTTTGATTAAGTAAAATAAAATTTTAATGTGTTTGGGAGGTTAGGAACCTATCAACCAATATATCGCAAATTTAATTTTTAATTAAATCAATTTAATGTTGCAATCTTTACGTAAGATTCACAATATTTTGACGATAGCGCCGCACCTTAATATTTTTTTATTATCTAAATCAACGTAAAATTGCAATCTCAACGTAGTGTTTGCAATCTATTCAAAAAAGCGTGGCACACATAGTTTTTAGTTAGAACAATGTAAAATGGCAACCTCAAAGTGAGATTTGCAACCCGTTAACGAAGATGTCACAATCATAATCTTTTATTAAATAAACATAAAATCGCAACCTCTGCGTCGCGACCTGCTAACAAAAGTATTGCAACATTAAATCTATAGAAAAGTGCAAGCTGTTAACGATGTCCATAAATCCACAGCCTTCACGTCTAAGTTGCAACTTATTAACATTGGTGTCATAACCTCAATTTTATTATTAAATAAACATAAAATCGCAACCTTTATGTGAATTTCGCAACATTCAATGAAAAGATTGCAACCTCAATGATTTATGGAATTAATACTAAATCGCAACCTCTACGTAGGGTTTGCAACTTGTCAATGAAGGTGTCGCAATTTCACTTAAAAAAAAAATTTAACTTAAAATTGCAACCTTTAAGTAGGGTTCGAAACCTCTCAATGAAAGGATCGCAACTTCTATTTTTTTTAATAGATGAACAAAAAAATGGCAACCTTCACATCGGGTTTGCAACCTGTCAACGTTGGTTTTACAACCTCAATTTTATTATTTAATCAACACAAAATTGCAATCTCTATGTGAATTTAGAAATCTTTTAACAAAAGGTTCGCAACCTCAATGATTTATGAAATCAATACCAAATTACAAGCTCTATGTAGGGTTTGCAACATGTCAATTATAGTGGTGCAAACCCATTTTTTTTTTTTTATTAAATTTAACATAAAACTGCAACCTTTACATATGGTTCGCAACCTCTCTATGAAAGGAACACAACTTCTACTTTTCTTAACAAATGAGCATAATATAACAACCTTCACATTAAATTTATAACCGGACAATGTCGGTGTCGCAATCTTATTTTATTATTAAATCAACGTAAAATCGCAACCTTTATGTGAATTTGCATCGTGTCAATGAAGGAATCGCAGTCTTAGTGATTTATGAAATTAACATTGAATTACAACCTCTACGTCACGTTTGCAACCTATCAACGATGATGAAACAACCTTACTTTAAAAAAAAAAAAATTAACATGAAACTACAACTTTTACATAGTGTTCGCATCCTCTCAACGAAAGAATTACAACTATTATTTTTTTAATAACTATATAAATCCGCAACCTTCACATCGGGGTTGCAACCTGTCAACATTGGTGTCACAACCTCAATTTCAATTATCAAATTAACGTAAAATCGCAACCTGTAAGTGAATTTCGCAACCTTTCAACGAAAGGATTGCAACCTCAATGATTTATGAAATTAACACTAAATCAAAACCTCTACCTTATGTTCGCAACCTGCCAACGACGGATCGCAACCTCAACTATTAATTAAATGAACATTAAATCACAACCTCAATATCCTGTTCGCAACCTATGAATGATATCGCCGCAACTTCAATTTTTTAAATTAATTTTCCATAATTTTTTATTTATTAATTATTTTTATATTATTACATTTTTTTTTTATTTTTTTGTCAAAATTAAATTAATTTTATAGTTTAAATTATTATTTTTAAAATTTAATATTATTTAATTTATTAAAATTATTTTAAATTATTACACTATTTTTAACCTACTATTAATTTTAAAATCCTACTATATAGTATGTAAAAAAACTTGAGTGACGTCACTGACATATAGCTTCCCAATACCGTTGCATGACCCTAACATTTATAGTTAAGAAGAATGTTCTATTTTGAAGATATAAACCAATCTTCACCATCAAATTTTTTTTTTTCTAACTTCAAATCATATATTCTAAATTTTTCTTATAACGTTAACTTAATTACCCTATTTTATTTTAGTGAGGTGTATGGATAAGACTTAAAGTTTTTTTTCCTCAAAATTTAAAAAAATGTTCAGTCCGGTATTTAAAATAAAAAATCGTTTTTAAAGTTACTGAATTTGTATCCACAACATATTACTTTACATAAAAATTGAAAATATAATTTATTTATTTTCCTAAAATACAATTCTCACATAAAAGTCAATTTACATAATACTAGGCCGGGTTATTTCCAAAAAAAAAAAACTCCATATTTTCAAAATTTCACTTTGAGTCACCGGTTTTGAAAAGTTTTGCAAAATCATCCCAAAAATCAAAACCACCAGTGGTTTTGGTATTTTTGTGAGCGATTTTGGTGTTGTATGAATAATTTTGATTTTAGGGAATTTTTGAATATCCAAATTAAAACATATAGAATTTCAAAACCACTCAAACAACACCAAAACCGCTCACAAAAATACCAAAACCATTAGTGGTTTTGATTTTGGGGGTGATTTTACAAAACTTTTCAAAATCGGTGGCTCAAAGTTAAACGTTTGAAAAAATGGGGAGTTTTTTTTTTGGAAATAAGCCTTACTAGACCAGGATTCTTTAGTTATTTTTAAGTTATTCGTCCCTATGTGACTAATAGTATGAGACCATACAATCCCTCCCTTAGGCTTTGTTTGGATGGTTGACACTAATGTTTCATACAGTATAGTTTATTTCAGTATTATTTCGTATAGTACTAAAATCTTGTTTGGATGAATGTTGTAGTTCTGTACAGTAAATTCAAATTTTTTTTGTTTGGATAGATGATATGATATAGGTTAAAAGGATGCAAATTGACCATAATACCCTTGTGTATAGGATTCACACTAATCATTATTTTTAGATGATTTAATTTTTTTTAAATTTTACCACATTATGGTTTTATTTATTTATTTGAGTAATTTGATAAAATAAAAAACTAATGTGTTGTTTATTTTTTTTTTAATATTTTAATCTATTTTTAAGTAATTTCAAGATTTTTTTTAAAAATTTCATTTTAAGTGTTGAAAAGATTTTTTTTTAAAAGTCCACTTATTCTAATTAGATTAGAAATATTTCAATAATATTCGTTATATTTCCATATTAATCCATTTTTACAAAAAAAAAAATGAAAACAATTCTTAAAATTGATTTTTTAAAATTTTACTTTTTAATTAAATATTAAGTAATTAATAAAATAATTTCAGCCAATATTGTGAATCTTAAATTTATAAATTAGATTTATAAAAATATATATATATATTAAGTGAATTGTTCAAATATATATTTTTTAATTAAAGAGTAAAATAGTAACAAAAATGTATCATATTATATAAATAGAATATAAACATAAAAATAAACCAAATAACTTATTTATTTAAAAAGACTTTATATTTAAAATTTACAAATTAGATCTAGTCAGACATTAGTGAAAAAAATGGGACCTAACTAAATATTAATATTTATATTTAATATTTTAACTAAACCATATTTGAAGATTAACCACAACTATGTCAATTGTCCAAATAAAATATGTTTAAAAGTATTTATAAATCAAATAAACAACCAAAAACTCTCTCTCTCTAATAACCAAATTAATTATATTAAATAAAAATATAAATTAATTAAATAAAATTAAACACTCCCAAAATAAAATGTAAAATGCACTCGTAAAATGTTAAGATAGTGAAACAATGCATCATGATATTTTTGTAATATTCTTCATATTAGAAGGGTAATTTTAGAAAGTAAAAAATATAAACTATGGCGGCACCCCAAATTGGTGAGTTAAAAATTTCACTCAAATCCACCTATATATAACTAAACTAAACAAAACTAAACTAAACTAAACCAACTCAACTCAACTCATCATCCAAACATGGTACAAGTTATTAATAACCTAAACCATACCATACAAAACCATTATCCATAAATATTAAAAGAAAAATAAATCAATAACTTTGAAAATTTTTTCATGATCAATCGATTGTAATCCCTAGTACGTATTAATGGCCTAATCCAAAGATATTTATGGAATTTCAATAATATTAATTTATTAATTAAGATATATTATAGGAGTAAATTGGAATATAGGATAATGATTTTCTGGACCCCTAAACTTGTGATGCTTTTTCTTTTAGACCCTTTAACTCTACGGGGTTCCATTTGAACCCTCCAACTTGTCAATTCTCAATTATTTAGACACTTCATGCTTACGTGGAGGATCGCGTAAATTACAAAAATAAAATACGCGTGATCACTATAAATATGATATCTAAATGCTTATGTGGCTGATGATTCACCTGTATTTTGTAATTGAGATAATGACATATTTGAAATTGATTATTGAAAATCTAATATTGACTTTGAAAAAACCCTAAATCAATTTTACGCTGGTAGCAATCTCAATTGAACGCGTCGTAAACTTCGAGGACTGTAGGGATGAAGATGATGTGTGTCCGGTGTCGGAGGAATACGATTTTGAGGGTTTCGCAAATCGAAAAATTCGATTTAGTGGATGTCGATGTTGGAAGAATGTGATTTTGAGGGTCTAACTGACCAAAGAATGCGATTTTAATGGTATCGATGTTGGAAGAATGCGATTTTACTGTAAATATATTTGGTGTCTTATGCAAAGTGAAACGATACGAAGAAGATGAAAGACGTTTTAACCATGGAAGAAGAAATATTCCAATGAACCGGAAATTATGTGGTTGATGTAATAACTGCTGGGATTTATCTTTCTTTTGCTGATATCCGACGCGGTGGGTATTTGATTTGTAGGTTTTGATTTCAAACTAGTTCGCCAGCCTTATACTAGACATTGTTTTGGCGAGATGTGTGTGAGTTGGTAGTCTCGTGGTTCTGTTTTCTTGTTGATTTTTATTATTATGGTTACACTGAACACTTTGTAAACCATTTTGTTCAATGCAGTGTGTGACACATTTTTTATTTATGTATTTTTTTTTCAATTGTTGTCTCTAATTCTTTTAGTGATGTCCTCCTACTTGTTTGGTCTCTACTTCATCTTCTTCTTTATGATATGCTTTTAGCTCGATTTCTCAAAATTTCCAGTTTGACAAGTGTTACGTTTGTTAATGTTCCGAATATTTTGGTGTTGCAATGACACCAATCCGATTGATTGACTTCAGGTCTGGGCTTGCTTCCATTCATTTTCTAAGGAAAGGGATCTTGTAATTGTCGGTGGAGGAACTAGGATCACACCATTTGTATTAGTGATTCACTTCAATAATTGCTGCATGAATTAAGTTGTTGAACTAGCCCTTTTAAAAATTGTTGATGTATCCTTTACCAATTCAATTTTGTCTTCCCTCTTCTCCATCACTCTGCTTGCTACTCTGCCCATTCTAATTTTGTTACATTGGTTTTTCAAAGCGTTTGGAGTCTCTATGTAATTATATGATATCAGGGTAGAGTAGTATGTGTAGCAGTTTTACTCTAGTTTAGTTTCAAGAGAATTGGTCTTTGATCGATGACAGATAAAGACAATATATGAAATGAAGTAAAATGATACTCAGTAGGCGATAATGTAGGAGTTTGTTGGGTGTTAAGAAGTTAGCTAGTGCTGGCTAAGATATTTGGTTTTGTTGACTTGTTAGCCTGAGAATTTGAAGACTTTCTAATAGCACATGGTTGTTTAATATTCTAGATATCAACAATCCATTGCACATCATGTGTTTGGCACTATACCAACTCTCATCAATACTCATACCTACTCTTATTTTCTCCTCAATTTCGCACGTTCCCTGCACAAGTTCCCTTCTTTCTTTCTCCATTTCCGACAACTTATTCGATTCAAAATCACTCACAATACAGACTCACGACTGGGACTTTGGCTTTGAGACTAACACTAAAACTCTTCTCAAACCTCACATTCATCAACACTTTATGTAAACCTCTAATCTTCCCCTTCACATCCAACTTCAAATCATTAATTATAAACAACAAATTCCTACTTACTCATCTCCCAAAATCTCGTGCTAAATCCTCCATTTGCTGCACAATTGACTCAGAGCTCCAACTTTTTATCAAACATTCAGCTCTCACTTTCTCCTTACCAAACTCAATTGCTTTTCGAACAAGAACTGTATCCAACACTTTCTCATTTACTTTCATATCATCTAAAACTACATAAAACATCTATATAACACTCGCGAACTCATCAAAAACATATCTAACAGACTCTAATTTCCTAGCTACTAATACTACCTCCTCAGTCAACAGTCTAAGTTTAACTCACAAGCTCTAAGAACCCTTTACAATCCTTTCTATCTTGTTTTTTCATGAATAAAATTGTAACTTTCAACCACAAACAAACAATAACCAACAGGAACAAACTCAAACACAACAAGAATCCAACATCAAACACAATAAATTTATACACAGAAGCTTGAATTCAAACACAGAAACCTGAAGAATTATAGCTACATCAAAATTCAATTAGGTAACTATTTTTGACATCAATCAAAACCTATTAAACAACATATATCATTAAAAGTCTAAAAAAGATAAAAATACAAACAAGTACACATAACATCACAACACAGAGTAAGCATGAAAAGGACAAGATTATAACTTGCAAAATAAAAATTCCTTAAACTAAAAACATTCTGCCAATCAAATTCAATACACTGAACCCTGAGTCTAGACAACACCATTCTGCTCAAAACAAAGCTATAATAATTTATAATACTTAACTTATTGCTAGCAAAATAGTTCCAGTGAGATTAAAACTAAACCAAAACCATGGCAACACATTCTTTATATTTCATCCTCAATGTTCATCTACAGTTGAACTTTGTCCTTTTGATTTCTTTGAAGCTATTGCTCTCTGTTGTTGTAATTGGTTGGTTGTGATAGCCTTCCTTCCTCTCCATTTAAGTTTTCTTAGAAAAAAATCTATATCCACATTAGTTTGTGAAGCATCTACATAACCACTTCCTTGATCAATCACACTTTCAGATGGCCTGCCAGGCTATAATTATACAAAATAAAATCTCAAATGTCATGAAATATCATTAAAATTGATATATTATAATCTAAATATACTAACTTATGTTATATATTGTTCTTCCTGTGTTGATGTCAACAAAACTACCATACCATCTTTCCCTAACTCTATTTTGGCCTGTTGTTGCACGATCCCTTCCTCTGCTAGATCTGACGTCACTTTGTCGGTTGTTTCCTTGTTCAATAGGGTTATGAGACTGAGCAACTTCTATAATACTTGCAGTTCTATCAGTTAAAGAGTCTTTCCCTCTACTTTTGCCTCTATGTGATATTTTCCCTCGACCTCCTTTAGGTTGGTCCATAATAACTGTTGAAGGAACTGATGGTGGTATTGATACTTTAATTGCAGTAGCTCCTCTTCCTTGACCTTGTTTCCCTCTTGATACTCATACCTCAGCTTCTGTTCTAATTTGAGAAGTGTCTTCGCAAAATATTGGTGGAACATACTCTGGTGTTGAATCTCTAATTGTTGATGCAACTGATGAAGATTCTCCTTGACCCAAATTAGAACTTTGGCTCTGCACAATTACAACACATTAGTGATATGAATAATAAAGTTAGTATAAACAAGTAATACATGATATACCTTTCTAGGGCAAGCACGCTTATTATGGTCTTGTTCACCACATAAGCTGCAACTCATTCGAACACCCTGCCTTGATAATGTCCCAGAAGTCCTATTACCTTCATCCTTGTCTTTCCTTCTACTTCGCTTTGACCTACCAAGCATTGGCTTCTCTTCAGGCGGGTTAATTTGTAGAATATCAGACTCAGACCACATGCTCATGTTGGTAACAGGTTGGATGTAGAACTCATATGTTCTAAGGAACTTTTCTCTGTGGTATCAATGGTCTATGAAGTCCTCAGGTTCCATATTTCTTTCATAATATGCACTAACCGCATGTTGACAAGGAATTCCTTTCAACTGCCATGATCTGCAAGTGCAAGTCTTATCTCGTGTGTTAACAATATGTTTGTATTTCCCTTCCAGCACTTCAAATCCTTCATCTCCATTAAATAAAACTTCACACTTCATAGCTAGCTGTTTATTGTTTTCAATAACCTTCAATGCCATTGGTGCAATATTTGTAGGCCAACTATTACAAAACCTAATCATATCCACATTTCTCTTCATCACCTTGCACCTAATTTCCTCACACATGGTAATGATAACCTTATGTCTGGGTCCTACTATCCAATTATTAAATTACTCGCTCATATTATTATGAACCGAGTCACACTTCGCCCACTCTTTAAAGTAAGCTCTACACCATGTCTCTTTATTATATTCTAGCAGGTCTTCAACAATGCCCTCACCCAACAAACTCAAGTTTTTCACTTCTTCAGCAAACTTCCTCTCAAAAGATGCTTTACAACACTTCCAAATCTGTCTCCTCCTTTCCTCACCTCGCCACTTTTTATGCCATTGAGCCCATATATGACGAGCACACATCCTATGTTCACCTTCGGGCAGTATCTCCTTCACACTCTTAATCAGTCCCTGGTAACTCATAAATAAAAGTAACACCAATTAATATACAATTACATATATGTTATAAACAACAAATATGGTCAGTGTAAAATACAACTCTCTTCCTTATAAACAATGAATATGGTCAGTGTAAAATAGAGATTTTTTTTACATAGTATATCTTTTATAAAATATCTATAAACAAACTATAACTACTATATGTAAACAAATCAGACTTGAATAGGTATTCGAAGACACCTTGAAGAACTAACAGCTAATCTAGAAATAGACATCTTCACAGCACATATACTGGTCTATTATTGTCACAGAGTCACAAATATCTTAATAGAAGATTATAAACGGAAAACAGCAACAATGACTTTCACTAAACTAAGAAAAACATAAATACCACAATAATATCATACCAAAGAAACCTAGCATTACTCTTCTGTTTGATATAGATATTAGAAGGGTTTCTGTTTCTTTGGTTTGAGGGACATTGCAACAAAATTAGATTAACTAATTCAATTGGACAAACTCCTCTGGTATTAGATATGTGAAAATGAAAAAAATAAGGCAAATTTCATCTAGTTTCAAAGTTAAGGACTACAAACAAAAGCGTTAAAATTAGAGAGAATACCCCATTCTGCCCTAATTGATAGATAGTGACAGTAAAAGCATAACAAATTAATTATTTATATAGAAAGAAATGAATATAATCTAAAACAAAAGTAATTCAATAACAAAAGCAAATCCACAGCTCTACAAATGAAAATCAAAAATCAAAAGACCAAAACAACAGCCACCAAATCCCTTTATCAACCATAGAATCAAAATCCTGAAGAACTCTGATATGGAATCTCTAAACAAAGTACAACTACCATATATAAGCAAATCACATATGGAATACCATATGAAATCTGTGTAAACAAACTACCCAGCACAAACACAAATAACTATCCTATATCATCATCTTTTGCCTGTTACAAGATCATACGTATAGAAAAAAAAGAGTAAATAGATTTGAATAGTTACCTTTTGCATATCCGAAACTACTGTCAAATCTTCTCCATTTCCAAGCTGCAAATCTTCCTTCAAGTACTTTAGAAACCAGCTACAAGAATGTTTAGATTCTGTATGCACAACTGCCCAGGCAATAGGATACATCTGTTGGTTTCCATTTTTCCCCACAGCAGATAATCATTGACCCTTGCAGGCACCTCTCAAGAAACTTCCATCTAATCCTATAATACATCTACAACCTGCTAACCAACCCTTTTTTAAAGCATCTAAACAAACATAGAAATATTTAAATAGATTCTTCCCTTCACATGTCTCTCTATCTATCCTAATCCATACCGAGCTGCCAGGATTTGTTTGCTTAATAACCTTAGCATAATCTCCCAACCGAGCAAACTCAAGTTTCCAATCTCCCATGAACTTGTTAATCACTTTCCTCCTTGCCTTATAACAAAGAGTTTTGCTTGCATACAACCCCAACCTCTCCTTGATTAAAAGTTGTAATTTCCACAACATAATATCAGGTTGTGAAATAATCCTCTCCTCAAATCTTCGAGTAATAAATTCTGCATTGCATAACTTGTTTCTACTCTTTATTGTGCACTCATGTTAAGGTTTATATGACTTCACTTTAAAGTCACCACTCTCTTTGTCTATACTTGCAAATAAAGACCACTCACAACCTTCTGCTTTACACCTCACATGACATTTATTCTTTTCATTAGGCTTTAACTTCACTTGAACTCTTCTTTCTGTAGCGTAATTTGCAACTGCCCTCCTAAACTGAATACATTCTCAAATACCATACCCAGTTGAAACCAACATACTTTACTAGTTGGATCATATCTCACTTTTTTAGATCTTCTCCTAGATCTGATATTTATACATTCTTCAGCTTCAGGTTCTAATTCCTCCTTACTATCCTCACTTCCAGGATCAGATGATCCATAAAAGTCTTCATCTCCACCTAATCTTCCTTCATTTCTATCATTCCTTATAATAACAGCACCTTCAAAGCCCTTATCAATACCTGTTTCACCTAAGTTTACTTCCTCAACCAAAGTTGCTTCTTTTCTTCTCCTCTCCTTTCTTTCTTCCCTAGCAGCTTCTCGATACCTCAGTAACTCCTCATCAACATCACTCTCATCTTCCTCTGGACCAGGTATGTCACTGCTATTATCTGAATCCAAATCAGCTTCTGCTGTAGTTTCTTCCTCAGTATCTTCTTTACCATATTCATGAGATTCAACCACATATTTAGTTTCTCCGTTTACACCTAACCCAACTGGTGTATCAGATTGTGGAAGGCCTTGAGTCAAAGACCCTAATCCCTCAAAATTCTCACTTTGCATTATATTATTATTCTTTATCTGTAGAGAATATTTTGAACCAATAAAAGCATGTGAGTCCTCACCATCACCTTCTATATTGGGTAGTTGCAGATATGATGCTGCATTGACCACATGCTCAATGAAAATGTCAATAATATCCCCATTCTTCATACCCCCGAGTATTTCTAATAGGACTTTGTCATCTACTATCTCTTTATACTCATTTGTCATATTCCTAAAGTAGTATCGATCAATTTCTTTATAACCTAAACCAACTAGCTCAATGTCCAGCTCTCTAATAGACAATAAATCTTTATCAACAACCCACTCTTTACATGCTCGTTCATTAATATACATACCTGAGTTATCATCCTCAAATGAACCCCCATAATGCAATCGAACGGTAATGAAGTCAAATGCCATAACAACCTATTCACAAAAAAAAAAAATTATAGTTACCAGAAAACCACACTTGTATAACAAAAATAATCAAAAATACCACAACTTTCGTACACAACAAAAATATTAGTAAACAAAGCTCAAGAAATAGAGGATGAACAAACTAACCTAGTCGCTTCAAGTTGCAGATGTTCGTTTGATAGTGTTTCAAATTCCAGATTGGTGATCAATGAATACTTCTAAAACTATTGATGTCGATGTCAACAATGTTTGAAATAAACAATGTATGAAAACCCAATCTGAAAACCCTAACCTCTCTTAAATTTCTTCTTCGCCAAAACCTTGCTACTTGAAACCCTAATCTTTTACACTTTTAATCGCTTCGGATTCTTCATCTCAGATCGAATTGATTTTGATGAAGACGAAAATTGCCTTCAAACACAATATTAACGCCACATTAGCTTATACTTATTAAATTACATATCACTTACGTGTCAATTTTAAATGTCATATCAACTCAAGTTTAACACGTGAGAGCAATTGTAATTAACGCGTTATGAATTAATTTTTTAAACTACGGAAAGAATTTAAGTGACTGAGAATTGGCAAGTTGGAGGGTTCAAATGGAACCCCGCAAAGTTAAAGGGTCCAAAAGAAAAAACATTACAAGTTCAAGGGTTCAGAAATCCATTATCCCATTAGAATATATATATATATATATATATATATATATATATATATATATATCGGAACAGATGTTTTTCTTCTTAGTAATTTGATTGAAATTTTCATTTTTGTCATATAAAATAATATGATGAAATATGAAAAAAAAAATATATTAATATTAAATGTTTAAATAAAAAAAAAGATGGACAAAATTTTTATACTATATTAATAATCTGGGAATTCTTCTAATTTTATATTCATTTATTGAATTTCTTTCCTCATATGAAATCATTATAATTATATATATATATATATATAAAATAAAAGTTAATAAATAAAATAAACAATTTTTATTTTCATGTATGAAATATATGAATAAAGTTAAATCAAAATAATTTTTCTTAAATAATGAATATACATAAAATTTAGGGATAATTTAAAAAAAATAAAACTTTTTTCAGAAAAACACACAAGAAATTCGAAAAATTTTCAAAAGCAATATTACACTAGTTTTCTCCATTTTGACACGGTGACATTAAAATACTTTTTACATTATGCTATTATTCTATTAAAATTTTTCAATAAAATTATTAGAATTTGATAGAATAAGAGTCAAATAGTAGTCGTTTGGATACTGTGGTTGGACGAACGAGAAATGATAGAAATTATAGGAAAAACCCTTTGATTGCAATAATATATTATGCTAACCTAATGTGGAAACATGCAGCAAATATAAAATTCCAGCAGTAATAGATAATAATAAACCTACAGAAAGAGTAGATACACAGATTTACGTAGTTCCCAAAATTGTGGGTACGTCCACGGAGGCGCCGATAATATTATTGAGATGGAAGAATACACACTCACTTACCCAACACTCAATGATGAATAACCCACACTCTCACCAATCACTCAAATGTTTCCCCTCACAAGTGTTTCGTTCTCTGATGATCCCTCACTTGTTGAACTCTTGAAACCAATACTTGAATGAGTAGACCAATCTACTCCTAGAGAGATGTGATTTTCTCCGCCTCAAAATTTGTCACCACCAAAACCTGGTAACCTATTTTAAGTTTATATATCACCAACTTAAGGTAAAACCTAATGGGTCAAAATATTACAAAGCCCATAACCATGGCCTCACATGACTAGGCACCATCCTAACAAATCTCCCCCTTCCCGATTATGTGGGGGAATACGCCAACCCGATGATCTCTTTGCAGACTTTGAACATCTCTTCATGTTCACCTTACAAATCCTCAATATTAAACTTGTATTCTGCCCCGTTAGTTAATAACTCACCATTATGAGTATAACCCGAATTTGAATCAACCAAACTATCACCATTGCCATATTCCGCAACCTCAAACTTTTCTATATCTTATATAGTTTTATTTTCCATTAATACAACATATCTGCTTCTTACTAGCTTCTGCACCATCGGGTCATAAAATCTATACCTGGACTCATCTTGTCCATAGCCAACAAAAATGCATTGCTTGGACTTCATATCAAGTTTGGACCTTTCATCTTTAGGAACTTGCACAAAAGCCTTACACCTAAAGACTCTTAAATGATCATAAGTCAAATCTCTACCTGTCCAAACTTTCTCTAGTACATGAAACTTCAATGAAACACATGGTGGAGGTCCAAGACATGTACAATTGTACATAAAGTTTCACCCCAGAACGACTTTGGCAACTGTAATTGTGCAAGCAAACTTCTCACCTTTTCAATCAGTGTTCCATTATCATCTCAGTTAGACCATTCAATTGAGGTTTTATTGGAGAAGTCTTCTGATGGCATATACCATGTTGTCTACAATACTCATCAAAAGAGCCTTTATATTCTCTCTTATTACTAGTTCTAATGCACTTTAACCTTTTCCCAGTCTGTCCCTCAACCAATACTTGAAAGTGCTAGAACACATCCAATATTTGATCTTTTGTCTTCAAGGTATAAACCGAAATCTTCCTTGAATAATCTTCTAAGAAGGTCACAAAATATAAGGCACCCCAAGTGACTTCACCTTCATATACCCATAAAGATCCGAGTGTAAAAGATCAAGTGTATCTAATTTCCTTCTATATGAAAAACTGTGAAAGCTAACCAATTATTGCTTTCCTCGCGAACAGTGGAAACAGCCCCTCAAATTTTCTATATTCTCCATATCATAAATTTTCATCTCCTGGATTAGAAGGGTCAATTCCTTCTTACTAATATGTCTAAGTCTCTTATAATAGAGTTCAGGTTTATCTTAATCCTAAACTGCACCAAATAGATTCTCTCTTACATTTGGCCACTACCATAGCTCCTTTAATGAGCTTCTACTGACCATCACCAAATATGTTGCAAAATCCTTCATCAATGAACCTACTTGTAGAAATAATATTCATACGAATACTAGGGACATGTTTGACATTATTTAAAATAATCCTAGAGCCATTATCTATCTTCAATATCACATTGCCATATCCAATGACTTTAGCTACATTATCATTCCCCATTCTCACACTCCCAAAATCACCAGTAATGTAGGATGGAAAAATTGTCGCATGATAAACAAC
The DNA here is from genome assembly GCA_031304145.1 of Cardiospermum halicacabum. Taxonomy (NCBI): domain Eukaryota; kingdom Viridiplantae; phylum Streptophyta; class Magnoliopsida; order Sapindales; family Sapindaceae; genus Cardiospermum; species Cardiospermum halicacabum. The sequence goes on along the minus strand of CM062396.1, from coordinate 10,216,063 downwards.
TTCACTATCAATCACCCAACTAATCTCATGACTTACAAAGTTGATAGTATCATCATATACCAGCATAAAGTCATCAAGTATAGCGATAGTAACTCTGTCACCGTCCCTTTCACCTTCTACCTTATTTTCTTCACTTATGCCTCTATTATTTTCCAACTCAGTTGTCTACAATGCCTTTTAATATGTCCCTTATTGTGACAGTGATAACACTCAACATTGGCGTACATGTTTGACTTCTCTCTACTTTGATTCATATTCCTTTGACCTTTAGTCTTACTTCTCCCATTCCTTTCTATAATAAGGATTTCTGAAGTAGATGTTGATCATTAAGCCTTTATCCTCATCTCCTCATTCAGAATATTACTCTTCACCATATCCATGGTTATTGTACCATCTGGAGTAGAATTTGACAAAGACATCCTAAAGGTCTATCATGAACCTGCAAGTGTACTAAACAACCACAGAGCTTGTACCTCATTGTCAAACTTTAAACCCTTTCCCGCTAATTGATTTATAATATCCTGATAGGTATTCATATGATTTGAAAATGGAGCACTATCATCATATCGCAGTTGAATTATCTGCTTCATAAAAAAAAATTTATTATTTCCAATTTTCGGAGCGTATAACTCCTCAAGTTTTGTCCACAAGGTTCTAGCATGAGTCTCACCACTCACATGATTCAAAACATTATCACTAACCCACTGCCTAATAAACCCACATACTTGTCTATTTAGCAAATTCCACTGAGTGTCAGTCTTATCTTCAGGTTTCTCAAAGGCAAACAAAGGTAGGTAAAAATCCTTCACATACAAGAGATCTTCCATCTTACCCTTCCAAACGTGATAATTAGAACCAGACAACGTAACCATTCTACTCAAGTTTAGATTATTATCCATACTCATATTTGCAATCTGACAATCTAAGCTCTAATACCACTTTGATAGGAAAAACCCTCTCAAAAATATATTATGCTAACCTAATGCGGAAACAGGCAGCAAATATAAAACCCCAGCAGCAATGGATAATAATAATAAACCTACAGAAAGAGTACACACATAGATTAACGTGGTTTCCAAAATTACGGGTACGTCCATGGAGGAGCCGATAATATTATTGAGATGGAAGAGTACACACTCACTTATCTAACACTCAATAATGAATAACCCACACTCTCACCAATCACTCAAGTGTTTCCCCTCGCAAGTATTTCGCTCTCTCACGATCCCTCACTTGTTGAACTATTGAAACCAATACTTGAATGACGTAGACCAATCTACTCATGGAGAGATATGATTTTCTCTACCTCAAAATCTGTCACTACCAAAACTTGGTAACCCATCTTAATTTTATATATCACCAACTTCAGGTAAAACCTAATGAACCTAAATATTACAAAGTGCATAACCATGGTCCCACATGATCGGGAACCATTATAATAAGAAAGCAGTTCTGAATTTCATCGTTCTCATTTGTTTAACCCAAAATGTTCTCATCCAAAATTTTTAAAATAAAAAATAATAACTAAAGTAAAATAGAAAAAATCAATATTTTTTTTTAAAATCAGAAAACTCTCATAAATAAGAAAACTGTAGTAAATTTCAATCACTGTTGTTATTAATATGTGTGCAAGCCTTCTGAATTGAAGATTTGAAGTTGTTGCGTTGGAGTTGGTCTAAGATTTGAAGTAATATAATATAATTGAAGCAGCTACAGTTCTCCTCCAAAATTGAAGCTCTTCGTATGTTTACTTCCGTGCCATCTCTATCTATATTAATATTTAGATATCTGCGCCTATTGATTGACAACTAAAAATTTGAAGATTTGGAGACGGGTTGGAGTTGGCCTTAGATCATCTCCAATGCAAGTCTCTCCACCAAGTCTTTTATGTGGGTCCATGTATGCCACATTATCAAATAGACTCATCCCCATACAATACCTTATTTTTACTCCAATGCAAAGTCTCTTCTATTTGGATTTCCAAAAAATTCTCTTTTTTCTATTCAATATTAAATTAATATTATGTATTTTAAATATATAATTTATATTATTAATTTAATTAAAAAATACAAATTAAAATACAACTTGAATAAATAATACAAATATAGTTCACCAATAACAAAAATTACAAATGACAATTAAAGAAAATACTTGATTAAATAAAATAATACATAATAATTAAACAATAGTTTAATTAATTTATATAGAATTAAAATAAAAATTTTAAAAAAATAAAACTTATTTTTCCAACAGCTATATAATAAAACTATTAAATAATAAAAATAAAAAGACAAAAAAATAAGTAAAAAACACAAATAAAATTATTTCAAAAATTTTTAAAAAAAAGGGAAAAAAAAGTCAACAATGTGAGACGCATTTAGTTTTTCTTTTTCCATACATTCCCTCTCATCTCACATTTTCAAACTAAAAATGAGTCTCAAATGAGAGACTTTTTTCTAAACTACAGTTTACTCCACCGCAAAGAGACGGCATAACAGTATAGTTTTTTCTCTTTGTTAGGCTAGAGACGGTGGGGAGACTTTGCGATGCGGATGGTCTTCTACATCTTCAAAATTATTAATATATAAAAAATATTTTATTTTTATAAATTTCAAAGTCCATTTTAAAAAATATTATTAATGGTAATGTTTTTACAAAAAGGTATTCAAGTATTTTTTTTATATTGTCAAAAATAGACGGAATTATAAATATATCCATTACAAAATATACATTCACTTCCAAAAAGTAAAATCAAAATGATCAAATGAAACATAGAAAATGGTTATTTGTAGAAATGCAAGCGGGTTAGAGTTATTTTATTTTTATTATTCTTTTTTTTTAATCAAATAAAATTTCATGGTGGTTAAAGTTAAAATAACATAATGCTCTAAATTGTACAACAAGCATATACGAGGAATATTTCAAAACCAATCCTCACATTTTATATATTTTTATTACAATTATTACAAAATTAAAAATTTGCAAAAAAATATTAAATTTATGATGTTTTGAATATTTTTGGTATATAAGTACTTACTAAAATAATTTAAAGAAATAAGTTATTTTAATTATAATAATTTTGAACTTTGAACAAATATTTAAAGAATTTTTTTTTTCCTTTCTAAAATTTGCTATACCAGATATCATTTCTAACTAATAGTAATGCTTCCACAATAATTTTCTGAAATCTTTTTTAAATTGCAAAATAAAAATTAAAATAAGAAATTTTTTTATAATACCTCTATAAAGCATTCTATTTCCATATGTAAAAGTGGTCCTAATGAAATTAATAATAGGAAATATTTATTTATAGCCATCCAAAGGGATAGACAAGTAAAATAACCTAATTCTTCAAGCTATTTCCAGTGAGCATGATGTGAAAATATTCTAATAACCATTTTAGATCCAAATTATATTTGGTATTTTTCAACACTAAAAATTAATTTACAAATATATTTCAACTATTTAAATATTTTTTAATAAAAAATAAATATAAATTATAATGTAGTAATGATTTTTAATGAAAGAACATTTAGAAGAGGATTTTTACATTTAATGTCAAAATTTTACACTTTAAATCTCATTTAAAATTTAAATGTCTAAAATATTACTTATAATGGCTACACCAAAATAAATAAGTAGAAAAAACTCAAATATATCATTTTTAATATTAAAGTATTAAGCAAATATAAAATGTGAATATATAAAGGAATATAACGATGAATTAATATTTACTTATAACATTAAAAAAATTCCAAAATTAATTATTAAAAAAAAAAAAAAAACTAACCATGGCTAGTCAGATTTGACATTTTAGTATAGAAGTATCGATATATAAATCGGTAATTGTTGTAAAAATAAAAAGAGAAGTGGGCTAAAAGAAAACAGTTTAATATTAATTGGAAATAAATTCGGATCAGAAAATACTGGTAGTCTTGGATTGGATCTTGTAATATTACATAACAGAATTGTAATAATATTGATAATGTGAGGAAAAAGAACACAGAACAAGAAATGAAACAAAAGCAATAATGGAATAACAAAGTCTCTCTTTGTATTATTCATCTAACAGAACATATATATATATATATAGTAATATTGTAGAGACAGATGTCAACATGTATGTTGATGTACTATGCATGCTTTACATATGTTACTTAGGTGGAAAACCACTAAAGGTTCACAACACTCCTCCTTGGATTTCCACCCATTTACTGCCTCGTTAAAACCTTGCTAGAAAAATCCAGTGGGATAAAAACTGGACGAAGGGAAAAGAGTACAATTGTTGAATCCAATTACAAAAACTCCCCCTGTTAATTGCACCCATAATCTAATCTACTAATCTAGAGAGCTTTCGCATTCCGATCTCATAAACGAGTTTCTCGAACGTTGATGTCGATAATGATTTCGTTAATAGATCGACTAGATTATTGAAAGACCGAATTTGCTTCACATCGATTTGACCCGTATTCTGAAGCTCGTGGGTGTAGAAGAATTTTGGGGAAATATATTTGGTTCTATCTCCTTTGATGTAACCTCCCCGAACTTGGGCAATGTATGCAGCATTATCTTCAAAAATGATAGTTGACCCATTTGTAGTTTCGGAGATACCACATGAATTCTGGATATGTTGGATCATTGATCTCAACCAAATACACTCTCGACTGGTTTCATGTAATGTCAAAATTTCAGCATGATTTGAGGACGTGGCTACTAAAGTTTATTTCATAGATCTCCAGGAGATCGCAGTACCATTATACGTGAAAATATAGCCAGTTTGAGAACGTCCTTTATGCGGATCCAAAAGGTATTCAGCATCGGCATAACCAGTCAAATTCTGAGAACGTCCTTTATGAGAACGTTCTTTATACAAATTCTGGCTATATTTTCACGTATAATGGGCATTATCCATATTAAACCTTTTTAGGACTTTTTCAATGTATGCTGATTGATAAACCAATATCCCATTTGGTTTATGTTCAATTTCCAGACCAAGACAATATTTTGTTTTCCCCAAATCTTTCATTTCAAACTCCTTTTTCAGATATTCAGCAGTTTGTTGGATCTCTTCTGGAGTCCCAATGATATTCATATCATCGACATAAACTACTATAATTGCAAAACCAGACCCTGATCTCTTAATGAAGATACAAGGACATATTGTATTATTAAGGTATCCTTCCTTAACCAAATACTCGCTCAGGCGGTTATACCACATTCTCCCAGATTGTTTCAATCCATACAGGGATTTTTGTAACTTTATGGAATACAAGTTTCAAGATTTTGATCGATGAGATTCAGGTAATTTCAGTCCTTCTTGGAGCTTCATGTAAATATCAGAATCAAGTGATCCATACAGATACGCAGTAACTACATCCATTAAACACATTTCCAGTTTTTCAGCAACTGTAAGACTTAATAGAAATCGAAATGTGATTGTATCCATGACTGGGGAATACGTTTCATCGTAATCAATTCCAGATTTTTGTGAGAACCCTTATGCAACCAAACGTACTTTGTATCTCACAATTTCATTTCTTTCGTTTCGTTTTCGAACAAAAACTCATTTATAACCAACTCGTTGAACATCTTCAGGTGTTCGAATTATGGGTCCAAAAACTTTTCGTTTATTCAACGAATTTAATTCTGTCTGGATTGCTTCTTCCCATTTTTTCCAGTCATGCCTACTTTTACATTCTTGGATATCACGTGGCTCATAATCATCATATGAAATACTAATTGCCACTGAATATAAAAATAAATCATCAACTATTGTTTCATTTCGATTCCGAGTCTCTTGGATGAAGTCTATGGAAATTTCTTCATTTTTTGATTCTGGTATTTCCGTATTATTTTCTCCTTCTAGGAGGCTATTTTCAGGAATCTCATCAACTTTTGGGATTTCGTCAGATGTGGTTTTAGGATCCAAATCATTTTTATTTCGTTTTCGTGGGATTGTATCTTTTGAATCAGGGGTCTACCATGCTTCTAGCGGAGAATTGGAGTTTCGCTTGCTATTGTCTTTTGAGATTGTCCTTCTGGGACAATTACCCTTGCTGGTATATTAGTAGCTTCAATATAAGACTTGGTTATTTTCGAAGTATCATTGAATGCATCAGGCATCCGATTAGCTATCATTTGTAAATGTAGGATCCTTCGAACTTCGAGTTCACATTGCAAGGTACGCGGATCCATATGCGCCAAAGTTGGAACTTTCCAGGTTAATTCAGATTTCTCTTCTAGAGAATTATTTCCTTTTCCAAGTGATGGAAAATTACTTTCATCAAAATGACAGTCAGCGAATCTAGCTGTAAATAAATCTCCTGTCATTGATTCCAAATATCTGATAATTGATGGGGAATCAAAACTCACATAAATACCTATATGTCTCTGCGGCCCCATTTTCGTTCTTTTAGTTGGGGTAATGGGTACATATACAGCACACCCAAATATTCTCAAATGTGAGACGTTAGGAGGATTCCTGGATACCAATTGTAATGGGGAATATTGATTATAAGCAGTTGGACAGATACGAATCAAAACTGCAGCATGCAATATAGCATATCCCCAAACAAAAACGGGTAATCTCGAGCGCATTAATAATGTTCGCGCAATTAATTGAAGGCGCTTAATTAATGATTCAGCTAATCCATTTTGGGTATGAACATGTGGAACTAGATGTTCAATATCAATCCCAGATACTTGACAGTATTCATCAAATGCTTTCGACGTAAATTCACCAGCATTATCAAATCTTATACTCTTAATAAGGTAATCTGGAAAATGAGCTCGTAATCGAGTAATCTATGCTAGCAACTTAGCAAAAGCAACATTACGAGTGGATAACAAGCATACATGGGACCATCTTGCGGATGCGTCTATCAAAAGCATAAAGTAGCGAAAGGGTCCACTAGGTGGATGAATGGGTCCACATATATCTCCTTGAATTCTTTGTAAAAATGATGGAGCTTCAAAACCTACTTTTGTAAATGATGGTTTCTTTATCAATTTTCCTTGGGAACATGGGATACATAGGTCCCTATCATTCAGTAGGATTTTATGATTTCTCAGTGTATGCCCTTCTGAATTCGCTATTATTCTTCGCATCATTGTGGATCCCGGATGCCCAAATCTATCATGCCAAATGTGGAATATTCTGGGATCGGAAAACTTCTGGTTCTCAATAGCATGTGTTTCAACATGTCTGATGGTTGTATAATATAATTCAGATGATGAAATGGGTAATGTTTCAACTACAAGCTTCTGGCTTGATTTTCTTGAAACAATACATAGGTATTTAATACCATTTTCATCAACTGTTTCGATGTGATAATCATTCATTCGTATATCCTTGAAACTGAGTAAATTTCTTCTGGATTTGCGAGAGTATAATGCATTTTTATTTCCAATTCAGTGCCATTTGGTAACACAATTGAAGCTCTTTCGGAGCCTTCGATCAGATCTACTGGACCTGAAATGGTATTCACTTTAACTTGAATTGGAATCAATTCCAAAAAATATTTTCTATCTCTCAAAATCATATAGGTTGTAGCACTATCGGCTAAACAAATATCCCCATGTGAAGCCATTTCTTGGTTTGAATTCATAACTTCAATAAAATAACACACAAAATTAGTTGAATGGAAATGTAATATCTTTCATTAATATTTACAAATATTTACAACCAAAATCAAAATTACATTTCATTCTATTTACATTCCAAAATAAGAAAATACATTCACTTATAATTAACGGTTCCATCACCAATTAGGTGATCTATCCTCCCATCAGGATCCTCAAAGAAATCAGCAATTTCCAGATTTGATATGTCAATTGGACCGGTATCACCATCGCCAAAAATATCAGTCATATTCGCTTCATTATTCTTTTCCTTTTCTTGTTCGCGCCTCAACTTCTGGTAAGCTTCAACTACATGCTTGGAAGCGCGACAAGTTCTTGAATAACAAGTGGGGGAACCACATCTCTAACAAGGACCACGATTGAACTTTGGTGATTCCTGAATTTCTTTCCCTTTACTGGAACAAGCATTGTAAACATTCCACTTCTGGGGAGCATTTGGATTATTATATGGATGTCCATAATCCCTGTTACGACCACATCCCTAGCCATTTCCAGATCCTCGACCACCTCGGCTATTACCACGTCCATTTCCATAATCATCCCAACACTCAGAATTACGGCCACGACCACGAACACGGTAACCACGACCACGGCCTGAATTTTCATTATAATATGCATTCACTTCTGGGAATTCTTGGGCGCCAACAGGGCGTCTTTCACTGTTTTTCAGCAACAGTTGATTGTGTCTTTCAGCAAGAACTTATGAACCAATCAAATCATCATATTTCACAAATTTTTTTCACGATACTACTGATGTAAAATAGTCTGAGAAGGATGGAAAGCGGTAAATGTCTTTTCCAACATATTATGGTCTGTTTTTGTTTCTCCACACATTTTCAATTTGTTCACAATCATGTACATGGCGGAGTTATACTCGCTCACACATTTAAAATCTTGGAACCTTAAATTGGCCCACTCATCACGTGCTTCAGGCAACATGATTTCCTTTTGGCGATCATATCTGGATTTTAGGGCTTGCCAAAGATCTGCAGGATCTTTTATATTCATATACTGATTTTTGAGATAATTAACCAGATGTGTTTTAATTATCTACATGACTTTATATTTTTCAACCTCAGTGGTTTGCACCTCCTTATTGAGGGTCGCAAATAATTCTTTGGTTTTTAATATTAACTCGCAATCATCACACCATTTCATATAATTTATCCCAGAAACTTCCAGCTCGTCAAATTTCAGATTTTTCATTTTCTGCAAAATAAGAACACATTCTTTAGATTTCCAGATTTCCAGAATTCAATTTCCAAAAATTCAATTATTCAGCTCGGGTGAATAATATTATCATTTCAAACTTTCCAGATCCACCATTTATTCAACTCAGGTGAATAATGGTATTTTTCCAAAAATTTCCAAACCCATCATAATTTCCAAAATTTCCCAGAACACACAGAAGAAAGAAAACATCATCACCAGACACTTTCTGATCTGGAAGATCTGACAAAGCGGCAACCAGAGAGCATACTCGTGCTAATAACGTGTTGTAAAAATAAAAAGAGATGTGGGGTAGAAGAAAACAGTTTAATATAACTGAAAATAAATTCGGATCAGAAAATACCTGGTAGTCTTGGATTGGATCTTGTAATATTACAGAACAGAATTGTAATAATATTGATATTGTGAGGAAGAAGAACACTGGACAAGAAATGGAACAAAAGCAATAATGGAATAACAAAGTCTGTGCGTGTATTATTCATCTGACGGAACATATATATATAGTAATATTGTAGAGACAGACGTCAACATACATGTTGATCCTTTGAGACTGACTCCATCTTCCCTCCACGCTGTAGCAGGGCGAAATCTCTGATAGGTGCTGGTGCCTAGGTAGCTGAGTCTGGGTTGAAGGTCCGCCTTCTATGAAGGATTGGAGCGCCATTACAAAGCAGATCTAGATAGATGCGAGTACAGGGTACCTTCTTCAAAAGAAGTTTGAGACTTCTATTCTAATATAAACCGACAAGACCTACGACTCAAAGATGTCGATTGGATAGAGGAAGGTTTGACGCGCACGCAATTGGCATGCACCCGAAAACCCTTGTTATCGACTACTGATGGATTTGCTCTTAAAGAATAAAAGAAACCTCGAGTAATGGAAATGAAGGTAGCATTTCTCCCTTTGATTATCATATACAAAAAAGTCTCTTCCACTTTCCTACGAAAAAGTTTATGACTCATAGCATTACTCAGGGGAATCCTACAAGCCACGAGACCCTTTACTCCATCAATCTATGTATTCTTTACATATGTTACCCAGGTGGAAAACCATTAAAGATTCACAACAGTAATATATAATATATAATGTGATTCGTATACGTTAATGATGAGGTAATTTAATAAAATTATTTAAATTTTATTTTGATTTTAATTATTCAGAATTTAGGAGATAAAATATATTGATAATTTTGAGAACAGATTTATGATGGATTTAGTTGGATGCTCATTTAAAATTTTATTGGAAGTGTTAAAATAATATTAGGGAATTGAAAGGTGGTTGGATAGACCTTACTTAAAAGAGAATGGAACTAAGAATATGAAATGAAATGGTATGAGATGAATACTTGTGGTGGTGACGTAAGTTGACTTAAAAATCAAAACTTTTTTTTATTAGATAAGATTAATATTTTTACAATAAAAAAATTCAATAATTACTTATTAGATATGAAATTTAATCAAATGAGTATAAGAAATTTTTTAGAAATCAAAATTATTTTTTATTAAATAAGTATAATATTTCTACCATAAAAAATTTAAGAATTACTCATTAGATATGAAATTTGATCAAATGAGTATAAGAATTTTTTTAAAATGGAGGATATAAAAGATTTTGTTGGAAATTATACGAGAATGATTTAAAATGACTGTTTTTTAAAAATATATATATAAATGAATTGTGATCAATCTTCTAATGAAATTTGGAATTAAAATATGCAATTTGTTAACTTTCAAACTTTTACATTAAACAAAAAATGAATATTTTAGCATAACAAATTCGGATATCAATATAAAATTTAGAACTTTCATTGCCGTATTTATAAAGAAAAATTAGCGAATATTTTGCATATCACAACTACGATTTTCAATTTTTGTCCGAAGTCAAATTTCTTTTACTTGATTACAAATAGAAATGTAAATTTAATACATAAATTCTTTAACAAAACTATTAAAGTTTGTTCAATAGTTAACAAACTTGTCTCATACCTTTTATTTTGTTTTTATTTTTATTTTTATTTTTTTTAAAATCTCAATAAAAAAGCGAATATATAATATTTGATTTATAATTGGGATAATGGTATAAACGCCCCTTGAACTTGGCAAATTGTTTCATTTAAACACCTCAACTTTTCGAGATTTCAATTAAACATTCGAACTCGGCACATTATTTCATTTAGACAAATCAATTTTTCGAGGTTTCAATTAGGCACTCGAACTCACCTAAACCAAGTCATATAAATACTTGGATTTATTATTTTACTTTTTTCATGGCATGTGAAATCCCAACGCTCTGACTCTCTGACATGTATTTCACAAGTGCAATATCTCTACATGATAATGGTCGTGTCGATGTATATATTAGTGTCCATGATCACCCAACAATAGTATTGCAATGTTAACAACAAAATCAAACAAAGAAATAAGTGTTAGGATGGTTCCCGATCATGTGGGGATCATGGTTATGGGCTTGATAATATTTAGGCCCATTAGGTTTTACCTTAAGTTGGTGCTATATAAACGTAAGATGGGTTATTAGGTTTTGGGTGGAGGAAGATTTTGAGGCAGGAAAAATCACATCTCTTCAGGAGTAGATTGATCTATGTCATTCAAGTATTAGTTTCAAGAGTTCAACAAGTGAGTGATCGTGAGAGAGCGAAACACTTGTGAGGGGAAACACTTGAGTGATTGGTGAGAGTGTGGGTTATTCATTATTGAGTGTTGGGTAAGTGAGTGTGTACTCTTCCATCTCAATAATCTTATCGGCGCCTCCATGGATGTACCCGTAATTTGGAGAACCACGTAAATCTGTGTGTCTACTCTTTCTGTAGGTTTATTATTATCCATTACTGCTAGAGTATTATATTTGTTGTCTGTTTCCGCATTAGGTTAGCATAATATATTCTTACAATCAGGGGTTTTTCCTAACAAAGTGGTATTAGAGCTTAGGTTGTCAAATTGCAAAGATGAGTATGGATAATAATCTAAATTTGGGTAGAATTGTTACTTTTTTTGGTTCTAATTATCACGTTTGGAAGGGTAAGATGGAAGATCTCTTATATGTGAAGGATTTTCACCTACCTGTGTTTGCCTTGGAGAAACCTGAAGATAAGACTGATGCCCAATGGAATTTGCTATATAGGCAAGTATATGGGTTTATTAGGCAGTGGGTTAGTGATCATGTTTTGAATCATGTGAGTAGTGAGACTCACGCTAGAACCTTGTAGACAAAGCTTGAGGAGTTATATGCTCAGAAAATTGGAAATAATAAATTGTTTTTGATGAAACAGATAATAACAGTGGTATGATGATAGTGCTCCATTTTCAAATCATATGAATACCTATCAGGGATTATAAATCAATTGGCGGGAATGGATTTAAAGTTTGAAGATGAGATACAAGCTCTGTGGTTGCTTGGTACACTTCCAGATTCATGGGAAATCTTTAGGATGTCTTTGTCAAATTCTGCTCTAGATGGTACAATAACCATGGATATGGTGAAGAGTAATATTCTGAATAAGGAGATGAGAAGAAAGGCTCAAGGGTCAGCATCTACTTCAGAAATCCTTATTACAGAAAGGAATGGAAGAAGTAATAGTAGAGGTCAAGGGAATATGAATCAAAGTAGAGCAAAGTCAAACAGGTACGCCAATGTTGAGTGTTATCACTGTCGCAGGAAGGGGCATATTAAAAGGCATTGCAGAAAATTGAAGTATGAAAATAACAATGACACAAGTGAAGAAAATAAGGTAGAAGGTGAAAGGGATGGTGACAGAGTTAGTGCCGCTATACTTGATGACTTTTTGCTGGTATATGATGATGCTATCAACTTTGTAAGTCATGAGATCAATTGGGTGATTGATAGTGGAGCTGTTTGTCATACGACCTCAAGGGAAGATTTCTTTACATCCTACATTGATGGTGATTTTGGGGCTGTGAGAATGGGAAATGATAATGTAGCTAAAGTCATTGGTTATAGTGATGTGATATTGGAGATAGATAATGGCTCCAGGGTTATTTTAAAGAATGTCAAACATGTCCCTGGTATTCGTATGAATATTATTTCTACAAGTAGGCTTGATGATGACGATTATTTCAACAGATTTGGTAATGGTCAAGGGAAACTCATTAAAGGAGCTATGGTAGTGGCCAAAAGTAAGAGAGAATCTAACATATATACGTTGCAAGGTAAAATTTTGAAACCCTTCATTGGTGAAGTTCAGGATGAAGATAAAGTTGAACTCTGGCATAAGAGACTTGGACATATTAGTGAGAAGGGTTTGACCCTTCTAATCCAGGAGATGAAATTTTGTAATATGAAGAACACAGAAAATTTGAGGGGGGGTGTTCCCACTGTTGGGGAGGAAAGCAGAAATTGGTTAGCTTTCACAGTTCTTCAAATAAAAGAAAATTAGATACACTTGATCTTGTACACTTGGATCTTTGTGGGCCTATGAAAGTGAAGTCACTTGAGGGTGCCTTATATTTTGTGACCTTCGTAGATGATTATTCAAGGAAAACTTGAGTTTATACCTTGAAGACAAAAGATCAAGTATTGGATGTGTTCAAGCAGTTTCAAGTATTGGTAGAGGGACAGACTAGGAAAAAGTAGAAGTGCATCAGAACTGGTAATAGAGGAGAATACAAAGGTTCTTTTAATGAGTATTGTAGACAACATGGTATATGCCATCAGAAGATTTCTCCAAGAAGACCTCAGTTGAATGGTCTAACTGAGATGATGAATGGAACACTTGTTGAGAAGGTGAGAAGTTTTCTTTCACAATCACAATTGCCAGAGTCATTTAAGGGTGAAGCTTTATGTACAGTTGTATATGTTATTAACCTCACACCATGTGTTTCATTGGAGTTCGATGAACGAGAGAAAATTTGGACAGGTAGAGATGTGACTTATGATCACTTAAGAGTCTTTGGGTGTAAGGCTTTTGTGCAGGTTCCTAAAGATGAAAGGTTCAAGCCTGATGTGAAGTCCAAGCAGTGCATTTTAGTTGGTTATGACCAAGATGATTCCGGGTATAGATTTTATGACCCGATAGTGCAGAAGCAAGTAAAAAGCAGAGATGTTGTGTTCATGGAAAATCAAACTATACAAGATATAGAGAAGTTTGAGGTTGCAGAATATGGCAACGGTGATAGTTTGATTGATTTGAATTCAGGTTATGCTCATGATGGTGAGTTATTAACTGACGGGGGAGAACACGAGTTTAATATTGGGGATTCAAAAGGTGAACATAAAGAGATGTTCAAAGTCAACAAAGGGATCGCCGGGTTGGCGTATCCCCCCACTTAATCGGGAAGGGGGAGATTGTTAGGATGGTTCCCGGTCATGTGGGGATCATGGTTATGGGCTTGGTAATATTTAGGCCCATTAGGTTTTACCTTAAGTTGGTGCTATATAAACTTAAGATGGGTTATCAGGTTTTAGGTGGAGGAAGATTTTGAGGCAGGAAAAATCACATCTCTTCAGGAGTAGATTGATCTACGTTATTCAAGTATTAGTTTCAAGAGTTCAACAAGTGAGTGATCGTGAGAGAGCGAAACACTTGTGAGGGGAAACACTTGAGTGATTGGTGAGAGTGTGGGTTATTCATTATTGAGTGTTGGGTGAGTGAGTGTGTACTCTTCCATCATAATCATATTATCGACGCCTCCGTGGACGTACCAGTAATTTGGGGAACCACATAAATCTGCTGGAGTATTATATTTGTTGTCTGTTTCTGTATTAGGTTAGCATAATATATTCTTGCAATCAGGGGTTTTTCCTAGCAATAAGGAACATCATTGGAAATTAATTGTTTCATAAAAAAAACTTAAAATAATTGATTCATAAAGTCGTTTTACTTCACATTTACCAGTCTCACAATTATTTTTTATAATTTTTAAATTATAATATATTATTCCCAAAAACCCCCCACATTTAAAAAGTGTTCACATTAAGCTCCTCGTGTTGAAAAAAATTGCTAAACCGCCCCCAAATTGAAAACCAGAGTGGTTTCTGTTACATGATGTTGTTTTCTGTTATTTTTAACTGAGTGGAAAATTTCTGGAACACCCCTCTGACACACTGATCACCTCTGATCCCTGTTTCAGTTGGGTATTAAAATAAAATAAATTTTCTTGATATTATAAAGCCAAACATCATAACCAACAATTTACAAAAACATAAGGAAAAACATGTGTACACTTGAAATAAGTCACTGAAACAAGTATAACCACACGTAACAGGAATCTATGTGAACTCAATCAACACCATCACAACAAAACAGCCTTCTATGTCTATTCTTCTAAGCAAAATCTCAACTCACAATCATTATTATTTATATATTGGGACTATCATCACTAAACATAGCACAAATACGTTCATCAATTATGTTAAATAAATGATCCGATGGTTGATAATGGCTAAACTCATCATCATAAGCCAGTTGATGTTATGGAGAATAATAGCATTGAATGAGATCATAATAGCCAAACTTAGCTCTTCTTCTAGTTTTCCTAACTACTTTTAAAGTAAAAACAAAATACAGACAGTCGGCGGTGAGAACAACAGACGACAATAAAACAATGTGAAGAAAAAGAAATAAATTACCTGAACCGATGTCAAAAGGCTGTGAGAACTATGGTAGAGAATGGTCGCCGACAAAGCATGATAAAGCATGCTGAAACACTCATAGACACCTAAACACTGATGACAACCTTAAACAAACTACAATGAGGAGTTGTTGCAGAGGTTAACTTATTTACAGAGAGACAACTGACCGTCGAACACAAAGCGCACTCACCAAGGTTAGTTGACGAAAATAGCCATCGACGATCTTCTCTCCACCAAAGACGGGTTCTATGTTCAGATTCGTCGAGGTGTGAGGTTAGGAAAGCGTGAGGTTAGAGAGATAGAGTATAACTAACAATGGTAATCTTTTGCGTGTGATAGAAAGAAAATAGTAGGTTGCTGAGAAAAATGGGATAAGTGTGGACTTCCACACTCTCTAGCAATTTAAAATTTATATTTGGTATGATTTTTTTTTATCTTTTAGTTTTTTTTCTTTTCAAAATTTTAAATTTTACCCCAGCGGTTTATAAAACTAACGATTGTTATTTCAAGTCCACCTAGTTTTCAATTTGGGGGCGGTTTAACAATTAATTCTTTCAATACCAGGAGTTTAAAGTGAACACTTTTTAAAACTGGGGGGTTTTGGGGAATATCGCTTACTATTAATTAGATTAATTAATATAAATTTCTTTATTATTTATTATATATATATATATTCATTGATGTAATAGAAATAAAATTTGAAATTCAAAAATCTTTATTTTATAAAATTATTAACTATAGTGAAGTAGAGTTATTTTATAAAACTATTGTGAGATTGGTAAATGTGAAGTAAAACTGTTTTATGAATCAATTATTGTAAGCTTTTTTATGAAACAATTATTTTCCAATGATGTTCAAAATTTTTTGATGTTCCTTCTTTCTGTGTTTGATTTGGTTGTTAACATGGCAATACTGTTGTTGGATGATCATGGACACACTCATGGACACGAGCATACACAACGACACGACCATGATCATGTAGAGATATTGGACATGTGAAATACATATCAAAGAGTCAGAGTGTTTGGATTTCACATGCCATGAAAAAATTAAAATAATAACTCCAAATGTTTATCTGATTTGGTTTAGGCGAGTTCGAGTGTTTAATTGAAACCTCAAAAAGTTGAGGTTTCTAAATAAAATAATGTGTCGAGTTCGAGTGTCTAATTGAAATCTCGAAAAGTTAAGGTGTCTAAATGAAATAATGTACCAAGTTCGAGGGGCGTGGATACCTTTATCCCTTTATAATTTTAAGTATATTATCATGAGATTTCAAAAATTTTATCAATGAATTGTAGTATATTAATGTAACTTATAATGTTATTTTATTTTAAATAATATATAGTAATTATAATCCCCTCCGATAGATCTTTATAAATGAATATGGACATCAAATTATCACATCAAATATTACGTGTAATTTTTTTTTAAATAACTCTTAATTTATATGGCGTGATACCAAATTTTATTTTATTTTCGTACTATTTTTCTCTAGATCAATGAGGGAGACTGATGACATAAATTTTAAATTAAAAGAATAACGTATATTGACAAATGTTGGATGGAATCAGCAATATATTCAATTGAGGGTTTAAAATGAAATATATGTTACGAAATAACAAAAATGAAATTCTTCCACTTTTTTGAACTTATATTAGACTAAGAAGGAAAATAATAAAAGACAGGTGGACATTCGTCTAAATAAAACTAGCGCCAAAGATAAAGACTTTTTAGCCAGAAAATAAACTACGAATTATAAGAACAATTTACATAAACAAATTCTAAGATTGTATAAAAGTTGTTATAGGAATTGAATGTCCTCCGACACTACAAAATAAGCCGAAGAAATCTTTGATAACGGACCTTGAATGACTTTAACCACTAGTAGCACATCCGATTCCATTATGTCAACCTAGAAACCATGGAAGTGAACCAACTGAAGACCTTTTTGAATTGCTAAGGTTTCACAAACTGCTACTAGAAAGGAACCTGCAATACCTTGAGAACCAGCAATTAAAATGAAATTAAAAGAGTCTCTAAGCATAAATCTAAGACCTAAACAACATAAATCAGTAGATACTGTAGCATCAACATTTAATTTCAAGCAACCACACTCAGGAGGAGACCAATCCTAGTTAAAAAAAATTAGCAACATAGTAAAGAACATAAGGCGACAAAGTCAAATTAAAAATATGGAACTCATTAACATAATTAGACGTCTGATCCACGTGATTCAAATTAGGGCAAAGAATAATGAATGTATTAGTTTCTCTCATACCAACTTAACCATAAAGTAGTGATAAAATAATCAAACTCTTCGGTCGAGAATCGTGAATGACTCCGATGAATAACATGATCAATAGGCTGATTCTTAACCTACTTCAACTTCCACCATGACTCAAAACTATGGCAATTTAGCTGAATATGTGAACCAAAGAAAGGCATGGTAAATATATTAGGCTAGAGCCTACAGCGCGGACAAACGGGATCACAGCTAATATAATAATGAAAAAGAGCAACACACAGGGGGAGAATGCATGAAAAATACACTAGATATTCAAAGGGCTTCATGCTCCTAAACATTGGCCACACATAAAAAAATGTCACAATTCTAAGGAAATGAGATGGAGAACCAGTTTGTAGGCATTACAAATTGTATACTTCCCTAATTGATCAAAATGCCAAATGAAATAATCCTCTTGATCAATTACAGTTACAAGAATGGAAGAAATAACTTTATTGTAAGATGTATTAAAGAAGAAACAAATAGAATCCAAATGCCAGCAATTGTTATATTTATCAGTAAGATCAGAGAAAAGAATAACATAATTAAGGTTTGGCGCAGAGGGTTTAAATGAGAAAAGAATAGGAAGCCATGGATCTTTAAATGCATTAACAATAAAATCGGAGCAAATACACCACCAAAACCTCGCTAAATATAAAGATCAAACTCTATAAAAATGAAGTAATATATTGAAAACCAACATTCAGGATGGATGAAGACTAAAAATACTTAGCTCACAGCAATATGGACACTAACAATGTCGACCAAGAATGGAGCTTGCTAAACTACTTTAGTAATTTGGCCTGCTTAAATAAGGTTAAGTTTCTAAACCCCAAACCCTTAATGCACTTCAGAACACATAGCTTATGCTAAGATAACCAATATAACCCTTGAAATTACCTATCACTAGACTTTCCCCACCATAACTAAGAAAAATCAAATTTATATCATCAATAAATTCTTAAGTAACTAAAATAAACTCATAAGATAACTTGAAATATATTGTACAGCAGATTGAATGAGAACTACCTTACCACTTATTAAGAAGTGTCCCTGACTCTAAATCTCAAGCTTTCGTGACACCTTATCTTTAATTAAACTGAACAAATACTGCTTAAGATGTCCAAGATGTAAAGGTAAATTAAAATAAGTCTAGTAAGAAGTAGAAATAGCAATATTTAAACTACCTGCAAGATTAGTAGCTACAGCATTAGAAACATTACTGCTAAAAGTAATAGCAGACTTAGAAAAATTAACAGGCTAACTAGAAGCCCTCCATACACATCTATAAAAGTAGTAAACTGTGAAGATAATGAAGAAAAGCCTTTCCAGTACAAGACACTCATCAACAAATAGAATATGACTTAAAGTAGGGGCTTCTTTGCACAATTTGATACCAAGCTCTTCGGAGATTCCTCACATGTAAAAATTAACCATGCAAAAGCTCCAACACATAAAATAAATAAGGGAACAATGGAAAACCTTGATGTAAAACCTTTCAAGGCATAATATGACCATGTAGAGATCCATTAATCCGAAAAGAGAAGGATGAGTTGAAATTTAATCCTATACCACATCCATCAGATGTTGAGGAAAGCTTAAAGCATTACTTTTTTTTATCAAAAATCCATTGCATACATTTATATGCTCATCATGTCCAACTTCAAAACAAACCATCCTTTCAACCCTCTCTACTCCTAGAGGGCATCGAGTGAAGGGATTCAAATGTCAAAATAACATTATCAAGAATCATCTATTCCTAGCAAAGACAACTAAGAATAAGAAATAAATTTAGGCAAAATTAGTTTCAAGCAGTTAGCGATATACTTAGCCAAGATCTTATAAATAACATTAAATAGACTAATATGACTAAAGTCGAACATGGTATTCGTTTTCCTCTTTTTTGGGATCAGTATAATATTAGAGTGGTTGAAGTAGTCGATAGATTGACCATCGTTCAAAATAGCCAAATAGAAATATGTGATATCATGAGCGAATATATCCCAAAAGGATCGAAAGAAACTACTATGAAAACCATCTGAACTAGGGGTTATAGAGAGAGAAGAGAAACTTTAACCTTGTCCACAATAAAAGGTGAACTCAGCTGTATGAATTAAGACTCTAAGACTTTATTATTTATCCCAATAATAGCATTATCACAATCAATATCTTACGAAAAGCTAGAGGTAAAGGGCGGTTGAAAGAAATAAATTACATCTTATGCAATGTCCTTCAAGTCCTTTCCCCATAAACTAGTTGAGGTTTTGAGTCTCTTGATCCTGATCCTTCTTTTTCTTATGCTTGCACATTGATGAAAAGCATGCATATTTTTATCTCTATTCCATATCCAGTTAGAGTGAGCCCGTTGTTTTCAAAAAAATCTCTTCATTCACCAATGGCTCATGAAGCTGTGCTTCTAATCTTCAAATTGGACCGGGAATGCTAGGATGAAAACCAACAACATATAAAATGTTAAGTTGTTTCTTAATAAAATCAATCTTCTTCAGTAACGAGCCATATCTAAGTATACTTCAAGCTTTAAGATCAACTTCATAATTAGCAAGAGCCATTGTAATATCAAATAGGAATGAGAAGAAGAGGAATATCATAAAGTCTAATTAATCACATATGAACCTTCGAATCTTTAAGCCAAAATGGCTCAAAAAAGAAACTTTTTCTTCCTATAAAATTGTTTCATAAGAGGAGGCTAAAATCGACAAAAAATAGACTGATGATGAAAACATTAAAAGCCTAAGTGTTGATTCGTAGTAGTAGGAAATAAAGATAACCACTAACTTTTAGCAAAAATATAGTAGGAAATAAAGATAACCACTAACTTTTAGCAAAAATGTAGTCTTAATGTTCTTCAATAAAATGAGGGCAAAATGACGATTACTCCAAGTCATATAAGGACCACTAAATGGCACCATCTGCAAATAAAAATTTAATATAAGCTTGTAAAGTTACAGTAAAAGTGATTAGAGCTTCCACTAATTATATCTATATAGGACAAAATAGAGTTGAAATCACTGGCACAAACACAAGGTAAAGAGTTTACCTACTTTAGGTATCGGATGAGTGTCCATGAATCCGAGCGGTGATGGTGCTCAGGTGAACTATAAAAATAAGTGAATGTCTAGGGAACAACTGAAGTTAAGTCCTCAACCTAAAATCAACATGGCCAAGAGAAAATAATAGCAGCCTAATAGTAATAGACGGTTTAGAGAGAGAGTTTTCTGAATTTGTTTTGTAATCTTTTCTCTATAGTAAAGTCATTATCTTTCTATGGATTAAGTAATTTTTCGAACCAAATAAAATATTATATATATATATTGTCTGTTTGTCTTGGTTAAATTAAACTTGGAACTTGTAAGAAAGAGGAATATAATAGAAAACTCATAACAGTAGTTGTAAAAAATCGATTTGAAAAGTAATACAATCACGTAATTTTTCAAGTGGTTTAGAATTAAAAAAAATACAATCTCAATTTGTCTCAATTTGACTCACAATCCCCTCTCAATACAAATACAATTTAAAAATTATGTCTCTGCAACCTCCTCTCATCTACCCGTAATCTTAATTTGAGATTATATATATTAATTGATTGAGTATGTATGACCCAAACTCTTATTTTGACAATTTAAATACCAATAAACCATTAAATCATAATTTTTAAAGACTAAGTAACCCATAAAACTTGATAATCAAGTAATCATAAAACTTGGAGACCAAAAAACATACATGGATGACTAGTAATGCTTCGAGATTGGAGACTAAACAACCACGTTAATCTCAAAAGAATTGTATCATTATTCGACCATAATCCAAACTATGATTACAATTCTAATTTTCTAAACAGTTTGGAAAATAAAAAATGAACCTGAAACGCATTTTTATTCGCCAAGAGTATCACATCTATAACTAAAAATATTTTGGTTTTTTTTATATCTTATTGTAAAGATCTGAATATTTTTTGCTTGCCAAATCTGGCGTTTTGATGTTAATGACTCATAGTTCTATTCTTGTATTTGGTAAATTTTTATGCTATATTAACAACAAAAATGATTTCAAGCTTTAACTATGGACTACTAAAATTCATAAGCCTGATTGTCAAGTATATTACAGCTTTAAAAATTAGGAAACTCAAGGTCATCTTCTCATTGCCACCATCATTTCAATTAATTTCAATAAATTAGAGGCTTCTCGTTTCCACCCCTTCGTTTCATCTCTTCTCCCGTCAATTCACTCTCACCTTATAGTCAGTGACGGAGTCAGGGGTTGTTCAAAATTTTATATTACATTATAAATAAAATGGTTTATATAATAATTATACACCATCTTTATTTACCAATTTTATATATATGATGAGAAAATTCTTGCATATATACAAACACAAATAACAACTGAAGAATTTCTATCAATGTCTAATTGTAGTTTCAAAGATATCGTCTTCATAGAGATTGTTTATTTAAAAAGAAAAAATTCGACTGAGATCTAACTGAACTGCAAAATAATTCATCAGTAAACTGAATAGTAAAGATCATAAGATGTGATGTGAATTTTAGACACTTTTGACAATCATAACAATTGAATGAGAGTTCAATACTCAATTTCCAGTGATCTAATACGAAATCAAGTTGATATGCAAATCTCTGTTTCCTATTACCACGTTTGATTACACAATTCAACTCTAAATCTCAAATTCTCAACCAAGATCATCATCAATGATCTATTAGAGATCTCTCGATTCGATTTAACAAATCCTAATCAAGAAATTGCATATATCTCTATAATACAATTCGATTGACTGATCAGGCACAATCTGTAGAAAATTGGATCTAATTGTCTATCTCTAGTACAAAGATCCTTCGTTCTTAAATCTGATACTTAAACGCCATCTCTGGACTAGAATAGGCATCGCAACAACATTACCTAACTCTTATTATCGTAATTCAATAGGCTAATAAAACTAAGCACATCTGACTATGAAAGAACAAGAATCATACAATCAAATCTTGACATAGAAAGAGATCTCAGCAAATCAACAGAGCTATTAGCTAAGCACAATTACTTCTTCATTTACAATACTGTTCAAATTCATCTTCATTATGCTTTAAGGTCTAAATCTTACCAAGGAAGTTAGAAGTTGGACTCTATCACAGTCTTCACTTCTTCACTTCAAGCTAAATCTTAGAGACCTCAGCAAATAGAGCCCAAAAACTTCTCCGAGAAACTTCTCTAAAATCTCAATGAAAGAATAGAAGATTCTAGAAAATTGCTGAAAATGTCAAAAAGTTCTAATCGCTTCGACTGAGTTCTTATTTATAGAGTTTTCTCAGTGGCAATTTTGAAATTTACTAAAAGGAAAAAACACAAATAGGTGAAGTACAAAATATCTCTTTATGTCACATGTTCGTGCACCTGAACTCCTAAAAACATTCCATTTTACCGCAAAACTTGATCGCCTGATGACAAGTCTTCTTGATGAAATATCTTTGATAATTGCCTTCTATACCACCAACAATCTAGGCGATGATGCTTCTTCTCGCCTCATTTATATTGCCTCGTCAAGGACCTTAGGCGAGATAAATAAATTTTTGCTACCAATCATACTTCTACCTTAGGCGATATTCATTATTTAGCCTTGATATGTCACCTGTCTTCACTTCTCTTTAGGCGACATCTTCTTTTGTTGCTAGAGGATTTCGCCAGGTGTGGCGAAATGTTGAAGGCGAGAAACATCTATGCTACCTTCTGCATCTTTTCTTCTAGGCGATGTTTACTTGCTTCTTCTGTTGCCATCTTCTTTGAGTGCACGGGCGATAACCTTAGGCGACATTTTCTTTTCTTGTTTTTCTTCGCCATTATCTTGGACTTTGGACGAAATTCCATTTGGTCCTCCTTTGTTCTGATTCTTTTTCTCTTTTCTACTTCTTTTCCTGATCTTTTCATCCAAGTCACTACCTCAATAAAATAGTCTAGAATTAATAGAAAATTACTCAATCATATAACTTTTTAGCTCAATTTCTTTCTATTAAAGCTCAAAAAATATCAAAATATAGCTAAACTCTAGACTTATCAATTACTCCCAACTTAGTCTTTTGCTTGCCCTCAAGAAAACTAACTAAATCCTTCCAGAGACAACAAGCAGTGCAAACTCATATACATAATTCAAGGCAACAAATTTAAGCAATTTTTTTGAAAATTTCAAACAGTGTCCAGTTTCTTTTCAGACTTCAAATCAACTATTTCTAAGTATTTAGAGCTTTGAAACTGCTTCATTTCTATAGTCTCTCATAAATTGTTTGATCACTCAAGATCTTACTGGTTCTCTCACAATAAACTAGTCACTTTAAGAATCAGAATTATGTACCAAAGCAAATGTGATTCTAGTGTTTCACGAGCACGTATGAAGAAAATTTAAGAACCTCACGATCATTGAACTTCAAACATATATTGTACAACACTTAGAGGTTCATGAGTTTTGAACTGCCTGTCTTTATGCCTTAAAATCACTGATTTGTAAATTTAGGGAAGATGGGGTAGAGTAAGCTTATGAAAGAATGGAAATTATAAGGAGGATTCAAAATTTGGAAATAACAGTAGATTCCTCACAATCCCTCTATTTTTCACTCTTCAATTTTTCCCAATCACAGATTATTCTATGTACAACATCCTTTTTATTTATATACAGATGTCCTCTTCTTTGTTTTTCAAAGGCTTTTTTATTCTATTTCCACGACTCTTTTTGAAATACTACATTTTCTCTTTCTTTTTTCTTTTTTTTTCAAGTTATTCTAACTTTTCCATCCTTCAACTATCTTAGAAACACCATTTAGTATATCTTTACTTCCTAAACTTTTCACCCCCAATTTACTGGTAAGTCCAAAGGGTAGGAGGCAAGACCATGTCTCAATCTTTATGGTTTGGACAGGATTGAGGACCAAAAAAAAGGTTTAGATAAGAATAGGAACAAAATGGTTTACCTCACATGATATCAAGGTCTAGTTATATCAAATAGGCAAAGGCATTTTGGTAATTTCACACACTTTCTCAAATCAGATCATTTTCTTAAGCAGAAATTAGACAAATCCTTACTCAACCAATGCCCTATAAACTTGAGGAATGTATGAGAAATCCAAAGCAAACTTATGAAGGTCTTGTTTCTTTATGAAGAAAACTTATTAGAAAAAGCGTTTAATAAGGAAAAGAATAAAAATTAACCTCTCTCATGAAGAAAAATGCACAAATATAAAGCTCAAACCTAGTATACCACCCAAGGTTTTTCTCTACTCTTTTCCTTATCAAAACTCATCAACTTGTTCACAATCCAAATTTGACTAGAATCTTTATCATTGTTCAATAAAATTTTCAAATTCATCAATCAAACTGTTTTTTTTTTAACACTGTTTTTACTGTTTGAAATTCCAATTTCTAAAAAAAAAAATCACCTTGAATTATGAACAATGTAAGCTCATTCATGCACTCTGACCTAATAAACTAACTCTAATAATATCCTTAAAAAAACTAACTAAATCAAAAAACAAAAACAACAATGGCTAACCAAAATAAGCAATGTGATTGCTACCCCACCCCTAACTTAAAAGAAAGCATTGTCCTTAATGCAAAAGATAGAAAGAAGTAAGTTTGAGGAAAAATTAAAAAATTGAGGAGAGAAGAGGAGAATGTGATGCAACAAATAAATCCAGGGAAAAGAATGTACATTTAAATCACCATAGATCAATAATGACCATGAAAAGTAGGCAAAATAAATCAAAGGAAAATAGGCGAGAATAATGAAATCGCCAGATCAATCAAGATTTTTAATCCAAAATTCTTCTTCACTTACAGCGATAGAAAATTTTCCTGTCATATGAACAAATATAGAAAGTCCATATGAAAAATTTATGTTTACCTTATCTCTTGGAAAAAATAATGTTCCGAGTTACATTTATGTATATTTTTATGAGTAGAAATTTATCATTTGTAGAGTTTCAAAGTCCCTGCATAGAGACTATAATCTTACAACCAAAGCCCCTTTGAAATTCCTTTTGGAGAATCGTCCATGCACTTAACAGCAGCTGCAATTCTAGAGAAACAGCATCATGGACTGCTGCTTAGATGATTGCCAGCTGTTTGGCATCTCTTTTCTTTTGTCTCTTTAAGTTTTGGTTTTTCTTCCGTCTGAATGATAGCGTCAGTAGTTAGTTCCATGTAACCTTTCTCGACAAGATCCCATAAATTCTGAGACTTCACCAGGGTTTTAACTCTAATAGATAAAAATTTATAATTATCTCCTTTCAAAATAGGGATTAGTGGTTGTGTAGAACCCATTGCATTACTACTGTCGTTCATAGTAGCAACTGAGAAGCAAACAAAAATTATCACTTTAAAAATAAATGACAGGCTCTAATACTACAATGTTAGTTGCTACTGTAATGCACATCTTTATTCATAACCAATGAACCTTTTAAATAGGCAAAGTACATGAAATCAAGCTTAAATAGAATCTAAAAATCTGCTAGAAAATTTAATACAATGTTTTATAGGAACAAAGTATTGAGTAAAAAAACAAATCATAACATATACTACTTAAAACAATTTATGACGTGCAATACAATAATTTTTTTTAAGATCAGGACTTCTTTTCACCGATTCCGAATCAGCTTCCAATATTGTAAACCTAACACAAATCCTACAACACACCACATCAGATTGGTCATGTAGATTTCAATAAATAAATAAATATATATATTAATTTAGGATATTTTTCTAACTTTATTCATATAATATTATGTTATAAATTTTTTTAAAAATAAAAATAAAAAATAATTTTTTACTTTCATATATAACACACATGAGTGAAACTAAATCCAATTAATTTTTTTTAAAACAATAAATGTAGTATTATAAAAATAAAATTCTATTAACAGTTGAAACAATATATGAACATTCAATAGAACACTATCTAAAACTTCAAATACATGTACTTTCTTGATTTCTGATAAACATATAATAATTTATATACCATCTTTAAAATAATTCTCATATCATATCCGGATGAGCCCAGTGAACTAAGGGCTGGTTCAAATCCTAGTCTCCTATATCAACTTTATATTAAATTAATATTACAAAATAATTATACTAATTACACTAAAACTAATACCTCATATTTTTAATATTAAAAAATTCAAAACTTAATAAATAGGTTTTAAAATGTTATAACTTTTTTATTTTATTATAGAGTGAATATAGTGACTCTCAATTTCCCGAACTTAACTTTAGTTCCCTCCAACTTCCTACTCATAGGTTTAAAATTCAAAAATAATTGTAAAAATAAAGTGATTGTAAAAATAATTTTTGTTTAGTTTGTGAAGAGTTTAAAGTAGTAGATGTCATGTATACATAATGAACAAATGACTATTTGGTAGCTAAAACACTTGTCATGGAGTATATAATGCTATTTGGATTTTAATTTTTATTCTATATTTCAATAATGATATTGAGCACGATTTTTTCATGCAAAATTTTACAGTGTATCACATGATATTAGGAAAAATGAATCAATTTGGAAGAACAAATAACAAATCTATTTATATATTCATAAGCTATAAGTGATTTAAATTATAATGAAAATCACAATCTATAATATTATATATTAATAGAAAATTCCTAACATTCAAGAAATTCAATTTCTCAAATAAAGATTCTATTTCCATTTAACTTAAGAGAATCACAATAGTAATTTATGATATATATTTAGAATAAAGTTTTTAATGGTCAAACCATATGTTATCAATATGGCTAGTTAAGAATTTAGAGGAATGTCGAATGGCTTTTTAATTTTATATTAAGTTATAAATTATTTATTATATTATTATTAAATTCAATTAATTATTGTAAAATTTGTAAACTAATTTTATATCATCTCAAATTTTATATGCTAAATTTTTTAGGTCATTATGTATTACTTATAATAAAATATGATAAATAACTTAAATTTTGAATAATGGTTAAAGATATTATAAAATTAAAAAAAGAAAGTTGATATACAATTTCGAAAGTTAGTAGAATTTTATTAAATTATTACCATTAAATTACATGCATGGTTGAGATTTAAAAATTTGTTATTGACGAGAGTAAGAAATGGTCCTGTGTGTTATAGGAGTGAGAGATAATTATATGTTATAGGTGCAATAATAGTGGCGAAAATAGAAAATTTTATTTAGATGTACAAAATATAATTATATGTAAAAATAAAAAATTAACAAATTTGGATGGATGTAATCCATAAATATTTGTTTGTATAGTGTGAAAATATTTAATTTTTAATATCTGTGAATGTAAAACTACATAAAAGTTAATATATAATTTTTTTTAAAAAAAAATTAGGTGTTCAATTGAACACCCAATTATATACCTAACTTCTTCCCTGTTCAATAAAATCCTAATTTGTATACCTTCGATTGGGTTATTTTCCAACTTTGTTTTTCAATTTTTCATCTGAATGATCAAACAAAACTCTTTTTTTTTTTTTTACTTCAGTGAATCGAACCAAATTTAAGTGGAAGATTGAATCGATTTGACTTTTTCAATTCGGTTCGGAAGGTTTCAATTTTTATGTACACCTCTAATTCTGATAATTGGATTGATGATGCTTAGGTTTTATAAAACCAAGATGTTCTACTTATAGGCTGATCCCTTTACCCGTGTAAACCTAGGTTCCAGTATAAAGAGACAACTCACAAATTTCCTAACATTTGATGAACATGGGACTATTCTTATGTAATTTAAACTTGATGGTTTTAAATTTTATTTAAGAGAGGGTTTCATTTTTGAGATATAGACCAATTCAGATGGTTTTTTCCATGTCTTTTTTTCCTAACCTTAAATTATATATTTTCAATTTTTACTGATTGTTGGGATGACTTGAATCGCAAGTAATTCCTAATTATTTGAATCATAAAAACTCCTATTTTGGAAGGACTTCATTTAAGAAGGATTTAGTATTTTGAGTTTGTATCAATTTCTTTATTGTTATAATCCTTACTAGAAAGGGATTTGGTTTTCCTAATTATGATTATTTTACATTTATTCTAAAATAAATAAATTAGAAAAGTATATTTGGTGATCACTATAAATAGAGCTGTCTTATGAAGAAGTAATTATCTCATCTCATCCTTGTGGGTGGTGATCAATGATTGGGGTCATAACCCCAATCATGAAAAGTTGGTGCTCTACTACCTTCTAGGTATCCGAAAGTTGTCTGACATAAATAGCACCATTGTTGGTACGATGGATGACTTGGAGAAGACGTTCTATCTCGGACAATTTAAGGCATCTCATCAGGTTTGGTGATTCCTTTAGGTACAATCATTTAATTAGGCTATTGATAGTCTATGTAGAGTGGATGATAGCAATGGTGAGAGAATGTTTTCTGAATGACTTATAATTCTTATTTCTCGATAGTAAAGTTGCTATCTTGGTGG
Source organism: Cardiospermum halicacabum (assembly GCA_031304145.1). Taxonomy (NCBI): domain Eukaryota; kingdom Viridiplantae; phylum Streptophyta; class Magnoliopsida; order Sapindales; family Sapindaceae; genus Cardiospermum; species Cardiospermum halicacabum. Next base: position 10,186,812 of record CM062396.1, on the reverse strand, counting down.
AGTAGGCACATCGCTAAAACACGTTTAATCTCTTATGTTGTTTCTTCATTACTTTGTTGTTTGTTTCTATTTTGATTGGTGCTATTTTGTTTTCAGTATCCCTAATAAACTAGTATCAAAACACAATTTGGGATTAGTCATGGCATCAATATCATCAACAAAGTTGATTCATCATCTTATTGATTTGATCATTAAACTCGTGGCCTATGATGAAAAAGGATATAACAAAATCCCTTACACTAATAAAGTTATCTCAATCACCCTAGTTAACGGACAACATGTAAACAATATAAATTTCTTTCTTGATTAAAAATTCTCATTACAATGAGTGACCATTCTTAAAATATTTAGTTCTAGAAACCGTATACTCTCCGAGACTTAAATATCAGACTAAGAAAATATAGTTAATTTTAGATCTTAATAGATCATGTTTCTTTAATTCTTTTTTAACTTATTCATCTCAATGTGACTAACCGTCTCAAACCAGATAACCTTTTCACTAAATAGTAAAACCAATGTCACAAATCCTTATAGAATTCTCCTTTGACAGATTTATGGCTTCTCGGCTTTATGAATCTACTCCTTCTTACTAATCTTCAGTGCAATATCTTAGATACACCGAGCAAATACACTTTCTAGGAGTAATTAGTCAGAGTTTAAATAAACTTTCAATATCTTATTTTAAAAGTGAAAATTCTCAAAAATGGGCAAGTTCAAATCAAAAACCTTATTCTAGCCCATCTTCCAAAAAGTTGCAAAACTAAACAATTGAATTAATTTTTTACTAGAAATGAACCAATATTACAGTAATATCTCTAATATAAAAAAATTATTAAAAATAAATTAAAAATAATTATCAAAAACTTCAAATAAATCATAATTCCTAATATACCCTTACTAATCGTTGTTTCAAACCCACCAAAACTTCCTCCCTCGTTCATTTCAAACCAACAAAATCTCCTCCCTCGTTCATTTCAAACTGCACATGAGTAACCTCCATCAAAACCTTCATCACCAGAGCACCCATCATCATCCACAGGACAACATCGTCACCAGAGCAACTCATCGCCTCTTCTTCCAAAGTCAAACGCCGTGAACGACGTCGACATCGTCTGTTTATGAAGCCAAACGCCATGAACGACGCCATTCTTCTGTCATAATCACTGTCACGTAAGTCACCTTCTTTCTTCAACATCATCGACATTCTATTTCGCCATGGTAAAGATGCGGTTACCGTCGAACGCTCCTCCTGCAAAAGCGAAATCTCATGCCTCGACAAAGAAGTCGTCGAAGGCTCCTCCTGCAGCTACCAAGTCTCCAACGAGGAAAAGAAAGCCGTCGAAGTCAACACCATCATCCTCAGTTCCTCCATCGCCACTGAAGACTAGAAAGTCACAAAAACATATTAAGGTTTCTTTCGATTTGTTTATAGTATGTAGTGTTTATGTTTTGGTTGATTTTAAGTTAAAATTTGGTACATGATATTGTTTATTTTGGTTAGGATGTTGTGATTATGTACTGCAATGCTGTTAATGATTTTGTGAAATTCAAGTTTCCCTCTCATAGAAACGTTCTGTATTTGGTCTATTTCCAAGCCATGGAAATAGGCCAAAGACAAATCGTTTTCAAACTTTTATGGTTTGGAAATGGGCACATTACAAGAATGTTTCCTTGTACATGGAAATTGTAATGCACTTAAACCATTCTCAGACCATCATATGTTGAAATTGTTAAGTCTGGAAATAGTTATGGCTTTGTTAAATGTCAGTAGTTTACCTGCCATGGAAACAATTATTTATTTGGTCTATTTCCAAGCCATGGAAAAAGGCCAAAGACAAAGCTTTTTTATGGTTTGTAAGTCTAGAAATGGGCATATTACAAGATTGTTTCCTTGTACATAGAAACTCTTTTACGGTTATACCATTTCCTAGCCATCATACACTGAAATTGGTAAGCCTGGAAACAGTTATGGCTTTGGGCTATTTTCAGGGTCTGAAAATAACCCAAAGCCATAACTGTTTCTTTGCTTATAAGTGTGGTCATATATTAGTCAAGAAATAGTTATGAGTTTGCATCATTTCCAGGCCCTGGAAATAAGTGAAATTCATAATTGTTTTCAGGCTGATCTTATTTCCAGGTTTGATTGGCTGATTTGTTAGGAAACTAAGGCGGATGGAATTGATATATGAAGAATCTGAGGTGGATGGAATTGATATATGAAGAATCTGAGGCGGATGGAATTGATTCAGAAAAGGTTTAGTGATTACTTATGATGCTTTTGTAAACAATCATGCTTTTGTAAATATTATTGAACAGTACTGAAGTTGATTTTTGAGTTATGACATATGGATTTTGTATATTTCAGTTATTGAACTATTTATAATACAGTTTCCTAATTACATCCCTTGAAATGTTAACTATACCTAGAAATTAAAGAAACCAGTTTCCTAAGTCCAACCCTGGAAATGTTAACAATACGTGGAAATTAAGAAGCTCAGTTTCCTAATTTCAATCCTGGAAATGTCTTATAAATCTCAAAAATTGGGTTAACAGTTTCCTAAAATCAAGCCTGGAAATTTGTAAAACATGTTTCTTAACCTCAACCGTGGAAAATCTAAGCATTTTCTAATTCTAAGCATTTTCCTTATTCTAAACAGTTTCCTAATGCTAAACAGTTTCCTAACTCTAAACAATTTCCTAAATCTAAACAGTTTCCTAAATCTAAACAGTTTCCGAAATTGTTGTCTGGAAATAGGAAAATCGAGAAATAGTACACCAAAAATGCCATATCCTGGTCCCCTCACACGGAAATACCATGCTTCGTTTCCTAAGATTTTGCCTAGAAATAGTTCAAAATTGGCCAGGTGTCCCAGTTGTGGAACATGGAAATCAACATTTTATTAATACTTAGTCCAAAAACACCTAAAAAGACACTTAAAACAATAAATGATTCCAACACAAGTGATTATGAGTTCATAATTTTGAACTATGTCCGACTTGGGATGGAAGAGTTGTACATTATGAACAATGTACTCATACGTAGTCCATTGAAAACATCATGTTTTTCGAATTTTCTAAACATGTAATTTTTATATATATTCCGCTTATAATTAGTGTAAGCATATATAAACGCCCAATTATAGCCTTCGAAACGCTCCTAAAACCCACTTTGAATAGCTAATATCGATACAAATCTATCCGTGTGTTCCATGAGTGGTCGGGATTGAGTAAGGCAACCATAAGACTATCCAAAAAGTTATTTCTAACACTTTAAAGATGTTTTCAGCTGAATACGGAGCAATCAAATGTGTGAATTCGGAATTTCCATATAATGAAACCGGGAAATAAGACACTAAAAATGCCATGTCCCGGTCCCCTAACACGGAAACACCATGATTCGTTTCCTAAGATTTTGCTTGGAAATAGTTCAAAATTGGCCAGGTGTCCCGGTTCTCATCTTTTTCGACTGTGTCAACAAATAAATACATATGCTCCTTCTGATCTTCAATCGCAAATCGCAAATAATCATAATCTTCGATTTGGTACCGATCTCTAGTGGAACTTGTTGCTAATTAATGTATGGTCAATTTCCAACTAGCTTCAATCTTCAGCTTTGAGTAAAGTTTTCCTACTAATTGGGAAAGCGAACTGTTGTTATTGAGAAGCATCACCACCATTTCTCCACCTTTATATCCGTCTTCAACCAAATTCGCCTTGAAGTATACTGGTGTTTTTTTAAAAACCATCCCTGAAAAAATAAAACAAAAATTATTTTGACGCAAAAAAAATATATCATGTAGTTTCCCAGTCCCACACATGGAAACCAAAGCAATGTTGGTCTATGTCCCGGTCGTTATACAGGGATATCACTGGTAGAAAAATTGATTTGTTTCCCGGTCTCAGTGAAGGGAAATAGGCAAACTGAGGCCTAATTTCCAGGTGTGGAGACCAGTAAAAGGTTTCCCTCTCATAAAGGCTAAAAACTGTACGTGTTTTAGCCTGTGTCCCGACCTTGAAACCTGGAAATATCTGACAAAATTTATTGCTTTTGTTTCTTGGTACGGAACCCAGTAAACAGCAAAATTGAGACCTAGTTTCCAGGTTTGAAGGTCGAAAATGGTTTCCCTCTTTTAAAGGCTGGAAACAGTACGTTATTTTGCCTGTTTCCATATCCTCAACCCTGGATATTGTTGACAAAATCTATCATTTCTGTATCCCGGTACTTAACCTAGGAAATAGCTTAAATCAGTCACAATTTCCAGTTTTGCAGTTGGTCAATTGTTTCCCTCTCATTATGGCTGGAAACAAAATATTTTTTAACCTATGTCCCCGTCTTGGACCCTGGAAATAACTAACAAAGAAAATCTCTTATGTATCCTAGCACTAAACCCGGGAAATAGGCAACGTTACCACCTCTATCCCGGTATTCATGTCTGGAAACAAAAAAAAAATCAGATCATGTGTCCCGGTGTGGGAACCGGGAAATAGTCTCTCATTACTAAGTTTCCTTGTGTTTATGCATGGAAATGATTTCAACCATTTCTAGGTATGGACACCGGAAAATAGTGTAAATTGTTACTCTTTTCCTATGTCGTACCCTGAAAACCGCTGGAATTTCTAATGTCAGGATTTTCAACCCTAACTCGTGAAATTGCACCCTTATACGCAAAAATTGACTCGAAACACTTTCTAATATCCATAATGATGTTACTTAGGACTCTCGAATCATATATGCAAGACCCTACACATATATTCAACATCGTATACCTCTAGACCCTAAAATTGAATCTACAATGAATAAGAATGAAAAAACTTGCAAAACATACCTTTGAGTGTCAATGGAATACTGGATTTAACAAATATTCCATGCTTGTGTGTTGGGAAGGGACAAAGAATGTTAAATTATGATTCCAAGAATAGAGGAAGTAATGATGTCAAATTTAGGTTTTCAATAATTAGGGGAACATTTTTATGTTTAGTGTGGGACCATTAATAAATTAGGTGGGGACCAATATGAAATATGGTGGGGTCACTATGTAAATATTATTTTTGAATTCAAAATTTTAAAATAAAGGGCATAATAGACCTTTTCAATCTTTAATATAAATAAATAGATTTTAAATTGATTCTATAAATGAGAGGGGTATTTTGGTACTCTTGGTCTATTGGGTGCAATTTATTTTTTAGAATGTTTATTTTTTTAGGATTTTAATTCTTGGTCTAAAAATATAAAGATTTTAATTTTTTTTGACCCAATTAGTGCAAATGACTCATTTTAAAATTCAGATTTAGATTTAAAAATATTATTGGAATTTTTAAAACATAGTTCTAAATAAAAATATTAGTGAAATTTATGGTAATGGTAGACTCATCATAAACATCTTATAAATGGGTAGTAAAAACTCTTATAAGTTGGAATATATTTAGAACTTAATTTTTATTTTTAAATTTTAAAAATAATTATATTAAATATAATTGATGGGTTTATTTTTAAATTTTATAAAGTTTAATTTAAATTTATATTTTAATTTTTTAAAAATTATAGAGGTAGAGTCAATCTAAAAAAAATAACTTTCTAACTTTCACTTTTCAAAAATACCCCAAACTAATAATTTTACTCTTCTGTAAAGATTTTTTATATTAATCCGTGAAAATGTGAAGGTGGTTTGTAAAGCTACGAAAGGTTGCTTTTGAAATTCAATGTTTTAATGGATAAAATATAAACGAAATTTTTTTTATTAGTTTTGAAATTCCAAACTTTACTTGAACTGTTTTATATAATTTTTCTACTAAATAAACTTTCATAACTTTATTGCTAAATTGCTTCTTTCCCTCGGCAACAATGGTCACTGCTAACAAATGCGCTTTATTTTTAAATAGAAAATAGAGATATTTCTATTTTTTATAAATATATATATATAAACTACATAATAATATTGCGCTTCGCGTGGTTATCAAAAATATATATAAAAATGATTTAAAATAATTATCTAAATTATAATATAACTTACTATTTTCTTTATATAATTTTCATAATTTATATATTTAATAAATTATTCAATATTATTTAAATTAAATAAATATATTTAAATAGTTATTTAAATTTAAATATATTAAATAATAATTATATGACATATTTCATTTAATATATTAATGAGCACATTTTTTTTAAAAAAAATTATTTTGAATATAAGATATTTAATTTATTATTAAGAGATGAATTATTTTGAGATATCTTAATTTATTTGAATAATTAATTAAATATTAAATAAATTTTATTTAAAATTATTTATAAACTATATATATTAACAAAATTTAGTATAAATAAAATTATTTATTAATCAAATGTTAAATATTATTTTGAGTATATAATGAAATATATAAAATTAATTTCTATGTCTATTTGACTAAAAAGAAATCTAAGTCCATGGTTTCTTTAATTGTTAATATATATTTCATTTTTTTTATTTAAATTTTAAAAATTTTATTTGATATAAATATGTTGAATTTTTTTAGCAAATATTAATATATTTGTATAAAAAATAAATATTTTTGAAAGTATATTTTTTATTATAAAATTGATAGATATATATTTTTTACATAAATATATTATTTATTTATTTAAATTATAAAATTCCCTTAATTATATTAAGTTTATTTATTGATAAGTGATATAAGTGTAAATAATAATAAAAAGAGTAAATTGTACTAACAACCCCTAAACGATGGTTAATTATTGGCGGATACACATTTTGATTTAATTAACACTCCGGCCCCTTGACCGTTAGTTTGACTTTTTGACTTTTTGAAAATTCTATTTTACCTTTATTTTTACATATTTCTTTTATTATTATTATTATCATCGTCATCTCAGCATTTTAAAAAAAATAGTTTAAATGTTTACACATTTAAAAAATTGAAATAATAATAAATATTATAAAAAGTATTTTCAAATAAAATAATATATAAATTATATCATTTTTTAAAAAAATATTGTAAAATTCACATTTAAAATTGAAATAGTTATGTTAAGATATTTATTTATTACATCCTAAAATAATAATTATTTAACTTGATGTATTTTTTAATTAAAAATTAGGAAAAATTACTTAAAATGAACCAAACATAGTTTGAAAATTCAAAACTAAAACCAATAGAACTTTATTTCTATTTTTAAGATATCCAAACTTTGATTTTCAAAAATAGACCATCACAAATTCACAGATTCTCTTCACAAACCACCTTCACAGATTAGTGTAAAAGGTCTTCACATAAGGATAAAATGGTCAATTTGGTTCATTTTTTAAAAGTGAAAGTTTGAAAGATTATTTTTGTAAAATTTTTAAAATTGGGCTATATAATGCAAATAAAAGTTATAAAATAACAAAAATGAAAATAACCCTAAAAATTAATTTATTTGGTTGAAATAGTTGGAATTAAGAAATTACTTTAAGAACTGATATTATTTTATTACAAAATAGTTGTATAATATTTATTTCCAAATAGTTTATTATAATAATAATAATTTTATATTATACAATATATACATTGTGTATTTTGGAAAATAGTAGGATATAAACAATATATTTATATGAAATTTTAATAAATATAATTAAATACTATAAATATTCTTAAATATAAAAAATTAATCATATTATTTTAAAAAAACTAAATAAATAAATAAATATAAATTAAAATGTGCTTCAATTTTTTTAATTGTTGAAGTAATAGTTTTTTTTTTAAAAAAAATCGATATATAAAATAAGGGTAGAATAGACTTTTCAAAAGGTCAACTAAGTCAAACTAACGGATCTTGATGGTTAACTGGCGGTCAAGGGGGTTGAATATCAATTAAATCAAAATGTGTATCTATCTGTAATTAGTCATCGTTCAAGGGGGTCAATGAAATTTAATCTAATAAAAGTCTTATTAATAATCATGTATATATCATTAATTGTGTGACATAAGTGTAAATAAGAGTGGAAGTTTAGTTTTATTATTAAGTATGAATATCATTAATTGTGTGAATGGTATAAGTATAAATAAGAGTGAAAATTTAACCTTATTATTATGTATGAATGGAAGAATTCTAAGCATGCCACGTAGGCAAGTTTTGGATTAATTTTATATATATATATGTAACGGACCGTTTTCGGGCTTGGTAGCTTGTAGGGTCTGTCCGGTTCGATTAGGGTTGTGATCTATCGGGTTTGACTCGTTTTGGAACCCTGTATTCCACGATTAATATTTCCGGTTCCGTTCTGCAGAGGGTCAGGAGGAAGGAACTACTCGGGCTGAGGAGTAGTCGTCTGATAGGCGTCTCACTGTTGGATTTGCCGTCGTGGTTAGTGTTTCGTTTTTAGTCCCATGTATTGTATGCTGTGTTTTTTATGGTTGCTACATGTGTCAGTTTTGGTTATTATATATCTGTCCGAAATAAGCCTATTGTCTAAATACTGAAACGTTATATTAAACTAACTTCGTGTTACTATTAATAAATTAAATTTATTGAAATAATGAACTAAATACTGATCTTGCCCTAGGTATGCTTTAGGTGGAATCTATGGCATTCCTAGGAATAGAGGATCCTTATACTGTTTTATCGACTTGAAGTGCCACTACTAATACTAAACTGCTTGGCTTCGGCCTTACTGTATTACTGAATACTGGGCTTCGGCCAACACTCTTACTGTATTGTATATTCTGTTTTCCACTAATTAGCTACTTGGCAATTTTCATAAAGTATACTAAGATAAACTGTGACGTATTCATATTGCTAGTTGTTGTATTTTTTCAAACTGGACTGTTAAAGGCAGGATTAATGTTGTTTGTTTGTGTGAATTGGAATTAATGAACTAGTCACAAATTGGATGTTGTTGGGATGGGTTATAATGGCTTATACGTACTATCAATCAACCATTTAAGCGGAACTATCGTGTTCGCGCTGCTTGTATTTCATTGACCGGTTAGTATTCCTTTTTCTGGTTAGCCATCGTAAATAACTACACGAATTGGAAATTACAAGTTAAATAAGGGGTTGTGTCTGAGTTTAAGAAAGATAAACAATAAATTATTGATTGATAGGATGTTTTTGGTGTGTTGACTGATATAGTGGACTTTATGGAGTCTGTAGAGCCTTGCATTGTGTGTTCCCATGATTAGAGCCGAGTCTAGTTCACTCTGTATGTGTATGTTGGAACGTGAGCGCTAATTTAGACTAATTCATAATTTAACGTTTCCTTTATCTCTTCCTATTCTGTAATATGGGAATAAAATCTCAGGTTGAGGGCAGGTACTCCGATTGATTAGGCACTGTCTCATATACGGATCACGGCATACATCATCAGCATTCCATTTCTATTACTGCTATTCTATTTTCTTACATTGGTTCATGGATTGTATTTGGGATTTTTATTTTTGGATTTGTACTGGATTTTGCTGGACATTAGTATTGTTATTTTTTTTGGGACTTTTGGACTATATGACTGTTTTTGGGGATTTTGAGTTATATTACTTTTATGTTTCTGTACTCGTTGTGTGGCATCAGATTCCTAACCATGGTTCTACCAGGATGGTTTTTGGGGATTTTGAGTTATATTACTTTTATGTTTCTGTACTCGTTGTGTGGCATCAGATTCCTAACCATGGTTCTACCAGGATGGGGGTTTTTCGTTACAATAGATGTGATCTAAAAACATTTGACTTTTTTTAAAATTAAAATTTTAAAAATGATAAGAATATAAATTTTCAAACTTTATTTTAATTTTTTAAAAATGAACAAATGAAATTAGGACTATTTTTATGATCCATTAGTTGTAATCCTTTCATCCTTCAGTACTTATTAATGTCTAATCTTAATAATACAGAAGGATAGTTATGGAATGTTAGTAATATTAACTGTTTGTTAACGGGGTATATTATAGGAGTGAATTGGTATATTTATCCGAATGAATACTTTTCTTCCTGATTGAAAAGAAAAATAAATTATTGAATTAAAATTTTAAAAATTATTAAAAATATATAATTAGTTAAATCATTAACAAATACAAAAATCATTCACCCACGCCAAAATTATTAGTAATTTTGGTTTTAAGTAGTTTGTTAAAACTTTGAAAGATCAGGTGTTAAAAATAAAATGTTTCAAGTCATTTTTTAAATTAACACATATTAATAATTTGGGAATTTTTCTAAATTTATATTTATTTATTAAATTTATTTCATGACATCATCTCATTTTATACATATATATATATATAAACGAGATAAAATAAAATATTAAAAATATATATATATATAAGTAATTCTTTTATTTTCGTATATAAAATATATGAGTGAATCTAAATTCAATTAATTTCTCGGAAATAATGCATAAAATTAAAGGATAATTTTAAAAACAAAACAAAACGAGGATTTCCCAACTTAAAAATAAAATTAAAAAAAAACACTGATTTTCTCCATTTTACCATTATCACATTAAAATATTTTTCTCATTTTACAATTATCATTGTAATAAGCTACTCCCTCCGTCCCACAAATCTTGCAACATAGGGTTAAGAGGTCATTTTCTTCATTTGTAGGTTTGGATAAAGTTATTATATTTGGATAGGAAATAGAACATAAAAAGTAGGTGGATAGTTTATAGGAAAGAGTGTGTAAAAAGTAGGTTTGGGTTTTAAGTGGGGTAGGTAAGTTTAGGTCTAGATAAAATATTAGGTTTAGGTAGGGTAAAATTTTCTATTTTAGGTAATGTTGCAACTAAAATGGGATATCCAAAAATGGAATATGTCGTAACATAAGTGGAACAAAGGGAGTACTACTTTCGAGCCCGGTTCAGCTCCCAGGCCCAAGAGGAATCAGACTCAAGCCCAAGACACAAGCTTAATCGTCCATTCGACCCATGCGTCATAAACCTAATTGAAAGTCTCTCAACTGTCAAATAAACCGTTAAGAGGATCCTGAATTCTGCCTTGATCCTTCTGCAAGGATCTCGACAAATCCTGCCAACGACTTTCTCAATTTCCTACAAATATAAATCTGACCCTCCTCATGGGGCATCGCCTTTTACATTATCGAAGCTCTGTCAAATTTTCTACTCAACTGCTCTCAAGTCTCCTGATTTCACTCCGGCACCTGTTCCTGATCCCACCTTAGTCGTGATCTTTAGAGCTCAGTGCTTTTCATAACCATCACTTGGCTGTAATTTTCTTCCGAAATAAACTTATCGCTTTAGAAGTTATTTCTTTCCTTAAACTCTTTTCTAGTTTACTTTATTCATGTTCAAGGATGACTTGAGCGTCGGAGTACCAACGGCAGATACCACACCGGTATCCCCAAGATCCACTTGGACGCTTATTTAGTGACTTTTGCAAGATACATTTGCATTAGATCGATTCCTATCGTCAACTTGATTCGACTCCTTCAGACTAGATTCTAACTATAATGTCTAAACCACTCCAGTCATGTTAATATTTTTCAATAAGATTATTAGACTTTGATAGAGGTCCAAGAAACAAATCAAATGGCGGTGGTCCATTGACAATGGAAGGCCGGACAAAGGAGAAATAATAGAAAATTTAATTTTTAGCAGTTTCGAATCTCATCAATCTTCATTTATTAGGTCACCAATTATCAGCAAACCCCCCGTATTGGACTTATCTCTTAAAGCTCTATCAAAATATAAAGTTTTTTTTAAAAAATTTGAAATTAAAAAAAATGGTAAAAAGATTATTATTTTTCTTCTTTTGTTTTTTGAAAAATTAGAACTCTTACGATTTTTTTTAAAAATTGAAAAAAAATATGAAAATCCAATTCAAATTAACTATGTATTTTCTTATTTCGAAGAAAAAATTATAGTAATTGTTGTAAAAATAAAAATAGAGTAGGGGTAGAAGAGGAAAAAAACACTTTTATATTAACTGGAAAATAAACTGGGATCAGAATAATAACCTGATAATCTTGGATTCTTGGATCTTGAATATAATAGAATGATAATAGAAAAGAAAGTAAAGATGAAAGAGTACAGAATGATCAACACAACACCACACTTCTTTTTATATCTGTTTATACAAAATGAACATGTACATATTTATACGCCTATTAGCATCATACGTGTCGAGGAGCATGTTATCAACCTCTGCATGTACTACACGTATTATCACAGGTGGAAAGCCATCTTCTGGATTCTTCACAACACTCCCCCTTGGATTTCCACCATTTCAGATATTTGACTGCCTCGTTAAAACCTTGCCAAAAAAACCCGGTGGGATAAAAACTGGACGAAGGAAAAAGAGTACAGCTGATGGAATCCAATTACAAAAACTCCCCTTGTTAATTACACCCATAATCTAATCTATTAATCTGGAGAACTTCCGCATTCCTATTCCATAAATTAGCTTTTCGAAAGTCGATGTCGGTAAAGTCTTCGTTAATAAATCCGCGAGATTACTTGAAGACCGGATTTGCTTCACATCGATTTGTCGAGACTCTTGAAGCTCGTGGGTGTAGAAAATTTTGGGCGAGATGTGTTTCGTTCTATCCCCTTTGATATATCCACCTCGCACTTGAGCGATACAGGCGGCATTATCCTCAAAAATTATTGTGGGCTCATTCATATTTTGGGGAATCCCACGTGAACTCTTGATGTGACTTATGACAGATCTCAACCAGACACATTCCCGACTGGTTTCATGTAATGCCAATATTTCAGCGTGATTCGAAGATGTGGCAACCAGAGTTTGTTTTACGGATCTCCATGAGATAGCCGTACCATTGTATGTAAAAATATACCCAGTTTGAGAACGGGCTTTATGCGGATCCGAGAGATAACCAGCATCAGCATAACCAATCAAATCAGAAGGTTTATCTAAATTTGAGTAAAATAGTCTCAAATCTACTGTTCCACGAAGGTATTTGAGAATATGTTTGATTCCGTTCCAATAACGACGGGTCGGAGCGGAACTATATCTAGCCAATAAGTTAACAGCAAACACTATATCTAGTCTAGTACATTGGGCTAGATGTAGAAGGGCACCAATAGCACTCAAATATGGTGTTCCAGAATCCAAGATATTTTCATCATCATCCTTGGGTCGAAATGGATCCTTTTGGGGATCAAGGGAACGAAATTGGGGTACTTAATGGATGACATTTTTCTAAACTAAAACGTTTTAGAATTTTCTCAGTATAAGCTTTCTGATGGATCAAAATCCCATCAGATTTATGCTCTATTTCCAATCCAAGACAATATTTCGTTTTCCCCAAGTCTTTCATTTCAAATTCCCTTTTCAAATATTCAGCAGTTTTCTGAATTTCATCTTGTGTTTCGATTAAATTCATACCATCAACGTAAACTGCTACAATTACAAAACTGGATCCTGATTTTCGAATGAACACACATGGGCATATAACATCATTAACGTACCCTTCTTTAATCAGATACTCACTCAGACGATTATACCACATTTGTCCGGATTGTTTTAATCCATATAATGATCTCTGTAACTTTACAGAATATAAACTACGATCATTATTTATTTCAGGAAGTTTTAACCCTTCTGGAAGTTTCATGAAAATATCAGTATCCAAGGAACCATACAGATAAGCAGTAACCACATCCATTAAACACATTTCAAGATTTCGTTCTTTGGTCAAACCAATTAAAAATCGAAAAGTTATCGTATCCATTACCGGTAAATACGTTTCATCGAAATCAATCCCAGGCCTTTGAGAGAAACCCTAAGCAACCAAACGGGCTTTATATCTAACAATCTCATTTCTCTCATTTCGTTTCCTAACAAATACCCATTTGTAACCAACCGGTTGGACACCCTTAGGTGTTTTAACTATGGGCCCAAAAACACTTCGTTTATTCAATGAATCCAATTCAGCCTGGATTGCATTTTTCCATTTTGGCCAATCATTTCGTTCTTTACATTCCTTAATGGATTGGGGTTCATATTCATCATTTATTATTTCAGTTGCTACTGCATATGAAAACATATCGTCTAACATAACATCTTTACGGTTCCAGATTTCTTTTATGTAATTTATTGATACTTCCTCATTTCTGGATTCAGATGTTCTTTCATGATTAGGATTTTCAACTTCCACAATTTGCAGATCTTGAGATGTGGTATCTTTCAGGACCATTTTTTTAACAACATTCTCATTTTGACCTTTTCGTTTTCGTGGTACATTATCTTTGGACCCAACGGGCCTACCACGTTTTCTCTGGATTTCAGATGATTCATTTGCTATCATTTGTCTAGATTTATCAATTGGAACTACCAGTCGAGCGGGTGTATTTCGAGCATGGATATGAGATTTAGTCACTCTAGTTGTATCGGTAAAATTATCTGGTAATTGGTTAGCAACCATTTGTAAATGAATAATCCTTTGTACTTCACTTTCACATTGCCCAGTACGTGGATCTAGATAATACAACTTCTCATTTTTCCATATGAGTTCATTATTTGCTCTGATGGAAGTCTCATTTTTACCAAGTCGTGGGAATTCTTGTTCATTAAAATGACAATCTGCAAAATGTGCAGTAAACAAATCCCCAGTCATGGGTTCCAAATATCTAATGATCGATGGTGAGTCATAACCCACATAAATTCCCAGACGACGTTGGGGTCCCATTTTGGTTCTTTAAGGAGGTGATATGGGAACATATACAGCACAACCAAAAACATTCAAATGTGATATATCTAGTTTATGTCCAGTTACTAACTGTAACGGAGAATATTCGTGATTTCCAGTGGGTCTAAGCCGTATCAGCGTAGCTGCATGTAATATTGCATGTCCCCAAGCAGAAATTGGTAATTGGGTTCGTAACAACAAAGTGCGAGCAATCATTTGAAGCCTTTTGATCAATGCTTCTGCCAACCCATTCTGGGTATGAACGTGCGGAACTGGATGCTCAACATTAATTCCAATTGACATGCAATAATCATCAAATGCCCGTGATGTAAATTTCCCAGCATTATCCAAACGAATGGATTTAATTTGATAATCTGGGAATTGTGCTCTCAATTTGATTATCTGGGCAAGCAGCTTAGCAAATGCTGAATTACGGGTTGATAACAAACAAACATGCGACCATCTTGCAGATGCGTTGATCAACACCATATATCCCCTTGGATCCTTTGCAAAAATGATGGACATTCGAAATTTACTTTAACATGAGATGGTTTAATTACCAACTTTCCTTGAGTACAGGATGTACAAAAATAATCATTCGATAACAGGATTTTCTAATCCTTTAATGGGTGTCCATTTGAGTTTTCAATAATTCTACGCATCATTGTAGATCCAGGATGGCCAAGTCTATCATGCCATAATTGAAAACTTTTAGGATCCAATATCTTTTGGCTCACATTTACATACGCCTCAATTGGGGATATTTTTGTATAATATAAACCAGATGATAATGTGTGGAGTTTTTTCCAGAATGACTTTTTGTCCAAAAACAATGGATGTTATATACAAATACTCCACATTTTGTTCACTCACTGTTTCCACATGATATCCATTGTTTCTTATATCCTTGAAACTTAACAAATTCCTTTTGGAATTACTGGAATATAAAGCATTCTGGATACAAATTTTTGTTCCCCTCCCCAATAGGATTATGGCTTTACCATCTCCTTCAATTAAATTAGCGGGACCAGATATAGTATTCACTTGAGCCTTATAATTGGATAAATTTAGAAAATATTTCTTATCTCGGAGGATAGAATGGGTGGTTGCACTATCAATTAAACAAACACCTTGAACTTCCATATTCTATTCACATAAACAAAATATTTACATTAATATTCAAATTACAAAACATATCCATAAATATTTCTAACTCTAATTACGAAGATATATACAACAAAATTACAAAATCCAGTCAGAAATATTTCCATCACTACTATTCATATTTACAGATATGTAACTCAGGTTGCCTTCTGATTTTCATTCTGATCTTCAGTGTAGTTTATGAAATTTTCGATATCCAGATCATCGAAGAAATCAGAGGTATGAAAACTCGAAACATTCTTCTGGGAGGTCTCCTCTCCACTTTCCAGATTGGCAACATTTGCCTCTACAAGATTCTTCCCTTTCAAGGAAGCTTGATACAAATCTATCAAGTGTTGGGAGGTTCGACATTGACGGTGGAAATGATCACTGCTTCCACATTTGTAACAGATATTTTGGGAATTATTATTTCTATTCCCAGAGTTTTCACTCCTATTTTGGGTTTCATCTCTGGTCCAAACCAGGTTTCCACGATTATACGGATGAAACCTATTTCCACTTCTTCCATTATTTCGGCCTCATCCACGGCCTCTATTATTATTATTTCGACCACGACCACATTCAAAACCACGGCCAAAACGACGACCTCGACCACAATTTGGGTTCCCATGATTACGAAATGCATTATTGTTTACTTCTAGTGGTGCCACAGAACCAGATGGTCGTAATTCATGATTTCTCATTAACAGTTGATCATATTGTTCCAATAATGTCAACTTAGAAATTAAATCACCAAAACATTTGTAATCATGCTGTCGGAAACCCGACGATATCAACACCTTATCGGCATGGAAAGTGGAAAGAGTTTTCTCAATTTTCTCTTTATCTGTTATTTTTTCTCCACAAGATTCTTTTATTGCTGTTATTCGGTGGAATTCAGAATTATACTCACTGACAGATTTAAAATCTTGGAATCTCAACTGATTCCATTCATATTGGGCCTTTGGAATGTCAACCTCTCTTCTGTGTTCATATCTGTTTTTTAATGCATTCCACAACTCAAGTGGATCTTCCATATTTAAATATTCAGATTACAAGCTTGCATTTATGTGATGTCTCATAATCTCCATAGCTTGAGATTTTTGTTTCACGGAAGTTTGATTTTGTTCCTCAATAGTATCCAACAAATCTCTGGCTCGTAAATGGATTTTCAAATCCATCACCCATGCTAAATAATTACTTCCAGATAGTTCCAGTGCATGGAAATCCAGTTTTCTCAGATCCGATATTTTTTTCTGGAAATCATATCACAACAATTTTTCCAATCAGTAACAACCCAGAAACAACGATACCAAACACTTTCTGATCCAGAAGATCCATCAAAGCGGCAACTGGAAAGCATACTCGTGCTGATAACGTGTTGTAAAAATAAAAATAGAGTAGGGGTTGAAGAGAAGAAAACACTTTTATATTAACTGGAAAATAAATTGGGATCAGAATAATAACCTGATAATCTTGGATTCTTGGATCTTGAATATAATAGAATGATAATAGAAAAGAAAGTAAAGATGAAAGAGTACAGAATGATCAACACAACATCACACTTCTTTTTATATCTGATTATACAGAATGAACATGTACATATTTATAGGCCTATTAGCATCATACGTGTCGAGGACAACATCACACTTCTTTTTATATCTGTTTATACAGAATGAACATGTACATATTTATAGGCCTATTAGCATCATACGTGTCGAGGAGCATGTTATCAACCTCCATGTACTACATGTATTATCACAGGTGGAAAGCCATCTTCTGAATTCTTCACAACAGTAATTTGTATATACAATCATTGAAATAATTTCCATATCCATATGGACATATGATTCCAGTGAAGCGAATGTAGGTTCGAATCCTACTCTTTTATATTTACTTTATATTAAACCAGATTTATTACTCATACTAAACCTAATACTAAACCTACTCTTTTATATTTATTTTGAGCGTTACAAATTTCAAAACTTAATGGATAGTTTTTAAAATTTTATAAATTTTTTATTTCAACATTAAGTAAATATAGTGATCTTCCAATTCCAAATTTGAATTTTAATTTCCTCCACCATCCTATTCATCAGACTTTAGATTCAAAAAATAATTGTAAAAATAGTACTTTTTTTTTTTTAAGTTGTGAAGAGTTTAAGGTTGTGCATGTCATGTGTACCTAATGAACACAATATTGGGTAGTTAAAACTCATGGAGAATATAGATATTCGGAATTTAATTTTTATTTTATATTTCAATTATGACATTGAGCATAATTTTCATGGCAAAAATTTATGGTGGGTCACATGACAGTAAGAAAATTGAATAAAAATTGAAAAACAATAACAAATCTATTATATACTCATAAGATATTAGTGATTTGATTTATAATAAAAACAAATTCCAATATATATTGAATTATATTAATAAAAAATGGAAAAATCCTAAAACTTAAAATTTTTATATAAGAACTCTATTTTCCATTATTCCCGTAAAATCACGATAATTTTAAAAATACGTATAGAAAAAAAAAATTGAACAGTTAACCATACATTATCATATTGGTATTTAAAATCATAAATTATGTTCTCCTTAAATTTTATGGAGGTTAAATAAAATTATTTAAAAAAAAGTATGGCTCTTTTCACTTTTAGACGTTTGAAAGTTAAAATTATTTTTGTAAGCCCAATCTCAAAATAGTTCATAAATGAGCTTTCTGAACTTTACATTTCACTCTATAGGCTGTACAGGCAATTATACCCTTTTATTTTAAAATCAAATTAAAAATAGAAAAAAGAAAAGAAAAAATAATATTTCCAAAATGCCCATTTAGAAACCAAATGCAGATCGAACCCTCCAAAGACGTTTGAGTATCACACTTCCATGATTTTTTTCTTCTTCCTCTTCATTGAACTCCTTCAATGACTTCCGATTCTAGCTCCAACACAACCATCGATGACTCCAGCTTCTTCCATCATCAACTCATTCTTTGCCCGGATTTCATGGATTTGACGCCGCAAGTATAGGTCGACTACGCAAGTATAAATAGATTCCCAACTGTCCGATCTGTTCGAAACCCACGAACTAATAACATTTGTCCTTCTTCTTGTTCGATTTCACTTGTGTAATCTTCCCATTTCACTGTCCGATCCTGGGCAGCGAATTATTTCGTAGAAGAACTGTTGTAATTTGTCTGGGTAAGCGTGTCGACATCAGGTAGTCTTTTGATTGGAAGAATCAATTTGTGCAAGAAGACGCATTTCCCAAATCGATTTTCAAGCTAAACTGTGGATCAATTTGAAAAGGAACGCATTCGAGGCTAAGCTTGTTTGATGTTAATTGATGGCGTTAAACTTCTTTTCACGCTTTGTTTGTAATATTTATGTGGGTATTGTTGTGGTGGTAGTCAAGGACATTACATCCAGTTAGTTCATATTGATATGTTTGTTATTGGATATAGTTCTGTAGATGTATGTACGCATCAGTTATTGTTCTTGAAATACATATTGATGTAGTAAATGAACAGAAATTATAAACTGCTGCTTGACATTGTAGTCTTGATATAAACTGCTTGTTGATTTCTGTTATTGGTACAGATGTTAATCTGATGTGGTTTATTATTGGGTTATGTTGTGTTGTTGAACTGTATTAGGCAGGAAATTATGTCCTTGAGTGTAGTGATACTTACAAGCTGTTTGGACGAAGTTCTGTGATATGAATCATTAGTCATCATTCTAGATTTTGGTGTTGTTGTTAATATGCTTTGCTTCTTCCTTTTCATTCCTTCAAATCATTATTATTGTAATCAGACATCAATAGTTTTGATTATAGTTCCTATTGTCGTTGGCAGCTTACCTTATTTCCACGTCGTTGCATATATTAGGTACATTATCAGACCTCACTTTGTTTAAATTGTTAATTGATAGTAGATCACATAGTTTGAATTGTAATCTAACTTTTTGGTGTTAGTTCAGAATACTGTGGGTTGTACAAATTAATTTGATAAGAGACCAGTGCTGTTATTTTAGGGTTGTGTTAACGAATATGGTTTAGGAACAGGTAATTTTACTCTTAATTAGTTAGATTGTTTCCTTATTTGTTAGTTTAATTGTTTTGATTATGTTTTGATTTATTTAATCTAAATTACTTAGATTTTTTACTTTTGAATTTATAATTAATTCAATTTTATGGTATGAGTTATTTTTTACCATGTTAGATTTATTTAGTCTTAATTAGTTAGATTGTTTCTTTCTTTGTTAGTTTAATTGTTTTGATTATGTTTTGATTTATTTAATCTAAATTAGTTAGATTGTTTCTTTTGGAATTTATAATTAATTCGATTTTATGATATGAGTTGTTTTTTTTTTACCTTGTTAGATTTATTTAGTCTTAATTTTTTAGATTGTTTTCTTTTTAAGTTTAATTGATTTGAATATATATTCTAATATGAGTTGATTAGTTGCTTCCTTTTTTGGTTAGATTAATTGGTCTTAATTGATTAGATATCTTACATGTATGTTCACATGGTTGTTGTCTTTGAATGTTCTTGCAGTTTAATGATTCTGTTTGGGATGGTAGTTATTATCTGTATAGTGAGATGGGTATGAGGTATTTGAATGTGCTGCAACCTATGAGTAGGTCCTTGGGAGAATATATTTGAAGGAAGGTAAACCTAAGGACAGTGTTGAGGGCTTGCCATGAGGAAGCGGTAAAGTCATAGTTGTGTAATCGTTGTACTTGTGTTCATGTAATTTTTTATTTTCAGAAACTGTAACTTACCTTAAATCGTAGTTTGTTTTGGGAGTAGAAATTTGGTTGGAACCAAAACTGACTAGAGAAAATATGACATTAGAAACTATTAGCCGATGTCAAATTTGTGATGTACAATAAATAAAACGAATCAATATAAATTATGTCCTGTATTTTTCTTCTTTTTTCTAATGAAGTGATTAATGGTAGTGGAAGAAGTTCAGTGGTGTCTTAAGGGGTCGTATGGATTACCATAAGGTAAGGTCTGCTTGGATGAGAAATGATGGCCTGCTAAATTAGGGGTCAAATTGTTAAGGGAGTTGTGAGTAAAACGAACTCTGATGTGGCATCAGACAATAGAATGACAGATAAGAAATTTAATAGCAGATCAAAAATCTGATGGCAGCTCAGAATTGAACTTTTGGCTCCTATTACAATACAATCCGATCTCTTACTGCATTTTGAAGGTTTTGTACATATAGTATTGAAAGTTTTCGAAAATAAGTGACTATACCTTACATCTTAGTGGAATGCATGAATATGTCATACTAGAAGTGCTACTCTTACATTGGTAGGCACTAATGTGTTGTGTAATATTTGGGTCCCCTACGGTTTTTTATTATTATTATTTTCTAGATAAAAAGGGTCTACTAGGATGGGAAATGATGGCCTGCCAAATTTAGGGTCGAATCGTTAAGGGAGCTGTGAGTAAAACAGACTCTGATGTGGCATCAAACGTTAGAATGTCATATCAGAAATTTGATGGCAGTTCAGAAGTGAACTTTTAGCCCCTATTACAATACAATCTGATCTCTTATTGTATTTGTAAGGTTTTGTACATATAGTACTGAAAGTTTTCAAAAATAAGTGCCTATAGCTTACATCTTAGTGGAATGCATGAGTGTGTCATCCTAGAAGTGCTACTCTTACATTAGTAAGCACTAATGTGTGGTGTAATAGTCGGGTCCTCTAAGGTATTTTTGTTTTTTTTCTTGATAAAAAGGTCTGATTGGATGGGAAATGATGGTCTGCTAAATTAGGGGTCGAATCGTTAAAGGAGATGTGAGTAAAACGGACTTTGATGTGGCATTAGACGTTAGAATGTCAGATCAGAAATCTGATGGCAATTCAGAATTGAACTTTTAGCCCCTATTACAATACAATCCGGTCTCATATTGTATTTTTATGGTTTTGTACATGTAGTACTGAAAGTTTTCAAAAACAAGTGTCAATACCTTACATCTTAGTGGAATGCACGAGTGTGTCATCCTAGAAGTCTTACTCTTACATCAGGAGACACTAGTATATGGTCTAATAGTTGGGTCCCCCTATGTTTTTTTATTTTTTCTAGTTATAAAGGTTTGCTGGGGTGGGAAACGATGGCTTACCAAATGAGGGGTCGAATCGTTGAGGGAGTTGTCAGTAAATAAAACTGTGATGTCTGATCAAACGAAAAAATGTCAGGTCAGAAATCTAATGGTAGTTCAAACTTGAACTTTTGGCCTCAATTACACTACAATCCAATCTATTAGTGCATGTTTAAGATTTTGTACATATAGTACTGAAATAATACAAAAATAAATGCCGATACCTTACATCTTAGTGGAATGCATGAGTGTGTCATCCTAAAAGAGTTACTCTTACATTGGTAGGCACTAATGTGTAGTGTAATAGTCGGGTCTCCTAAGGTTTTTTTTTCTTTTTAGATAAAAAGGTCTAATGGGGTGGGAAATGATCGCTTGCAAGATTTGGGGTTGATCCGCCCAGCCATTTGTGAGTAAATTTGACTCTAAGGTGTCATCAGACGACAATATGGCACATCAGACATTTGATGGCACATCAGAAGCCCAGTTTTGGCCACTTTTGAATACTAGTCCACTTTGAGCATGCAAGGATTTTAAAAGCTGATTGCAATATTTAAATTGGCAATATTAAATCACCCAACTGTTGGGCTTTTAAAAATTGATTTGAGATAACTCGGGAATATGCCCGATCAAAAATCTGATAGCATTTCATCCAATATGATAGGAGTTTAGATTGCAATTTTTTACCCAATCTGATTTGGATCCACCATTTGAAACCATAATTTTCAAAAACACTAACACTGATTTTAAGTTTTTAAACTACTGCCTTTGTACTTATCACCAACATAAATAAAAAAAATAATAATAATAATAATAAATAAAAAATCACAAAATTTGGCATTCTTGCCTTACACAAAACCAGTTTCAACCCCTTACATACCTTAAACCCACAACTACCCTTTACAATTAGTTTAACAACCTTTGCATAAAATTAAATTCGTTAGAGAACAATTGCATTCGCTTGCTGGAGTTATCTTCAAAGTCCTAGTTTAAACACCTGCAATATCATCCATTTCGAGTATGGTGACTCTTTGTTGCTGCACGCACATCAAGGAAGCACACGCTGATCAAACATATCCTGCAATATACATGCTAATTTTCCATTACACCTGCACACCTTTAATGACAATGATTGTCCAAAAACCAGCAAATGAAATCACAAAAAATAAATCAACACTGTTCTTAGTATATCCTTCTTCTAATATATTCTCCCAAAGAAAACAAACAACTCTTGTTACAAAATATAGTCAAACTAAACTCAAAAAGGAAATAATCTAACCAATTAAGATCAAATTAATTTAATAAAAAAATAAATAAAAATAAATAAATAAATAAATAAACTCATATCTAAATATATAATCAAATCAATTAAACCAAAAAATGAAATAGTCTAACCAGTTAAGACCAAATCAATCTAATTAAGAATATAAACAACTCATATGTCAATCAAATTAATTAAATTTAAAATGGAAATAATCTTAGCAATTAAAGCCAAATCAATCCAAAAAGGATTCCATCCAACTGGAATAACATTTAAAGACAACAACCACGTAAATAAATTTTTGAGATATATGAACTCACAACACAGACATCTGTCATCAAAACGTTCTGATATGCGATCAGAAACTAATAAGTACAATTCAACAAGTTTTAAAACAAATTACCTCACATATATGAAAATAGGAGTTGTAACCTACTTACTTACACTGAACTAACATCCACCCTAAACCAAAAGTACTACCATAAACCTACCTATTATCTAATTCCTATAATAGCCCTTCACAGAAACATATCTACATATCACTGTAATCAAATTCATATTATACTTATACAAACAACAAAGAAAATAGGAAAACAACCACAACATACCACCCATACAAAGAGGAATCATCATACATAAGCCTACCAAGGTTAACATTCCCCACAGTAAATACCAAACACAAACATTATCACCACTGTCTTCCCACTTACAATTGCAACATAATTTGAAGAAAACCCATAATATACACCCACAAATCGATCATAACAGCTGCCTAAACAACCTAACAAACCAAAATTAAAGTTCATGCAAGAAGATAAAGTATATGCAGACAATTCATCGCATCCATTTATAATTTTCACAACAAGAGACTAACTTACCTCAACCTGGTTTGAAGAATCATCCATCCTCCAATCCTCGATAGCCCTCATACCGATAACTAGTAAGAATTGCCTATCAATGCACAAAAACTCATTCACAGTTCTAAAACCCAACATACAAAAACGAACACTACATAACAGAACAAGCTACATGCAACAACAAAATGTACAAACCTGGAAAAAGAAATTGGGTCCTTCAATTATAATTTCTTGCAGTCTAACAGAAGTAACATCCTCAGAAATTTCAACCTTAGCACGTACAAATAACTGACTCCAACTAAACTGTCCTCAAACGCAGACAAAAAATTTGATTAATGCTACAAATCAACTATTAAGTGGTGTAGAGAATACGAACTGTCGATCCAAGATCTGAAGTTGATGATTTCTCTTACGATCTGGTTGAGGAGCTGTGAGGACGAAGCGAAGGCAGGGGAGTGGTGGATGTCGGCGAAATAGAATAATGATGATTCAGATGAGGAGTTGCTTAATGATTTAGAAAGAAGAGAGATGAGAGGAAGGAGCGATGGATGGATATCTGCAGAATGATCGTTTTGATCTCTTTAGGTAATATCTTTTGTGTTTTTTATTAAAAAAATTATTTTAATGATTAATTGTAATTAGGGATAAGAAAGTAATTACATATTTAAATATAACTTAAAATTTATCTTAATGACATTTTTGTTAATAACTTTAAAAAAAAAGATATAATTGGGAGCATAGTCTATTATGTGCAAAGTAAACTTTACAAAGTTTATATTTGAAAGATTTTGAATTTGGGCTTATAAAAATAATTCAAACTTTCCAAAGTTCATTTTAAATAATTTCCACAAAAATTTATTAATTAATTATTTTTGAATTATTTTTTTCAGTTCGAATTCATTTTTATCCATATGAAAATTTTGTTAATCCATTATTTAAATATTTCTTAATTTAAAATTAGAGAATAATTCTATGGTTAAGATGTTCTAATATAACTAATATTAGAATATTAATCTTCACCATACATTTCAATCTAATGGATAATCATGATTATTTTATGTTAGCTGTATTTTCTAACCTCAATTCGATTTAGTTATTTTTTATTTCATTTAAAAAATAAAAAGAATTTTTTTTTAGTTTCATTTTAGTGAACCCGAATCAAATCGAAGAGGAAAACCAAATTGAATTATTTTTTCTTTAAGAGATTCCCAAAATACCACTGCAGGTTTGGCCTATTAGCCAAAAAACCTCCTCTGTTTCGTTTTTAGCCAAAAAACCTAAACTTGTTTTTTTCCATCCAAGTTATTGTTCATTCGTCAGTGATGAACAGTACCCGAGGGGCATTTTGATAATTTTGATTTTTAATTTAAAAAATTAAAAGAAAATAATTTTTTTTAAAAAAAATTCCCTTCTTTTTCTTTTCTTTCATTTTTTCTTTATTTTATTTATTCAATTTTTTAAATTTAAAAAATTTTAAAATATAAAAATTAAAAAAATAATAATAATATTTCTTCTTTTCTTTTTCTCCCCCTTCTATTTTTTCTTTTTTAATCCTTTTATTTTTTTCAAATTGTAAAAACTTTAGAAACCAAAAATTTTAAAAATATAAAATTATAAAAAAAAAAATTTTAAAAAAATAATTTCCCTTAGTTTACATTTTTCCTTTCTTTTTTTTTGTTTGTTTTTTTCCTTCTATTTTTTCCTAAAAAAATAATAAAAAAAAATAAAAGAAAAAAAAAACTTTCTTTTTTATTTTTAAAAATTTTTTTAATTAAAAAATTAAAATTACCAAAATGCCCCTCGTTTACTGTTCATCACTGACGGATGAATAGTAACTTGGATGGAAAAACACAAGTTTAGGTTTTTTGGCTAAAAACGAAACAAATGAGGTTTTTTGGCTAATAGATCAAACCTGGGGTGGTTTTTTGGGAATCTCCCTTTTTCTTTTATTGAGGTTGGTTTGGTTTCATCTATGTTTACCTCTAATTCTAATTATGGGATTGATCATGCTGAGATGCTATGAAATCAAGAAGTTGTACTTAAATATGACATTTTACTTGTGAAGAATTTATAAGTAAATCCGTATTTTATTAAATTGAAACCTTACGGGCCAATAATAAACAACTCACTTAAAAATTGAAAATTAAATTTTTCTAACATTTAATGAATATAGATTTAATATTGGAACTTTTTATTTGATTTGAACTCAGTACTGTAGTTTATAAAATCATAATCCGAAAACATTTTAAAATATATCGGAAAAATAGAGTTTTGTTTACGAGAAACGCAACACTAAAAAGAGTTTTACCCATAATATTTTTCAAAATTAATTTTAATTCTCATACTTTTCAAATTTTTTAAATACATCTTTTCTTTTTCCTAAAATGGTAGTCCTTAGGAAGACCCAAATCTAAAAGTAAACATATTTTTTTTGAAAATTCTAAGAAATGGGCTTTTGAAAGTTTAAAATACAATTATAGGCCTGTTTTGAAAAACATACAAAAATAGGCTTTAAAAAGTTTAGTTTTCACTCCATAGGCCAAGTTTCCCAAAATACCCCTGAAACTTTACAATTCACAAATGCTGTGAATTATGCTCACAGTCTGTGAATTACGCTCACAGCTGTGATTGGCCTATGGAGTGAAAATCAAAATTTAGTTTTGCAAACTTTTCAAAAGTGGCCTATAATTGTATAAGTAAACTTTTTATGGCCTAGAAATCCAATGGACTATTTTTTTATATAAAGATTGGAAATGTAATTTGATTTGTTTTCCTAAAATACAATTCTCACTTTCATTTCCAAAAAGCTCTCCCTTCCTTTACATAAGTCTTATACACTTAACATTATGTAAAATGTCACTTTGGTTGCTCCTGATTTAAAACGTAAATCCTAATTACCTTCCATATCTTATTTGTAAAACTTAACAAATTTAAAAGGCATAAGGGTTTTAGAAGCTCTAGAACTTAATCATGTTTTTTAAGTTAGTCCTCTAACTTCACAAAAAGTCAATTTAATCCCTTTAACTTTCAAATTTTATGTCAATTAAACCCCTTTTGCTTATCTGGATGACTTAATTGATATTTTGGAGTTGACCTTTTTTTGTTGCCAGATGAGCTGCACATCAGCAAAAGGGCTTAATTGATCCATCATTTTTCAAATGGTACGTTAAATTAACCATCCTAGAGTTTAAGGGCTAACTTGAAAAATATAGTCAAATTCGAGGGCCGGTAAAACCCTTATGCTAATTTAAAAATATTAATGAAAACCTTAAAATAGTATTCTAAATTAATAAGATTTTTAATAGGGCTGATAAAAAAAAATCCGATCCGATCCAAATCCGATTTGATCCAGTATTTTTGATCGGGTTTGGAGCTGAAAATTTTTACCTTTAGGCAGGTATGGGACAAAAGTGTTGATATGTTCGGGTTATCAGGTTAAGGTTTCTTTGATCCGATCCGGTAACCCGGTTATATATAAAAATAATTAATTATATTAAGCGCTAGTATAAAAAAAAAAATGTACTTGAAATGAAAATTTATATATATATATATGTTATATTAATGTAATTTAGTTTTTCAGACAAAGTTTAAAGTTAATTTATTTAGTAAATAATATTATTATATAATTTATACATTTTTTATATATGACTTTAGATCAATTTTATTTATAAATATTACAGTTTTAAATTAATACTATTTCTATTATCATTACCATTATTATTGTTATTATTATTACTTTATATATTTATTCAAAATTGTAATTTTTTTTATAGCGTTGTATATGCAACATTATATAGATAACTTTTATTAAGTTTAATATTTATTTAATTAGGTACATTTATCTGGTGGAGTTCTAATATAAAATTTAAAATTAATTTTTATACAATAAACAATGCTATTATATATATATATATATATATATATATATATTAAAACTACAAAAGGACTAAAAAGTGCAATTATCCCATATTTTATATTTTCTTACATGTTATTACACCTTTAATATAATCTCTCATGGCATATTACACATGGACAAAATATTGTTAAATATGTGTTTTTATTTAATTAGTTGTAATGATTTAGTGAAGTTTTTATATAAAATTTAAAATTCATTTATCTATTCAATAATTAATATTATTATATAATTTATATATACTTTCTATATTATAAATTGGTGCGTTATAAATATTATGAATTTAAATTATTGTTATTATTATATATAAATATATTAAGTCTAATGTGTATTCGAGTCATACGGATCGGGTAGGTTAATAGGCAATCCGTTCGGGTTCGGGTTTGAGGTTAGAAACTGCGGATCTCGAATCGGAGTTTGCATTAAATTCTATAATCCACGGATCAGACATGGGACGAGCTTGATCCGGTCCGATCCGACCCATTGCACCACTATTTTTTTTTTTATTACTAACTTTTTTATTAGATAGTGTTGACATTAATTTTAAATTTTGGAAAATATGGTTAGAAAATTTTTGGAAGTATGAGAATTAGAATTAGTTTTAAAATTTATAAATTTTACTCATCTATTTAGAATGATTATTTTAATTTATTTTCTAAAATTTTAAGTTTTTTAAAATTCATAAATTGAAAAAATAAATTATAATAATTTATTAATTTATAAAATTAAATAACCAAAACATACAACCATTTTAATTAATAAATTTAATCAAATTTTATAAAATTCAAAAAATAATATTATTCAACATCCCGTGTTATCATGATGAAAATACATTACCAAATAGTAGGGTTGGGCACGGTCCGGTCCGGGTTTGGCCGGACCCGGACCGACTAATATGTCGGTCCAAATGACCGGGTTTGGCCGAACCCGGACCGACTAATATGTCGGTCCAAAGATTTTGGACCGGACCGGATCGCTGAAAATATTAGACCGAACAGTTCCGGTCCAATCGGATTGAAATTTTAGTGGACTTTTCAATTTTTTTAAGAAAATAATTTTAAAAAATAATATGTAAACAATATATTATACAAATTGAATATATTTATAGTGTTAATTTATAATATTATATTTACTCATTTAAATTAATTTTATATTTAATAAATTTAAATTAATATAATTACATATTAAAATAAATATTAAAAATTTTACTAAATTTCATCTATATTATAATTTATAATCCAATTATACATAATTATTATTATTTTAAATATTTTATTTGTATCTTTTAATGTATATTTTTATTTATTTATTTAATAAATATATTATTTTTTAAATTTTTATTCAGTCCGGTCCCACCGAACGGACAACCAGGACTGTTTGGACCGGTAATTTTCAGTCCGGTCCGGATCAGTCCCGGTCCAGGTTTTATGCCCACCCCTACGAAACAGGAAATCAAAAGCCATAGAAGCAGCATCCCAACATACTGCAAATAGCTTCTATATAACATGATCAAACATGACTAGAACAGTCACATAATAATAATCACACCCTTTTTTTATTATCAAAACAAATAAAGAACAAGGTGACTAATTTTTACACTCTGCTGTACACATTTCCATTCCTCAGTTGTACAATCCAATCTAGTAAACAAATCACTCTACCCAAATCAACTTTTTTTTTTTTTTTTAATCAGTAATAAAAAAGAAAAAAACCAAAAATGCAAGCTCTCACAACAAACCTGTGATGATCATAATCAAATAACCAAAGCAGCTAACTCAAACCCAAAAAAGAAGAAAAAAATCAAATAAATTAAAAATAAGATGCTAGACTTCAAATCAGAATATAGAAAAAATGGGCAAAAAGAATCTCTCGTTTCCTTCATCAACCAAGTAAACAAGCTTCTAGGGACCAGAAGCAGCTGACAAAAATGCACTGGTGCTGTCCCATTCAGATCCGATAAAGCAAGTACTCCAACTGCACGAAAAGATTAGATTAGAACAATCTTTGGATTGCGAATAGTTTCATTATTGATAGAAGTTATTGGGGTGTAAAAGATATTTACAGATTTACAAGCTAGTATGTCTTCCACCTTCAACCTCAACTGTAGGAGCTGCATAAACAACTGTGGAGGCTGTAGCAGACTCAGAACAATTGAATTGCCATTTTAAGCTTGTTCTGTTTCCATTTTGGCAACTTATAGAACTCAGCTTTTTTCATTCCGAATTTCTCTCTGAATTCTTCAGATGATAGATAAGTCTACAAACATTAATGAAAGATTGTCAGTCTAAAGTGAATAGTGTGCCAAAAACTTGTATGGTGTGGCTATCGCAACATTGTTACCTCTCTCTTGGTTATATCTATTTCTGTAACAGGATCCTCTGATGTTGTTTTAAGGCGGTCATAAGGGTATATTGGGAGACCTTCGTCATCTTCAGCTGCTTCACCTTCTTTCGCATCTTCTGCTATAGTGAGGGATCCCAGTCTGTTGCTAATGTTCTCCTCCTTAGAATTTGATTCTTGTTTTTGACTGGTCAAAAATGAACCTGAGCTCACTACAAAAAGTATCAGTGTCCAGTAGAAAAATAAATGTGGCACAGAAGCAATCTAAAAAGGCTTTTCAACACAGAGCATTTACCTCTATGAGATTTTGGTATTATATGCTCCCGCACAGGTGGTGTTTTTTCAAAAGAAGCTGTGAGAGCAGCAATAGCAGCCGATTTGGGAGCCGAGTTTGCTGGATCAGGAGTACCAGATGATTTTGGGTAGAGCTTTCTAACCATTGGAGGAGGAGTAGAAAGATTCCTAGCATTAGGGTTCTCAAAAGTGGCTGCTAATGCATTGAAAGCGGGAGACCTGCCCCTCACACGAACTCGGTCAGGGCTGAAAGACATGCTTCTAGACCGCTGTGATTTCTCCGATGGCAGACTAGAGGATCTTCCTCCATATGATACAGGGTTTCTCCTTTTGGGTTTCTAATTATGCATCAGTTACAATTTAAAAAATCAGCACTAACAGGAGAGACATTTAATAATTAAGAAACAATATAAAAATAAGATGCCAAAACAAACTTGGGTAACAGGAGAGGCATTTTAGTAACAAGAAAACAAGAAAAAAGATGGCAAACAAACACAAGTGCAATATCACCTTAGCCAACCACATACTGGATAAAGATGGCAAATATCACAATATAAGTCAAAAGTGGTACTTAGCTTTCTCTATTATTGAGCCTGATATCAAACATTTGACCTAACTACAAAAAGTTGCCCCTTCTTGCCAGTTAAAATTCCCTCTTTCTATCAAACTTTATTTTTTTAATTGCATCCGTAACAAAGGATTATTTTGCTTGTTTTGTCTCCAACTGGTAGCAAAAGCTAATGTTATTTTGTTAGGTTAAACCATGTGTATATAATTTTACCGTAAAAGAAAAGAAAGAGTAGGAAATATGAAACTAGCTATAAATCTTTTGATCAGTGAACAAATTTGCTTTATGATTTCCCCTACTAGAAGATGTAATATTCCTATCAAGAGTACATGTACCTGTTACAATGTAATTGTACCAACTAATCAATTGCTAGAATTCTGCAGTTAGAATGGACCCAATGAATCCGTTGTGAAGAAAATTACACATTGAATACTTCACACATAAGAAAAAAAAATCCACCAATAGTAATTTAACAGCTAAAAAGCTATAGGTTGGCTTGTCAACAACACACATTACAGAAACTAGGAAAGAATCTGCACCTAACCTTCCTAAAAGTTAAGATAGCAATCTAAAAAAATAAATAAATGAAAATAAAATAGAACCTTCAGTATAAGAGAGGAAATGTGAACAGTTGCATGTCTAACATACCAAGTAAAATAAGAATATACTTCCTCTGTTTTCTACTAATGGCTGGGGGATGATTTTTTAATTGATACACTCTCCATTTTTAGTAAAAAAACCCATTAAATTACTTATTTATCCTTCACTCTCCCACTACTTGCACTTTGTGGGATCCACTTTTTCTACAAATCCACCACTTTTTCATCTATTCCTAAGGGTAAAAAAGGAAAAGCAAAATTGTTTTTAAAACACTGAGGAAGTACTAGGAAGGAAAATAAACTCTTAATTAAAATCAAATTTGAATAATGAAGGTAAAATAAACCAAACACAGTAGACATCAAATTTTCCATCCCTAATAGTTTACTCAAGAAAGATATTCTTGATATAATCACCACAACCAAAAGTATAAGCCAACCATCTCCATATTTAAATGTTGCAAGTATATAAAGAATAGCAAATCTAGTATTCTTGAAAGAAACGAGCTTCTATTGACTCAAAGCTCCGAACTTCTTTAACAATAAATCATATATCTATCGGTCTCTTCTTATGTCTACAAAAAAAATAGAATTCTAAATGAAACTACAAACCTAGAATATTTAGAGATTTAAAAATTGGGCACTTCTACCTAAAGAAACCTAGCACAAGTCACAACAGTAGATAATATTGTATGTACTGATCCAATTACAAAGCAGTGCAAAAGTTAATGGTCCTACTCAAACACATGTGACTTACAAGTACATTAATATATAGGAATCATAGTATAAGGTAACTTGAAATTTGGACTAAAGTATCTCAAGCAAGAAGGCATAAGCGGGTTGGATGAAGCTCAAAGTTCAAAATGCAATTGAAAACTCAAAAAGAATTAAATAACAATGGTGATAATGATAATAATAATAATAACAAATAATAAAGTAAATAAAAACCTTAACCAAAACAGAATTAAAAATAAAAAATAAAACTTAAAACTGAAAGAGAATTAATGATCTTACATCTACAATTGGAGTGCCACCATTTTTCACTATTGCAAGTCTCCTTTGGTATGAATTTCCATGCATCTGCAGCAAACAAATTTTTCTCATCCCTTGCAAAGTTTGAAGACACAATATATACAACCACTTACATTAGATTTTGCAGAGTCCCACGTGAAAAATCTAGTGAAGAAAGGTGGTTCATTTCCCTCCATTATGATACAAATTGGAGCTTCACGAGATAATTTTTGTAAAAGAAAATCATGCTCTAGAAATTTCTGTTCAAGAAAAACAAGAGTTAAGAGCACGATAGATAACATCTGCTTGGTATTTAATAGCTTAAAATATATAAATATACAAAACAAACCATCAGCGAAGCTGAAACTAATTTAAGTAATGATTAGCAGACCACAGTCAAGCAGACTAGCATTTTCTAAAATGGAGTTTCAACACTAACAAAAAAGTAATAATAATCACATAGAACCTTTTTTTGGTTTTCACTCAAAATACATATGAAGATTCTTTTTCATAGTGCACCCCTCTAAACAGATATTTCAAATTAAAAATTTGAGCAATTAACTTACCTCCCCAATGGTTAAAGCATTCTTTTTCATCTTAGCATCAACTTGTTGCCCAACCCAGACATAGATCTCTGACTGACAATCCAGGATGAATATATCTTCAGTCATCAAATCATCTTGGGTGAAGTTATATATCTCTTTAACCTGCAATAACAATTTCAATTATACTATTGCAGAAATTAACAAAATATTTCAAAATGAATGGCGAAATTTGACATTATATAATATGCACATCAGTTATGTTAAATATTTCTAAGTTCATCACATCTTAAATATAATAACCCCAAATAAACCTCAGACTCAAAGCAGATTGATAAAGTACCTTCAGATTTTCTGCAGATCAGCACCATTGAGCAATAAAGATAACCACAAAAGAAGGTGAAAATTAGAAGTTTAGTAACTCTGACTTGAAATACGGAAATAGTAAAGTTTCGACTCCTACCTTTCACAAACGTGCAAGAAAACAAGTGGGGATCACTTTCAGACTCCCTTACAACCTTCTGACTAGGATATTCAGTTTTCTCTCCCAACAACTCCCAGAATTGTTCAGATTCTGAACCTTCTTTTTGAGTCTTGCTCTGAAGATTTGGCTGCACAAAACCAACAAGCTATGAGATGCACAAGATCAAGGAGCATTGAACAAAGAAATGAGACTCAACAAGAACCTCCAAATGCATGCATGTAATTCCTAAGAGTTTAAGTACCACAGAAAAATCAAATCTTCATATAAGAAAGAGTTTGAGAGTCTTACCAAACCTCATCATCGTTCACATCTGTCTTATCTATTCTAATAATACTCCAGATACTTTCCACACAGCATTGTGCATAATCTTAAACAAAATAAATTATAACATATGTCCTACCTTTATCAAATCCAGCTGTCTCTCCATAAGTTCTTGGTCCTCTGTCGTTGTAAAGTTTCCAGACCAAGTAAAAACAGTGGAGCCACTATGTAAAATGTAACAATAGGCAGAATTTAATGATGATGCCACCTGGAAAAGACGTAGGAAGAAAATCATTTAGAGCAATAATTTAGCAAAACAAAGAAAATTAGAGAAAACAAAAGCATTAGTAAGCTTTTAAAATTACTAATCGCATTAGTGTCAATACAACCTCAAGTCAAAGACTGAATTTTAAAGGTTTTAATTATATTATAAAATCAAAACTTTACAAAGCTAGAAATTCTATCTAGACAACAATTCTGCAAAAGAGAATAATGGGGGGAAAAACATGAAAGCATAAGCTCCCATAACAATACTAACATAAGCGAACAAATTTAATTGTAAATAAAATACAAAATGTATTACATACTGAATCGACTTGAATAGCTTGCATATTCTCAGGTCCAGAACCCTGAACTCGAAACAATGCAACACCATCTTCTTGGTAAGTGTCGTCTTGAAGTTCCTTTTCCACAATAAACTTCTTGTATCCATCACTAAGACCACCCTGACATATGTACGTTCGTTGATTTGATAATCTCAAAAAAAAAAAAAAAAAAAAAAAAAAAGATTAAACTGATCGAGAAATATTTACTGAATTCTTTCAATCATTTGCCGCACCTTTAAGACAATAAAGCTCTGAAAGATTGAAAAGAACTGAATTGTTTCCTTTCCTTCATATATGCGAGCCTGGGAGTCGTACCAAATTACAATCAGTACAATACAGAGATCGTTATATGCACGTATAACTTAATCACTAAAGATAATACAATCAGATGGATAGAAAAGATCTACCTGTGCTGGCTGAAACTTCATTGACTCGACCATATTCCTGGCCAGTGAAATGGCAGATGCTCTGTCTTCCTATGCTTAACGAAAATATAATTAGTAACAAGCAAATGCCTTCATTTAATTGTGAAGAAGGAAAACTCTCAAATGCTATTGAAATTTGAACCAAGAACAACAAAAAATGCAAGCTTCAAAAAGAAAATTGTGAAAAGGAACCACACGACATAAACCATTTATAGATCCAGAATCTATTTTGCTCTTTCTTATTAACACATTTCTAGTTTCTTTGTGACAAATCAATTTTACAAGTAAAATATTTTTATTATGATTAGAAGTTACTAAACATAGAGATTTAAAAAATTGTGTTGTCATGGAATTTTTTTTTTTTTTCAAGCAACTGCTATATGCTGTTAGCCAGAGAAAGAGGTTGGATTCCTAACTAGTAACAATGCAAAAAAGGACCAGAAATTTACCTCCACACTCTGCTTCCCAAACCATGTTCCAATAATATACTCCTCTTTATCCTCTCCAGGATATGAATATTGAAATATATAGCAATCCCCACTGTAAAATTTTGACTGATCAGCACCTGAAAGGAGAACCTTTTCCTGACCATTTACTCGCCAAACCTACACAATCAAAAAACTTATTAACAACATGGTATAATTCATAGAATTAACGTACAAATCAAATTTTAGTAATGCTACACAGCCCACTCTTATGTACTACTTTCCTTGCCTACTCATATGTGGCAATAAATGATTGGATATTAAATAAATAAAAATAAATACTCATAATAATTATTAACAATCCAACCAACCATCATTACCACATATGAGTAATGCTACACAGCCCACTCTTATGTACTACTTTCCTTGCCTACTCATATGTGGCAATAAATGATTGGATATTAAATAAATAAAAATAAATACTCATAATAATTATTAACAATCCAACCAACCATCATTACCACGTATGAGTAGGTAAGAAAAGTAATACATATAAGTGTAGGTTGTGTAACATTACTCATCAAATTTTGCACCAGCATCAAGAGATCAAAGATCAGAGTTGCTTAAAGCTACATACAGTAATAACAATTTACATATTGTATACCTCGGAAACACTAGACATAGACAGAGTTGCAGAAAACACATCTAAAGTACTTCATTATACAACTTAACTTTTATGGGACATTTTAATGCAGTTTTGCCTTTATTCAGATAAGATTCAAATATCAACAACTTTGCACTTTTACTATTTTTAAGAGCAGGCAAAAGAATTAAAAATTAGTTGTATATCAATTCCTGTTCATTCATGCAGCATGTCTTTTCAACCATCTCATCTCATTATAGCTTTTCCACATGCATTAAAACTGCAGTATACATGATGAGAGTTCAGCAGTACCATCCATCCAGCACCAACTCTGTTGTAAGATTACTTTTAGACCAGAGTAGGCCCAGATGTTAATTCAATCAAGCAAAGAAGTTGGCAAGCTAACATTTCAGGCTCATCATATTCATCAACCAATATCATTATATAAATACCCGGAATCTTACAATACCAAAATAAGCACCTGTAGAAGTCCTGTGCAATCAATATATGGTTGTGGTTCTTCTTTTACAGGATCAGCTTTTAACAGACCCTTGACGTTAACTCCTTGGCGTTTTAGAAGAGCTGTAACAAGCTTCTGGTCAGTTTTCAAATTAACAATGTTTCAAATGAAGTAAAAATCTAGGAAGGATAAATGTATTGCAACGATAATAGGAGCATTCAGCTACTGACCAGCAACTTTTCCTCTACCATCTTCAGACACAGTCACATTAGCTGTCTCAGGCCAGGAATCAAATTTTGAACGGAACATCACAGTTTCAAATCCCTCAATAACACGAATTATGTGAGATTTTGCCCGATCAGCACCTTTTAGTAACTCCTGCTCAGCAAAATCAGCGACAGAAAAACTAAGATTGAGTTTCTGATAAAATTATTAAACACAATATATAAAAAGGAAAACGATACTACTTCTGCAGCTGCACTTGCACTTTTCCTTTCATCCAGAGAGGTAGTTCTCCCCATCCACACAAACATTTCCAGACCACAGTCTAGTAGATAGCATTTGTTTGTTTCTAGTAACTCCCTTGTCAAGGAAGCAGAGTCAACTGGTGCTGCTTGTCCCTTCTCGACACTTTAATGGCAAGTATAACCATGTTAAACTATAGCATTAATGAATCTAGTCACTCATCATCAAAACAATCATAGCCACAACAGTATTTTGATAAATACAGAAACTATGTTCAGTATACTTCCCAAAATTTGTTTTTTGACCATTAGAAAACAAAATAGTTGAATATTTTTCTTATAACACATTTTAAGAAAGAAAATAACAGGCCACTGGACAACAGAATGGACATGGAAAAATCAAAGAATTCAATCTATTTTGACCTCCCTATCAAAAGAAGAGAACTTTCAAATTATCTTTAAACTAGACAGCACCATATAAGAAGCACCTTCATCCATAAAGATTGGCCTCCATTTAAGCTTTCATCAATAAGAATCCTCTAAACAAATACATACCTCATTAATCAGGGAGAATCTATATTAATTTTTTGGTTTATTTTTCTTAAATAAATCATCCTAAAAAGAAAACTAACAAAATTTGAATAGAGGATAAAAATTGTATATGCATAATAAAATTTACAATTTATCTACCCAATGTCAACCTATTCAAATTACAAAGATATATAACAATCAACTCAACACTGTAGTAAGGAACAAAGTGAAACTGTGATAATTTACCAGTATAGCTTAGTAGGAACTGAATCAACAGTCTTCTCCTCATCACTAGCTACTTTCCTTGGCAAGGGAGCAAACCCACCAAAAAGCCCCCAAAATTCTCCCGTGTCAGCATCAGCCATCAATCTACCATCCTCTACATTTAAGACAAGAATTCAGTTCAAAAATACTAAGTCTTATAACAAATCTTAACTTTATAACCAGTAAACTAACTTACCAACGGAAGCTATGTCACATTTGCCATCATGATTAGAATCTTTAATGTACTGCACAACTTCAAGTGCCTTTGCCCTCTCTTGAATAGATGAATTGGAACCATTGAATTGAAAAATCTTTGACTTGGTATCTAGAATGAATATATCATCATGGTTGAGAGATGACCGAGCAAAAGAAACCTGTTACCACACACATCCAAAAATGTAAATAATTCTCAAATTATTCTCACAAATACAAAGGGGGAAACACTGTGACAGACAAACTTGCCTCTTTTACATTGACCACATGTTTTCCTCTACAGACGAATAAACGTGTTTTATACTCTTCCTCTTCAGCATGTTTAAATCCAGATGCAACCCCACCTTCCTGAGGTATAATGCAAGGTTTAAAATAGGATAGGAACTTCTCAGTTTCATGGCCCTGTACTTCACGATACTGAACAGCACGTCCTCCAAGAGCTGCATCCAGCTCAACTGTCTTGATGGCAGCGGTACCTGCTTCATCCTATTATAATATACTCATGTCACAAAATTGCACATATAAAACTTGATATCCTAATTACTAGTAGTCGAAACAATGAGCCATAAAGGACCACCTGAGAGGTATCTTTTCCAAGCCAATAGTGAATCTCATGACGCAAGGCACCCGATTTAGAGGCAGTTGTCTGCACACCAGATGCCAAAGTACACATGAAAATGTGATAAAACTATACTCAACTGTATGGTATCAATGCAAAACATGGCATTTAATATGAGAGTTTTGTCCATATATCTAAAACCTAGAATCAAGAATAAAAAAAATTATAAGAAAAGAGATCAGGAACAGGACACCGTCAAAAAGCTATTTGAAGCGAGTAAAGAGTTCAAAAATGTGCGATGAAGGCTAACCACTTCGATTAAAAACTTGCAAAAGACTACAAACAGAAAGTATCCAATTAAAAAATAAAAACAGAAAATAGACTCAGGTAAAGCAACAGCATTGCCAGCAATGGCTGCCTCTCAATTTTGGCACAAAAATCAGAGAGCAATATCTGAACAGACTAAAGAAGCAGATATCAATGAGAGGTCATACACAAATTTATAACTTAAAAGGAAATGCTTCTAACCTTAAAACTCCACGGAATGGTTTAACTCTTTTTTTTCCCAATAACCAAAGCACAAGAATAATGTTGCTTTCACTAGATAACTCTTGTTAAATTTTCACAGTTGGTTTTCATTCTTCTAAGTGGCCATTAAGATTCTTAGCATTGTGAATATTTTAACTCATATGTTCTTTAGCCTAAGAGAAAACAAAAGTAAAAAATAAATAAATATTTACACTGACACACTATGATCAAGGAAAATGATGTGAGGACCAAAAAAAGGTTAAAATAAAATACTGATTATACAACTCCAACTAGTGTCATAAGAATTTACAGCATACCCAGACCTAGGCAAGATGTATTAAAGATTACTAGATCAGATGCTAATTTGTGGATGTATCTTTGCTTTAAACTTCTCCAAAAATGTAATACAAAAAATTATTATGAGCACACAACACTGATACTTTTAAGTAGATATCAGAAAGAAGTAACTTGCAGCTTGAAAAACATATTTTAGTTGACAAAAGTAAACATAATACAAATAAATGTGTTTTATTAGTATTAAGGCTTTGTTAATTCTGCTTAGGTGCTAATCAAATCTGTATTTTACATGGAATAAAGGTAGTAGGCACAAATGCATAGAACTCATATTAGTAACGTTCTTAGTTTGCAGAAAAAGGAATCAGAAATAGAAACCGTGTTTTTCATGATCGGTTACGTGGGCCTTCCATAAATTAAAAATATAACTTCCAATCAAAGCAGGGGACAATTACACAATGCATAAAAGATATGTTAATTTCACTTTATACAGCGATTTTAACACTTAAAGAAATATTTGCAATTTTATTTGCGACAAAAGATTCTAAATGCCTTTATATCCCAGTATGCACTTCTCAAAGGAAGTAAACTATATTAAGATGAATCATCTAAGTATGGGGCCCAATACAGCATATGGATACACAAGAAAGAAAATATGTACTACTTACCTTTAGAATCACATATGAGTCGCCCATGTAAAACTTCCCATGAGCGGACTTTGGAATAAGAACTGGCTTAAAATTTTCTATGCGCCATATCTCAATTCCAC
Organism: Cardiospermum halicacabum; assembly: GCA_031304145.1. Taxonomy (NCBI): domain Eukaryota; kingdom Viridiplantae; phylum Streptophyta; class Magnoliopsida; order Sapindales; family Sapindaceae; genus Cardiospermum; species Cardiospermum halicacabum. The sequence goes on along the minus strand of CM062396.1, from coordinate 10,146,603 downwards.
TGAATATCGTCAAGGAGAATAGTACGCGCACAAGATTAGTTAAAAAATTTAAAGATAAAGCTTCAACCGTTAAGTTCTTGGCTTTATTCAACTATCATTTGTCTCAACTTAATCATTTATTGAAAAATGAAATTTTCAAAGATAAATTTCTGTAGTATACAATTTATGGAAATTAATCAATTTCTGTAAACATTATGTACTCTTCCAAGGGGACAAAGAAAAGGATACGCTTTTAGTCCGGCTCCCTGGAATGCCGGATCTAAATCTCTCATTGAAACAGACATAATGTACTAGAAGATTTACTTGTTTGATTCAAACAAATTTGGCTCAAAGACGGCAATGGAAGAAACCTGGAACAGAGTTGGCAGTGTTAGCAGGAGTATGAAAGTTATTTGAACAGACATTATTAAAGAGGGAAAAGAAACATCAAATTGATTCAAAGCACAGAGACTCTCGGTTCCCATTTCCTCTCAATTTCCAGGCGAACAATAAACATTTTAAAGAGATCCAAAACCAAAATGCATGTTATACATACAAAAAAATAATTGTTTTCAGTAGCAACAGAGAAGAATGGATTCACAACTATCACACTAAGTACTAAAAAAAACTCCCACAATCTAGAGCAAAATCGAGATTGTCAGGCATCAAAAACAATTCCTAGCACACAAACACAAATTAAAAGGATATAAAAATACAAAATAACATCCATCCAATCTCCAATCATACACAACACAAGAATGCATGGTCTTACGAAACAATATAATCAACACCAATTAAAACGGTAATCTCAAAACTCCATTAAGTCACGGTACAACCCAATTGAATTACTCACATTGGCAGACACCAGAACACTTATCACCCACACTAAACAAAACTTCAACAGTAGCAAAACAAGCAACAAGAACCCCGATTTCAACAATCACGCCCTCAATCCAACAATCAGAACGCTTAGCATGATTAATCCAGCCTCATCACAGCAAACTCAACAACCGAAACAACAGACCGAGCTCTAGAAAATCTAACCAATTCCCATCTAAAACCATTAAAGCTAATAACTCAAAGTGACTGTTATACACCATCTATCAATTAAGGTCAAAGCTCACCAAATTTAATGTCACATGGCGACACTTAAAACAATCATCAACCAACCAATAAATGACACGCACAGCCACACTCCACCCCAACAGAAACAACAAAACAAAACAAATAACCTCACAATCCAAAAAAAAAAAAAAAAAATCACAAATCCAATACTCAGCATCCACATCGAAAGACACAGTAATGGCCGCCAGATCAATAAAAACACCAAATCCAAATAATCGAATCACATATCCCAACTAGAATTACACAAAAACCATCCATTTCCCAATATTATGAAACAAAACAATCTCGAATCAATCAAAACACACAAAACGAAAATCAAATTAAAAATAAATACCTGATGGAATCGACGAAGAACCAGATCCAGATGAGAATGCGAGAAGAGAACTGTAGCGAACAAAAAAGTGGATGAAAATGAAAAGAATCGCGACTGAGTGTTTGCGAGACAGAGAGATACAGAGAGAAAGAGGAGAGAGAAAATATAATTAAATAAAAAAAGTAGAGAGAGAAAACAAGAGTTGGAGGGAAGAATGATGAGTTGCCAGGCGTGCTTATCACTAACGGGCAACAAAAAGCACACACATTATTAACCCCACCACCACCATTCCATTGTTCCACTGTTTACAGCAGTAAAAATCAAAATAAAAAAAATTACAGTCGGTTAAAAGTTAAAACAGAGGAAAAACTTATTTACCTCAAAAAAGAAAAAATGTGAAAAGCGTTGTGTCGTGTTTTTTTTTTTGGTGAGTGAAAATTGGGGAATGGATGAGAGAGAGCGAGAGAGAGAGCGTTTTGTGGTGTGTCCTGATTGTGAGGAATTGGAGAGGGAAAAGTCTGTCACCGGCCATCATTCATGCGTTGCCATAAAAAGCTCTGTTGTTAGCTTATGGGCCCCACATTTTTTTAAAATTTTTTTTTAATTGGAATAGTTTGATGACGGGATTGTGAAAATGACTAATGTGTGTGTCGTAATCAGTCTTATGAGTTCGTCTCTGAACTTCCAATTTGAGTTTGAAGACGTATCTATTGACAGAGGCTCGTGGATTTTAAGAAAATATTGGAATGGGCGGTGGTGGCTTTCTAGAATTTGATGGACATACTGTATACGAATAATGGAATTATAGAATAATTCGTTGAAGATTGATTTATAAATGGAATTTGTTGCTTGGGTTGGGATGATTAAATATAGTTTATTTCGAAATTCGAATTAAAATTAAATATAAAAGAAAATATTAAATCAACTTTGAAATTATGAAACTCCAAAATTTATTGATTTTTGCTATATTTCAATAATAATGTATTATTTAGATTTTTTTTTTTTTTTTGCAACATGTAAGAATTTTAAATTTTATAAAAATCATATATAATTTAAATTGGTTTTTATAAAGTGCCTAATAAAATTAGATTAAATTATCACTCAGTAATTAATGTATATAACAGAATAATTAATAATATTTTTTTATTTTTTTATATTTATTATAAATTTATCAGATTTTTTTATTTATTTAGTTCTTTCATTTTAAGGGGTTATAATTAAATTAAATTTCAATTCAATAGAATTAAACATATTTAATTAATTTTTAATTTAATTATTGTTTTTATGCATATATATCTGGATGTATAAAATAATTAAAAATAAAAATATTTTTTAAAAAATAAATAAATAATATATATATATATATATCAAATATGATTTTTTAATCTAATTACTAAGTTCATATAAAATGCGGAAATAATAAATTCGAATAAAAATAATATATTACAAAGTTTAAGTCATTAAAACATGAGGTTGGGGGAGTGACGTGTGATTTCATAAGTGTATTATCATTGAATAATTAAAGCCAATGTGTATGTGGTCTATTGACAAAAACTGGTTTAAAGAAAATCTGTGTTGATGTGGGTTCACGTATTTGACAGAAGAAAGATTGGGTCCCCGCCAGCCTAATTCACATATGGTGGTCTGTTTGACTATGACTAGTAGGTTGTTGGATAAAGAGGAATATTCTCTTTTTTTATTTATAAATATATTATTTATTGTGAATTATAATAAGATTAGTGATGGTATAATGGCAGGTTTTAGTTGAAAAAGGTGATGGTTGCCAGATTGTGAAGTCTTTCTCTACCACCTTTCGGCAAAACTCCCCTCTGGCGGCGAACACAAAGACCATCTACTTTATTCTCATGCATCAATTAATTCATCAATTTGATTACATTATTATACCATTATTTGCTCTCTTTATATAACTACTAGGATTGATTACGTCCAAGTAGGGATGAAAAAAAAAAAAAAAAACTACCAACCCGCCAATCTCTGGATACCTATCCACAGAATCCATGATCAATTCGGATTTGCGGATTTATGGATTTATGAATTTGATATTATTTTCAATCCTCTTTTTATAATGGATTTAGATATGGATTTGGGTACCCTGATCCAAATTCATGAATCCACTAAATTTTTTATTATTATTATTATTTTTTTAAATTATATAATAACAAAATAAATCGTCTTATTATAATTTTTTAAATACAATTTCAAATTAATTATTATATATTAATATTATTTTTATTATAATTATTCATTTTAAAATTTAATATTTTAAATAAAATATATTTTAATTTCTATTTCAATATTTTTTTAATTCAAATAATTCATATTTTCATGTTAAAAAATAATTTTAAACATAAAATATTCTATTTTTATTTTTTAATATTTTTAAAAAAATTAAAGGGAAAATTATATAAAATAAACCAAATAAAGTTTAAAATTTCAAAACTAAACCAATAGAAGTTTATTTCTATTTTTGAGCCACCCAAACTTTGATTTTCAAAAGTAGACCATCACATATGTGAAGGTTCTCTTCACAGACCACCTTCACACCTTCACAGATCAGTGTAAGAGATCTTCACAGAATGATAAAATTGTCAATTTGGTTCATTTTTTAAAGTGAAAGTTTGAAAGATTATTTTTGTAAAATTTTTAAAGTTGGGCTATATGAATGTAAATAAAAGTTATAAAATAATAAAAATGAAAATAACCCTTAATTTAAAAATAACTATATAATTTTATGCTAAATTAAAATAATACTATTTTGTGCTTCATTACATTTTATTTGAACTGTTGACTATGTTCTCATTCAATATGCAATTTTATTTGAATATAAATCTTGGAAATTATTATAAGTAATTACTGTTTTTCATTTTTGCGGGTTCGGGTTTACGGATTCGGGTTCGGGTTTGCGGGTTCAACCTGATTTCAATTTCATTCCGGGTTGGCGGGTTCGGGTTTGGATTCGGGTTCTGTACACAGATTTGGGTTCGGGTCGGGTTTCGACCCATTGCCATCCCTACACGCCAGGCATGTGACAATATTATTTGATATTTTAAATTTAATTATTTAAATTATTAATTTTTAAAAATAAACAAATTATAATTTAATAATAAATAATTTTAAGTTATTCAAATAAAATTAAATTAAAAGTAATATTTATTTAATATTATAATTAGTTTTATATGATTCAACATTTTATTTGTTCATTATATATTATTTTTAATTGAAATTAATAAATATAATTACTTGAGATGGAAGTAGGTCGGATTAAACCGATCAACCTTTTGTTTAATTTAAATTCGATTTGAAATCGGAATAGGTTGTAGTTTTTACCCCAAATTCTAAATAGGTTGGGTTATCCTCACATTCGAATTTAAACGGATTATCTACTCATCCATGTGATTCATCTAACTTTTATGCATATCGGAATTAACAAACTTTTATGCATGTAAATACATATATATATATATATATAATAATTATATATATTATACAATATTCCACAATAAATTCATATTTGCATAAATTAATCTAAAAAGTATAATAATAATAATAATAATTATTTAAACTCACTATATTTATAAATAAAAATTAAGTATAATAATAACTAAAAAAATATATAAATAAATTATATAATAATATTGTTCATTTAATTAATAAATTAACTTTAAAATATATATTACATGAATGTAACTAATTTAGCAGATTTCAAAATTTAGTAATTTTTTTTAGTTAATATTGTAGTGAAATTAAAAGGCAAATAAAAACATATTACAATATATTGTATTTAGAATCCGGCAAAAAAATGGAATATGACCCAAATCTAATTTGAAGATCATTTTTAAATCAAATTTTAAGTTAAAAATTTAGAGAAGTTTGAAATCTATTAAATTAGTTATATTCATGTTAATATATATTTTAAAGTTAATATATTAAATAAATGAACAATATTATTATATATATTATTTTATGTTACTTATATTTATTGGAGCTAATATTATAGTGAAATTAAAAAATAATAATATTTATAAATAATTAAATTACTTCTAAATATTATAATTAATTAAAAATTATATTGTATAATTTATTATAATTAGTAAATATTAAAAATATCAAAAAATTAAATTAAGTCATCATAAAACAGTTAAAAATCAAACAAAAATATAGGCGAAATAAATCAAATAGTAAAAAACAGTCCACGTGGTGAAAGCACATTTCAAATCCATCTTGAGTGATCTTGAGTGGATAGCAGTATGACAAAATTATAAAAATAACATTTCATGTATGTGATTGTATGCACGTGATGGTCTAATCTGATAATCAAATATAAGTTAAAATTGTCCAATTGAAATAAAAGGAGTTGAACATGGTAAATTATAAGTCACCCCATAAGTAAATTTTTAAAAAGTTCATCCTTGGATATGGATTAAGCAAAATAATGAAAATGTCCTTACAGATCAAATAATGTTTTTTTTTTTTAAAATTTTGTATTGTAATTATATAAATGGTAAAAGTCGCAAGCAAGTAGCTTTATTGTGCTGCTTGTTCGGGCTTTTATATATATATATATATATATATATATATATATATATTATTTATATATATATATATTTATTGGCATATGCAAGGTAGGTGTGTCTGTCTTTTTTTTAATTAATTTATTTTTAATTTTAATTTTATTAAAAATTATATATGTATAATTGTTTTTTAATTAAATTATCAAAATTATCTTATATAAATATTGAATTGGATAAAAATAATTTAATTTTTTATTATATTTGATGATTATTGAGATTTATAAAATAATAATTAATTTTTTATATTTATTACAAAATAAAAAAATTTCTAACATTTTTTAAAAATTTTAATAATAATAATTGAATTGTATTAAAATTTTTAATTAAAATACATAAAAATTAAATATTAATATAAATTATAAAAGTTAATAATTCTCATCATTTCAATAATTTTATTTAAAAATAATTACTAATTAAAATCACAAGTTAAAATCAATTGTCTTTGAAAATACAAAACTCAAATTCTAGGATTAGTATTTTAATTTTCAATCCAAATAGTTAATTTCTTTTATATAATGGCACGACCAGTTATCTACATTTGACCTCAGCTTATATTTGAAATAGAAACACACCAAAGCATGTGAAAGTGTTGGACAGTTAAGAGAGAGGTGAGAGTGAAGTGAGCTAATTCTAAATTGCGTGTCTTATTACTCTCTCATACCCTGTCATATTTGTATTAACCCCCTAATAGATAGAGACAATTTATTACCATTCAAATTGACTTTTCAACCCACGCTTAACTTTTCCATTTTTCAGAAGGTAAATTATTACATTAAGAAAGGTAAAAGAGGAAAGAAAAAAGTGAAACGATGAAGTTGAAATAGTATATAACGATCTGAGTAATATAAAATTAACATTTGGTTGATTTTTAATATATATATATATTAATTAGTTAGACTATCACGCAAAAATCCAAAAATAGTATATAACGATCCGAGTAATATTATAAAAAATTAAATATTTTATAAATAAATTTTTAAATAATATTTAAGATTTAAGATTCAATTTGATTAACACTATATATTTTGATTAATTTTTTAACTATTAAAATACTTTTATATCAAACAATAATATTTTAAATTGTGAAAATGACATTAATGATCTATACTTTTGCAATCCAAATTTTAATGAGAGGAATGAAATTGAAATTTAGATTGTGTTGATGTTGTTCGAATGATAATGGAGGGACAAATGAAGGAAATTTAGGATAAGTGATAAAAATGGGGAATGAATGATGATAGTGGTGAGTCAAATGAAGATAATGTTATTAGTTGAAGGAGCACAAAATGTGTAGCATTTGTGGGCCTTTAAGACACTGTTAGATGCTTGTAGAACTATGTATAATTTGCCTTACAAATCATAGTGATAAGCTTTTATAATTAAAGTTTAAACTTGTTTGCATATTATTGCTAACATTTTGTCGAAAGATTGTTGGTTAATGTTGATTAGTTGCGAAAATTTTATATAAAACGTGCATTTATTATTATTTTTTTCTCGCACATATTTGTGAATGGGTGGAAGTTAAGAAAACAATTTATAAATTGTTATTGATCCTTGTGAATTGATTATGTTGCATTGTAGATGTTAATCTTGACATTAGTAAATGCTTAGGAAAATCATTGGTGAGTTATCATATTTGTTAAAATTTGAGCCTCTTCATGTGTATATTTTGAGTGGAAATTTTATTTTTATTTTGTTGATCTTTGTGAATTGATTATGTTGCATTGTAGATGTTAATCTTGACATTAGTAAATGCTTAGGAAAATCATTGGTGAGTTATCATATTTGTTAAAATTTGAGCCTCTTCATGTGTATATTTTGAGTGGGAATTTTATTTTTATTTTGTTGATGTATCAGGAAAAGAAAAAAAGAAGTAAGAAGAAAAAGGAAAAAATTGAAAAAAATATTACATAAGTCTTGAGACAAGGCTATGTGATTTTATTTGTAGCATTTTGGATTAGTCTCTTAATTTTGGAGATATATTTGGGTTATTACTTTTGTTTTGTTTTCATCGGCTCATTTTAGGAATTTACCTTTGAAATCTTGATGCAAATACTTTCTAATGATTTAATTTACTTTGTTTTATTTTCAATCTAAGGATCCATTTTAATTTATTTGTTACCCTACAAATATTGACTATTCTTTGAGTGACTTTGTGATAAGTTTCCAACTCCATGAGAGAATTCTTGCATATTTTTTATATACACTTAACATGTGACGATATGGAGTTGAGACTTTTGTATTTAATTTTTCTATACTATCAGTATTTGGGTTTGTAGTAAGAAGGTTCGGCTGAGTTTATGATATTGCTTTTTGTTGTTGCTTTAATTATTTAGGGACTAATAGTGTAAACAGTGATTTGGTTTTGCATATTTTATTTGGTTTTGTTTGTATCTTACTAATTGAAGATGGAATTTAACTGTGTGTGACTAAGATGAATGTTGGTTAAAGGTGAGCATTGGGGTAGTTTGGATAAATTTGGATAGAATTCTAACCAAATTACATAATTTGGAAAAAAAAAATAACTTTATCCGAATTACCCAAATTTTATCTTTACCCGATTAACCGATTTAACCGAATTATATATGATTTTTGAATTAACCGAATTACCCGATTTGTAAAGTTTTTTGTCAAATTTAACCGAATTATATAATGGGTAATGGTTGGATAGTGTGGAACAACAATTGGAGGTTGAAATTGAATAAAGAAAAGAAGATAGGAGAAGATATTAGGTTTAGAATATTTTTATAAAATATGAAAATAACAGAGAGAATTAGAAATACAAAATAACAGTGTTTTATATTTCGGGTAATTAGGCTAATTCGGCCAAAATTCATCTTACCCTAATTTATTTGAATTACCCGAATTTTTTATAATTCTTAACTGAATTATCCGATTAATATTTTTTGACCAAACCGAATTACCCGTATTATCTGAATTACCCGTATTACCCGATTACCCGAATAATTTTGCTCACCTCTAATGTTGGTACCTTTTTTAATCTCTAAAATCTTATTTTCTTTATTTTAGGTGGTTTGAGTAAGGTATGGTAGGTACCTGTGGTCATAGTTAATTCCCTCTTGGCGAGCAATTTTGGTTTATCGTTTAAGTTTTCTTTTGAGAGTTTGGTCATAGTCATCCTTGAGGGTAAGTATGAAATAGTGTAGGGAATTTGATTGAGCACATAATGTGAAGTATTTGTACAATTTTTACCATACTATTTTTGGGTTTATTTGCATATTTTCTATTGATTTTGCTTCTTTTGTTAATTTTGTGTGTCCAACTTTGAAGATTTTGAGGGCTGCTTAGAGGAATTATCAATTAAGCAAAAGTTAAATCAAGACTAATTCTTTATTTTGAAATGATGATTTGTGTTGTATTTTGAACTTTAAATTCTTACTTAGATTTTTAGGAGACATTTTGGGTTTGCTTTCTACTCATGTCTTTAGTATTTAGCGATAGTATCTATATCAGTTTCTGAATAAAAAAATTAGGTACGTTCAATTATATACTTCATTCAAGTTTTATTCTGAGTTTCTGTTCTTCTTTGTCTCTTTAGTTTTACATGTATAATTTATAACGATGATGACAACTATGATAATAGCTAGTTAAGTTATTGGAATCCAGCAAAGTTGATTAATTAATTATCTGTATTGTGAGATTTGTGCTTTAATATTTATTTCTCTTTGTATTCATTACTTCATTGTGATTCTTGATTTTGGTTAAATGTATTTATTTGATTGATTGATTAATTCGATAGATTAGTTTATCAATTAGGTTAATACTCTACTAGTAAACAAAATTAAATATGTAATTGTTTAATTGAGTTAACATAGGTAGCAATTAGTGTGATACATCGTGCTGTGTGGAGTTGTGATCATAGGTCAACATGTTTTGTTCATTTGTTAGCTATAATCATAGGTATTTCTAGTTCTTAAAGCAATTGATAAGTCTAGAAATTACCCATGTCTTGAATGTACTGAAATTGAGCTTAAATGATAAAATATTGAATACATTTATACTAATTCTAGACTATTATTGTTGAGACAGGGACTTGGATGAAAAGTTATGGAAAAGAAGCTAAAACATGCAAATTCAGAAGAAAAAAGGACCAAATCAGAATTTCATCTTAAGTCAGCAAACTGGCGAAATGATGTTGCTAAGAAGAGAATTCGCCTGAAGACCTCGCCATGACTCGGAGTGAAGGGCGACGTAGCAGACGACATAAAGAAATTTTCGCCTCAAAGAGTAAAGCATGAAAGGCGAATCAGAGATTCCTCGCCTTCGTATATCGCCTTCTTGACAGAATCTTAGGCGATAAAAATTGAACTTCGCCTATCTTGAGGCGATGGTTGAGGCGATAAAGGAGAAATGTCGCCACATTAAAAGATAACAACAGGTGACATTTGATGACACATTGTCTAAGAAGATCTTAACTGAAAGGATGTTTTGGCGAAATATGTCAACTCGCCTGAGCATCAGACGACATATTATGGCAACATTGAGGAGATTTCGCCTAGAAAGAGTTAAAGCTTGGCGATCAAGACAAGCGATATGTGAAGAAGTCGTTTGGTTCAGGCGAAGGAACAGGCGACATAAATGGAGAAAAATGTTACTTCGCCAATTTGTGTTTCTTTGTTGATTTTATTTCGAAATTGCCACTGAGCCAAACTCTATAAATAGGAGCTCAGATGAAGTAATTAGTGTGAAGTTTTTTTTAGAGAAAAACAGTTTTAGACATTTGATTTTCACTCTTAACATTCTGATATACTTTAAGAGCAATTCTAGATTCTTCTACACGCTTTATTCTACATCTTCAGAGAAGTTTCTTGAAGAAGTTTTGTGTTCTGTTTCTGTTGATCATTGAGATTGAACTTGAAGATTGTGAAGCAACAACTGTGACAGAGTCTAGCTTCAATCTTCCTCGGTAAGATTTAGATCTTGAGCATGTCGATGATGATTTTCCGTACTTGATTGAATATGCTGAAGTAAATGTGCTAGCTAAAAGCTCTGTTGATTTATTGAATCTTGATGTTGATTATCATTTCGATTGCAAAGTTTATTGTTCAAATATAGCCAGATCTACTGGATTTCATGAGCTAATTGAATTACAAGAATGAGAGTTACGTAATATTATTAATCTGAGATTTGATTTAGACAAGAGATGGCGATTAGGTTTCAGATCTGAGAACAGAGGATCGTAGTACTAGAGATAAACTACAGATATATTTTTCTACAGATTGTGTTTATCAATTATATAAGTTGTAGTATAGAGATATATGCAACTATATAATTGAGATCTGTTAAATTGAATCGAGAGATCTTTTAACAGATCACTGATGATGATCTAGAAGGTAAATCTGTGATTTAAGATGAAACTTGCATGAGAAGTTAATTGACAACAGATCTAGCAAATCAGTTTATTCATTGTTTAGATCAATTGCAGAATAGAGTGCTGACTTGAGTTTTCATTGGATGAATGTCATGAGTTACTTTTACTTCACATCCACTCTATGATTCTATGATTCTATTATTCATTTTGTATATAGATTCTTTTAGCAATTCAGTTTAAATCTTAGTCTCAATCGTGCCTCTTAGCTTACAATCCCTGTGGAGACGATATCTAAAATACTACATTAGACGTTGATAGGAATTTCGATTGAGTACTGTGAATATAAATATCAGTCGAGTTTCGTCCCATCAGCAATCTATAGTTGAATCTGTTAGGTGCTTGTCTGGGTTACTAGTTTACTCTAACCAACTATCATAATCATGCAAAGTTAAGAAAAATAATGACAATGCGGACATGTATTAAACTAACCTCATTATCAATCATCACCATTTGAAGTTTTAGATCAAGAATGGAGGTATGAGGATGCAACAACAATGGAGTTTGAGGGAGGAGAAGAAGAAAATACGATTTTTCTTTTGGGTGGGTTGGTAAATGGGTGGGTGGGTGGATAACATTTGAATGTACAACTATTTATATGGGTATAAAAGTTATTTCAATTGTTAAAAGAGGGGCAATATGAGAGTTTCAAATTGTTCACCCATTATTTATTTATTTATTTTTTTTAATTTGATAAGGGTAAAATTGTCCAAAAGGATCATTTAGTGAAAACAAACTTTAACAAAGTTTACATATGTAAGATGAAGTTTATTGGGCTTAAAAACTTAATTCAAAATTTTATGGTGCTATTTATGAAAGTTTCCCTTAATAATATAAACAAAATTAAATAATGATAAAAATAATTAAAAGCGTCAAAGAAACAACACAAACAATGTGATAATACATTTTTCTACAAAAGAAAAATTCTCGAGACACTGAGTGCACCCCAAACCAATTCATTATAATAAAAAACAAGGGTTATACCGGGATCAATCTATAGTCACAATTCAGTATATAGTTCACCAAGAAAAATGGATCACAAACTACAAGATTTCAAAGAAGAGAATCAACAAAATCATACAAAAACTATCAAATACTCCCGAAGACATTAAAACACAGCAATATCGTATAATATCAAGGTCCATGAATCCAGAACAAGTTGTCCAAATTTGAGTTAAGATTGACCACGTTTGACTTAGATTGAAAATGAGTTATGCCGACTCACGAACGGTTTGTGTAACATCCCTGCCCGGTTCGGGAGAACCGGACAGGAGATGCCATATCACGGATCAAATAACAGATTCAAACTTAATGATAAAAGTCGTTAAAACCAAACATTTTTAAATATCATAACTAAAAATAGCATAATAACAATAATAATCTGACTTAAACAAAATAACCGAATTTAACGGTTCCGCACTAAAACGAACATAATTTTCCAATAATCCATTAACTATTTCAATTACCAAAACCTGTTCAAATTCAGTCCAATAATTTCAATAAATTCCCAACACAAACTCAATCTGAATAGTCATAATTCATAGTTTAATTCTTGACTAAGTCAACTATTTCACAATTTAATAAAATAAAGTCTAGTAGTAAAAATCACAAGTAAAAGCTAAAATCAATTATTTCAATCCATATAATATCTCTCTCAACATGCTGGGTAAAACAAAAATCTGTCTACCAAATAAAAATGCAAGTGAATTGTATGAATGGGCTCTGCACTGCTCGTTCATCTCAGCTACGGAAAACCTGCGGATGAAATCCACATAAGCTTGGAATGCTTAGTGTGGTCACACACTAAAGGCATCACCCACTCTAATCTATAATTTACTAATAATCTCCAGTTCAATCACGAAACACATAAAAACATTTAACACACATTTATTAAGTCATCTCAAGACAAATATTAGAGATATTTATAACCATAACATACAAAACCACAATCATCATCCAGTAAGGTCTCTATGATCATTTTTATATAACGGTAATATCAAGATCACACTAAATTCCCAAGGTAATCAAATAAAACATAACCAATCAAATTGCCTTAATTGAAAGGTAACAATTTACTTACTTTTAACAAAACTATCACAACAAGTTATATGAAATATATCAATTAATTGAACTTATTAATCATCATTATTTTTCCAAAACATAACTTATTATTGAATCATAACATAACAAGTAGCCAACTAAAACACCACATATTTCACAAGTATACCAATAGTCACACAGATAATAAATATCAGAATATAATGCATTTAGTTCATTTTTAGTTCGCCTTTAAGTAAGACTCCCAAACGGCTGTAGGACACGGGAAACCCAACCAGATCATATCGGAACACAGGCAAGGCCGAAGCCCCCATAACCTAACCATATGGTGGACCGAAGTCCCTTTTTTTATCATCAACATAGATCGAAGTCTCCAAGAACTCGATAGTTATCCACTTCCTATGGCATGCCAACTATCCTTACAGACAGAAATCTCTACTTAAGGCGGCGTATTTATATGACTAGAATTTTTCAGATAAACTAAATCAAATTACATTTCCAATTAGCCCAACATCATATATCAGAATTTCTCATAAATCAATCGAATCACATTCAAGTACACAACATCACAAATATCAAAATTTCAAACTTAAGTCACATAACAACTATATGTCCATTTTTTCCCAAGCCAACCAACAAATTTAAGTCTCGACCGATTCCATTCAAATATATTTATTTAACCTATCATACATATTAGACTAGATTATCAGATAGTAAGTGAACACACCTTATTAATGCACAACCGAATATCGAAATCAAGCAGCGTGATTTCCTCCGTCACCCGCGTTCAAATCACAGTCTAATTTATAATATCAACCAAATCAATTATATTTAAAAATCTATCATTACTTCAGTTGATGATGCTAACAGTTTAAACCAGGAATACCAGTACTTTGAAATCGATTTTAATATTAAATAAGATTTCAACAAACTTAAAAATATTGAGTTCATAAATCATTACTCACATAGAAATTACACAATTACCAAAAATCATAAGAATCACCAACCATATATATATAAAGCCTACACGATTATCAACCATTATTTAACCTAATTAAATATATATGCATGTCTCGCTAGTAACAATTTGTGCATTAATATCAATGACATGCTTTAATATGAACCTATATATACATATATTCTATATGCACAATTATCCATGAAATCAATAATTTTATGCCCATATCTCAAAACAATAATTTCAATTCATTGATACTATGATAATACATACTACCATCAACACCATTACCAATATTATTATCTACTCCCTTTGATCCGAAATAAGTGATGTTTTGGAGTGTTTGATATTATTCAATATAAGTGATGTTTTAGATTATCAAGATAAAAAGTTAAATGAGATTCCTGTTACACCCTTATTTATCATTAGTAATTAGTTTTGAGATTAGAGTATAAAAGTATGAGAAAGAATGCATTTATGAGGGTTCATAATGTCATTTTCATTCTTTTCTTAATAAGAGTGAAAAAGTCTAAAACTTCAGATGTATTGGATTAGAGGGAGTACTACCAAAAATTCTATGAGCAATTAAACATATAATCAATTGATCAAGAAATCAAAATCTCAAATTAAACTTAAACCTAATTTCTTTTAACCTTTCAATTACCTTTGAGATTGAGAGCGGGTCCAAATCTCAAAGCAAACGATAACCAAAATTTGAAGACGACCACGTAGAATCGACTCAATGTGAAAAACGAAGATGTAAACAAAAAGATAGGATTTTTGTTTATGTTGAGAGAGAGTGTGGTGATCTAGGTTAATCAATTATATATATATAATTTTAAATTTGCAAAAAGTCTCCTATTTTGAAAAATTCTCATATTTACCCTAAACTTCAATTAAATTATATTTTAACCCAAATCTCCAATTGAATTAAAATCCCTAATTTTAAAATTAGGTTTTCCAATCCCAAATTGAATTTAAATTAATAAAACAGCTAGCCCGAATTTCGATGTTACAGTTTGGGTTCAACTAGTATAAAGTTTGGGTTAAAACCAGTTTCTAACGAATACAATTCAAACTTTTATATAAACTTATAAACACAAGTTTGAATTTGGATACTAAAAGCTTAACAAGTTTCAAATCGAACATAAAATTGAATTTTTGATAAACAAATCTAGTTCGAACCTATACGAATTCTCGTTTAACTCGACTCGAATACACCAATCGTTTGACTATCTTATCTTTCAGTCTTAAATTGATTACCGCTGAAAAGTGAAATGGTTGAAAAAATAAATCTTTAAAAACAAAATTTCAGTATGTTTTAATTGTGATCTCACACTATGGCAGCTATCAATTAGTAAAATGAATTTATTAGTAAAATAAGTGGAGAAAGTTTTAGAATAACGATCCTATAGAGAGGAACAAAAATCCAACTCATGGTATTAAGTTGATTTAGACTGAACCAAAATATTGAATTTCTAACTATCAAATCTCGATTTATTTAAACTAAATTTTTTATTCGAATTTAGTTTTAAAAAAAAATTAAAATTCGGACTTAAGCTAGATTTTAGTCGAAACAAACTCAAAAATGTACGGAAGCATTAAACTTAAAATAAAAACTAAATAAATAATAAATAATTACAACAAAAAAAATTTGACCAAAAGCCCTAATAAGGCCCGAATATGTAGGGACAAGAAGACAGCAAAAGCCCAATCCAGAAATTTCCCAAATATCGGGGTTATTACGTCAATTTATTTCTTTTCAAGTCAAACATTCATAACCACATTGAAGTTACTATAGTGTGTCCAATGATTACACAAACACACGGTAAGTATTGCTGTTATTATAACCACCGCATAAGGGTATTATAGACAATCTATCCAAAACACGATAAATTTTCAAAAATGATAAATACCGCAAGCAAATTGATTAATACCGCATTTATTTTTCAATTATATCCTCAACATAATTAAAAATAAAAAATATATTTTTATTTTGATTGAAACTCTTTATTTCGTTCTCTCATCTTAACTGATTATTTTCTTTTCATGATTTAAACTCGTTCAATTTTTTTTATCGTCTCAGCTCAAATTTTTTTTTCATTATCTCAACCCGTTTATTTTTTTTTTTTCAATTACATAATCATAAAAGACATGGATGGAAGTAACTACACCTTCGTATCATTATGTTTTATTCGAAGGGATTGTTAAATACCGCAGCAAATTTATTAATACCTATCTGTCAACTCTATGGACATGCCAATGTTTCTCAAAACCCTAGAGGAGGAGAGGGAAAATAAGGTGAGTAGACTCTTTTAAGAGGGAAAACTGTTTTTGTTTTTGGAATTCTTGAAGAATATTGGAGTTGTTTTTGGAATTCTTGAAGAATATTGGAGATAAGTTGTGGAGAAGAAATCAAATAAAAGGGTAAAAGTGGAATAATAGATGCGGTATTCATAAGTTTGCTGCGGTATTTAACAATCCCCTAAATTTTCCCTGTTAGCTTCGAGCAAGGTTTGAATTGTCGGTTTCGGTGTCGGTATCGGGGTAGTCCATTTTCGGATAATATCGGGATATTATCGATTTCGGTTAGATATTTTGTACGGAAGGTAAAAAAAATAAAATTATAGTTTTTAATATTAAAATCTTAAATTTACTTTAAATTTAGAAAAATATAAATAGATATTGTTTGTATTATAATAGTACAAATATAAATATATATATATATATATATATGAAAGTTAGAAATTATAAAATAAATATTAAGAACAATAGAAATTAATATGTTTAAACTCCGTATATAAATTAATTGTATTTTTAATTTCATAAAATTACATATTAATACCAAAATGAATTTCTTGGTTCTTCAAATGAATTACTATCCTGACTCTCACAATAACTTTGCCATGAATATGTGCTTGCATAATAATGAAGATAATTACGAATATGCCATTTATATGTTGCTTCATCTCTTCCAACTGATCCATATATAGGATAATTTGGATCCACCCAAGCTGGTTGATTTTGATGCAGTGAAGAAGGATAACCAAATATGTCGTAGCTCCCATAATGACCATAGTATGGAACATTATAATCTGATCCTGATCCTGACCAAGGTTGACTATTTGAAAAACTTGAGTCTGGTTGCATTCCTCTTTGTGATTGCAAATCTGATGAAGAATTATGTTGAGTGTCCATGCTCATTGATGAGAAAGCCGTTGTTAAAGATTTATCATCCAATTGCTGCCTTCTAAGACTTTTTTGGCCACCATATTCATTTCCTCTATATCTATCTTCAGTTGGATTAAAGTGTTGACCGGTTGTAGTAGATGGATATAATGGTGGGCTAGGGTGCAAAGAGAATGTTCCTTCTCCATAACGTCCTCCACCATCAACTCCACCACCAACTCTACCACTATCATCTCCGATGCTACTACTTGAATTTTCATTGTCATCAGAGGAACTGCTTACTCCAACTTCTTCTTCAAGAACTTGTTCAACATTAATTCCACATTCTCTTGCATACTCAGCAACACGAGGATCAGGATTTCCTTCTGCATTATCTAGGTGGGCAGATGTAACCCATGGAAAAATAGGATTCTCAATTCCAACACTTGTTTCCAGAGGGGACTCAAAAATATCTGTAAAGTCCATTTGATTTGTCTCTTCTCCACTTCTATCAGCAGCCATATCTCTTATCTTCAACTTCATATTATAAGAGCAAAATACAAGTTTTTCAATATTTTTATAAGCAAGGCGGTTTCTCTGTTTGGTATGAATTAATGCGAATGTGCTCCAATTGCGTTCACAGGCTGAAGATGAAGCTGTTTGGGATAGTATTTTTGTTGCAATATTTCTCAATGATGGAGCACTATATCCATTCATAACCCACCAATCCACTGAAAAAATATAAAAGAAAAATATCAAAATAAATAAATTTTTTATGTTGTATATTGAAATAATCATTCGAATAAAATTGTGTACCCGGTTGCATTTTGCTCCTTGATGCGATTGCTGCCGGATCACCAAAACTTTTCCTTCCATCTTTAAAGTAAGTCAACTATTTGTTTAAAATAATACTTTAAAAATTAATATAGGAAAACCATATTTCAAAATATGCATAAATTTAAAAATAATTGGAGTTTAAATACACATTTATGTATAACTGTACCTCATTACCGAAATTGGAAATTCCTTGAGCTTCTTGATCCAATTGCATATATACCTTATGCACAATTTGGATAAGATTTGGGTCGTCTCCAAGCTTATTTTTATATTGAAAATGTGGATTTAAATAATAAGCTAACAAAAAAGATATAAAAATTTAGTATCATAATTAAATTCAATTAGTTAATATAAAATAACAAAAATACAACATACCTGCAGCATGTATAGGCTGACTAAACATACTCTCCCAGCGATTTTGCATAATGCTCTGCACCCATTTATTTCCCCTTTGAAGTGAAATCCTTTCAATCAATGTGCGCATGGCTTCATACAACATAGGCATAGTAGGGATCACTTCAGTGTCAACCAACCTTAAAACTGTGTAAAGTGGTTCGTATATTTTGACCACAAGAGCAACAGAATCCCAAAAGTCATTATCAAGGACTTTTTGTTCTATTTTTTTGCCATTTTCTGTTTTGCTCAACCGATTTGTAACCCATGCGTCACTGGTGAACAACCGTTTCAAGTTTGCTTTCTTCTGCAAAAGGCTATTCAAAGCAAGGTAATTGGTGGCAAACCGGGTTGCACCGGGTCGAATTAACTCTCCTTAACAAACCTCCCTCATTTCAGAAAGCAACCATCCATAATTATAGATGAAGTTTGTTATACCTCTAGCTTTATTTATGGTGGTTGCAATCGTATTTTTCTTTCCAATGTCTTCAAAAATCAAGTCCATGCAATGTACTGCACAAGGTGTCCAAAATAATGAATATTTTTTCATCATTTTCTTACCTGCTTTTACAAACGCCGATCCATTGTCTGTAACAATTTGCACGACATTCTTCCTTCCTACTTCCTCCACAACATCCTTCAACAACCCATAAATATATTTATGGTCTTTTAGTTTATTGGAAGCATCCACAGATTTGAGAAAAATTGTGCTTCCTTTGCAATAAACCATGAAATTGATTATTGATAATTTAGTTGGCCCTGTCCATCCATCACACATTATAGTGCATCCGTATGTCTCCCATTTGCACCTAAAACTTTCCACATATTCTTTGATATCCTTGTATTCCCTGTCCAAATATTTATTTCGAATTTCAAAAGGTAATGGTGGCATAACTCCTTGACCTGCAAAATTAAGCAAAAAAAAAAAAGAATTGTATAAGAGTAAAATAAATAAAATTGATCTTAATTAAGAAGAAAAAATTACCTGCTTCTTGGATTGAAGAAATCATATTTTTGAAATGAGGAGAGCTTGCTTTATGTGCAGGAACATTCTCATAGATAAAAAATTTTGATATCATTCTTCCCATCTTTTCTCTTAAGCTACCCCCTGTAAGCATATCCTTCATGTTTTTTTGTTTTGCTTTTGAGGATTTATGCATAGAATGTACAATTGGAGGTGGCTCACGGACACTTTGTGTACGGCGAAATTGTGATGGTTGGTTACTGCCTCCAAATCCTGCAGTATTCCATCTATTTGAGCTCTCATTTTCTATTCTTCTTATCTGATCTCTTTCAAATTCAGATGCTTTAGATGCACGCAATGCAGCAATATAACCCTCACGTTCATTAGGATGCAAATCAGATGGGATTTGATATATGTCATCTTCATCTTCATCATCATGTGATTGTCCTAATTCACCTCTTAATTCATTTCTAATGTCATCAAACAATGCTGTTCTTTTTTGTTTCATTTTTTCTTTTTTATTTGACAAATCAATTATTTCCTTTTTTACTTCAGGCGGCACATTTGGACATTGTCTTACATTTCGATAAACCTCGACACCAGTTAAATGAAATTTAAATCGAGTTATTCCACCACTTTGCATCACATGGCCACAAAATTTGCAAATAGTCCCAAATTTGTTATTCGGAATTTTATCGCAGTACTTCCATGCAGGATCACTTTTGTTTTGAGACATTTTATTATAATAAAAGTTCCTGTACAATTCTTTTTACCATAAATTAATCATTTTAGTAAATAATACACACAAATTAAGTTTAAATTGATAAAATTTAAGTTTCTCATATATTATTTAAGTTTTACATTTATATAGTGAATTAATGCATCACTGAATTGAATACGCTAAGTGTTATTTATATTTATATATAATAAATATGGATTTAGTATTTTTTCTTTTTTAAAATTTTATTTTTATATGAACTTCCTTTAAAATGATTTGTTAAGAGTAATTAATAATTAAAATTTTTATTTAATTTTAAAGGAAGTTCATATAAAATTAAAATTTTAAAAGAATTTTTTTTTTACATATTTATATATAAATATAATAACACATACTTGATATATAAATTTAAAAATTAAATAATATATAAATGTAGAATGTGAAAATGAAAGGTATAAATTATTTACCTAATTGATGAGTTGAAAATGAGAGCTATGGATCTTACGGTGAAGTTGAAGATTTTTTTTTTTTTCAATAGTTATCGGAAAAATAGAAGGGTGAGGGAGTAAGATGGATATTTAGAAAATGAGAGAATATTTATTGTTGAGAAATGGAAGTAGTGCAGAGAAGGTGGTGTGTATTATTTGTTGGAGAAATGAAAGCCAGGTACAAATGGAAGGCGTGTAGAGAAGGTGGTGTGTATTATTTGTTGGAGAAATGGAAGGCGTGTAGAGAAGGTGGTGTGTATTATTTGTTGGAGAAATGGAAGCCAGGTGAGTGTATTATTGGGTTGTGTAGGTGGTAGTGTAGTGTTTATATAACAAGATTTTATTTAAAAAAAAAAAAAATCTCAATTTCAGATTGCCATTGGATAAAATTTATCCAAAAATCTTATCTATATATATATTTTTTATTTTATCCGAAATCTGCCACCTTTTTTTTATTTTATATTTTTAATTATTATTTTAAATTTTATTAATATTTTAAATTTCACCATTCCATTCAATTTTTATGTACATGTAAATTTACTAATGAGTAATAGTATATAAAAATCTATTTTTAAAATACATTTATTATTAATTTTAAAATTGTTATTAAAAAGTATTAATTATTTATAAATATATCGAAATATTTCGGATAATATCGAAAAATATCGGAATATTTTACAGATATATCGGATTTCATACGGATATTCCGGAAGACATGGGATATTTAGACGAATCGTTACCGGACTTTTTGAAATTTAGATAATATCGGGATAATATCGTATCGATATTTATACCCTTCTTCCAGACACCAGTAGATCTGCTATTTGTACATGGCGATTATGACATAAACGGGCGTTTTAATAGGGATTAAGTAGAAAAGTTAGAAGTAACAGTGCCTATATGAGCTGAATTTGAGCTCGATTTGATAGAGAGTGTTGGTGAAGAAGAAACGAGAAGAAAATGGTGTCGGTTGGAGTAGAGTTGAGCAAAGGCGTCAATGGCCTCGACAAGGTGATCCTCCGTGAGTCACGCGGTTCATCAGCTGAGGTACCGATCATGATTCTAGTTTTAATCTTCGTTTGATCTTTTCACAGATCTGAGTAATTGTGTGAGTTCGTTTGTTGTGTTGTGTTGTGTTGCTTAGGTGTATCTATATGGTGCTCATGTGACGTCTTGGAAGAATGATCATGGCGAGGAGTTGCTTTTTCTTAGCAGTAAGGTTATCTCAATATACTATCTCAGATTTGTTTTAATTAGTTTGTTGTTATTGTAAATAGTTTTTCTCTGTATATAGAGCTGTTATGTGTTTCATTGATATCGATTTTTGGTTGAATTTAACTTCATTTGTGTTGTTTGTAGGCTGTATTTAAGCCGCCGAAAGCAATTCGGGGAGGAATTCCAATTTGTTTCCCTCAAGTATGTGTGATGTTTGAAGTCTTGTTTATCATTTTGATTGTTTTGATTGGTTTTGTTGTGGTAAATTGGAATTTATTTATTTTATTTTATTTTATTTTTTTTGCATACTGTAGTTTAGCAATCATGGATCTCTGGAACAACATGGATTTGCTAGAAATAGGCTTTGGAGCATTGATAATGATCCACCTCCTTTTCCAACAAATTCCTCCAGTAAGGTTTATGTAGATTTGATTCTCAAACCCTCTGAAGAAGATTTGAAGATCTGGCCTCACAGGTAAATTAGTTGCTATTACTTCCTTTAAATTTTCTTAAAAAGTCTGCAAAATTTCTTTTTAGGATGAGTAGAATAAAATTTTCTGAGATTGTTTTTTTTTTTTCTTTGCTATACTTGTTTTGTGTAGTTTTGAGTTTCGCCTGAGAGTAGCTCTGAGTCCCAGTGGAGATTTGATGTTGACATCTCGCATCAGAAATACTAGTCCTGATGGAAAGCCTTTTACTTTCACATTTGCATATCACACCTATTTTTTAGTTTCAGACATAAGGTAATTATGAATTTGCTTGCTGCCTATATTTTTGGTCAAAGAACTAGTTTTTTTTTTTTTTTTTTTTTTTTTGGTGTATTGAAGGTAGATTAATGGGACTTTATGCTCATTAAGTTGGTATGTGCTACATTTTAATAAATATTTTGGAGCCATGCTTCAATAGGAAAATTGAGACACCTCTGTTCAGTGTTGAAATGGATGCCATGGATTGGCCTTGAACCAATGGTTTTGAACTGGTACTGTACTGTTTATGGTTCAAGTTCCGGAAATTCTTGGTCTATGAAATGACAGAGCGGAGGTTCATGAATCTGCAGGTCTAAAACCATTTGGAGTTTAAGGTTCAGCCTGATTTGTATTTTTATTAGGGATTAGATTTTATTAAAGACGCCCCATTGCATCTTGGGTTGCTTGCCATTTATAACTTAGTATGTGTTTGGGGCTGTTTGTGATTATGAAATAATCACTTTTGGATAGTGAAATCTCAAGTATACCCTTCCATCATTTTAAACTTACATTTAAAATAATAATCCATGACTATAAATTTAAAGAGGAAAAGGGAATAATTGGAATTTCACCACCCAATAGTCTATTATTTTGCTTCTTCTAATTCGTATTTTGTGTCTCTAATTACAAATTTGTATTGGAAATCCCTTGAACTTGATGGAGCTATATTACAGCTTATGAAAATAATTTCTGGTCAGGGTATAGATGTATTATGAATTCTGCAACCAGTCATAGGGTTATCAAGATTGAAACTTAGTTGTTTTTTATTTATTTATTTTATAATTTTAATTAATTAATTAATTAATTAATTAATTAATTATTAATTTTACTAGCACAAAATCGTTATTCTTTCTCCATTTTGGGGGAAAAAAAATCAGAAGCATTATCAGTAGACAGTTTTGGTTACATCTTGTCAATTTAAAATGTTGGGAGTCATGGTTGCTTGTATGCTCTTTAGTTTATGTGCTCAAGTTGTGTTATTTGATTCCTGGCAACTTTCATTAGCAAAACCATGCTCAGTTTAATTTTCCTATGCTCAGTGAAGTACGCATTGAAGGCTTAGAGACACTGGATTATCTCGACAACTTGCAGAATAAGGAGCGTTTCACAGAACAAGGGGATGCTATAACATTCGAATCAGAAGTAAGTCCCACTTTTTAGCTGGATACGTATGCTTATGTAATCAATATGCTTATAACATGGATCTGCCTTTAACAGGTGGATAAAATATACCTCAGTACTCCTACAAAGATCGCGATTCTAGATCATGAAAAGAAAAGAACATTTGTGATTCGTAAAGATGGACTTGCAGATGCTGGTGAGTTCAATTTATCCATGTTTTACAACGAAAATGTTATTAGTTTTCAAGTAAGGTGCTTGAATGTCCGTAAACTAGATTGTCCTCTATTTCGTCTAAAGAATAGATCCTTCATCATGTCAACTGACTGTTATTATTTGTAATCTGGCTGATCTAAGCATCTGCATAAAAGTTCTCCTGATATAGAAATATGCACAAACAACTCTTTGATCCTGTCTTTGATCCCATCTTGGTTTCATGTCCATCAATTGAACATTAGACATGGACAGTATTGACTTGCCGGCTTCAGTAATTTATCAGCTAGTGGATTGCTTGGTTTGTTAGTTTATGATACCGAAGGAAGAAAATACAATGTCATTTTTAAACAAATTGTTGCTTCACATCAAGTTAATCATTTACTTAGAGACTTGGTGGACACTACCAGCTTTAGTCTTTCAGTTCAATTCATTTTCTGAACTTCTTTGAGCTGTATTTCTTACTTAATTCATTGTTTTCAATAGTGGTGTGGAATCCCTGGGATAAGAAGGCAAAAGCGATGGCTGATTTTGGAGATGAGGAATATAAGCATATGCTGTGTGTCGAGGCTGCTGCTGTGGAGAAACCTATCACTCTAAAACCTGGGGAGGAATGGAGAGGAAGACAGGAACTTTCTGCTGTTCCTTCCAGCTACTGTAGCGGGCAACTTGACCCACAAAAAGTTCTACAGAGCAGCTGAAAGATCAAAGACCTGTCATCAAATCCCTATTTTGTACAGGTAGCTTGGCTAAATGTTAAACACCGTGTCTTTGTATATTTGGAAATTTTCTATACTTCCCAGATAGACCAAATCTATATCAATACTTTGAACATTCTTCTGAGAATAGTTTAACTTTTTTCACATCTACTTACATTTAGGATGGTTCTCTTTTCTCTATCTATATCAATACTGTCTTTTCTTAGTGACCATTAAATTACAGCTAGTTGTTCAAAAGCTGTTTCTGGGATTTACTTTGCATACATTGCTGTGATTAATTGATCAAATGCCCTCCTTCTTGACTTGCAGGTGTTCATTCAAAACATCATCGTTGGATCGTAAATTTCAAGTCTGGTAGATATACTTGTTATATGTACTACCATTGTGTAATTCCCTTATTATTGGCTGGGAAAATAGGTTCATGGCTATACCAACATTTGCAGCTTTGAGTTACTGTATACCATTTACAGATTACCAATCAAAACTTATTTTGAACAGAGAATATGAATAAATATAAACAAAAATGGTCAGTTTTGTGTAATTTCTATTGAATTTGTTTTGTTGCAGACAGCTCATACAGACTGACCCACCTCTATTGTTTTGGCTGGTGATGCTCTGTGCAAGCAATTCTATAATGTTGCTGGTCAACTCTGCAACTTTAGAAAGCCATGTGAGACCTCTCTCTTTCACTGTCAATTTGCAGATTTCACTTTTATATATTCTATGCTACAGGTGTACTCTCTATCAGTTTGAAATAGTTATTTACTGGTCGTCTTGGAATGATAGAGATGATAATATATAATTCTGTCAATTAGTTATTGATTGGGAATATAGAATTATTGGATAGTTTAGTTTAGTGTTGATTTGAGAATAATTGTATGATGATGGAAGCTGGGTTGTCCAATTAGCACGTTATAGAGAGTCACGAGAGTCAATAGTTTTATACACCTAATGTAAGGAAATATATTTATATGGTTCACCAACATACGTTGTCAATTTGGACTTGTAAGAGAGAATCATAGTATCATAACAATCAACTTTCAATTATTTAAGAGATTAAATATCAATTACCAAGACCTTGTAGAGTATGAAGAAGTGGCGTCTGTTATGTGTATGGCTTGTAGAAATTAAAAGAGTATTTTAATAGAGTTTATATTTTGTGGAAATGATTGAAAATAGGCCATGAAAAGTTTTTGAGTTCATGAATTTTATTTAGAGGGAGATTTTCAAATTTTTATAAAAATAAGTTTTTAGAAAGTTTGGTTTTTATGAAAAAGCTGCGCTGTCAATTTTACCCTCTATTGTCATTCTAATATCACTCCACACATTCTGAAATCTGATATCTTCTGTTAAGATATCTTTGAATCTAGATCAGAAATAAAATTACTATTGAATCATAAATTCTGATTTCATATTAAAAATGTGTATCCTAAATGTATAAAGTGAGCAATGCGTAAAGGGAGCAGTTTTTTGAAATTTTAACTCGAGGGTAAAATTGAAAGCACAGTTCATTGGGTATCAAACTTTACCAAATCTATATTTGAAAGAATTTGAAATTAGGTCTATATGAAAAAAAAAACTCTTATTTTTTTTAAATAAATAAAAAGATTGTTAAATTCTATTTTGAAAATTTACAAAATTTTAAAACTTAAAATATAAAAGTATGAGTTATTTCATCCCGAGGGATTATGCGAAAATCATAATAATTACAACGGAAGAAGTGGCTTTAGCTCGGTTTTCAAAAATCGAACCAAATGGAACATAAACGCACGCCTGCGGTTAACTTTTTTAAAAAAATTGTTTAAATTATTAATAAAATATTTAATTATAATAAAATTAAAACTAATGGATGTAGATATATTTTTTTTATTACTATTAGGCATGCAGCACCTGCACAGATGCTGCAGTTTTTTAATAATTTTTTCTTTAAAATTAAATTTGAAATATAAATTATATAATTTCATCAAATTAACTTATTTTTAATTCAATAGAAGTAGTATTATTATTAAATTATTATTATTAATTAAAGACAAAAAAAATTGAAAATGTAATTTATATTTTAAACTATATATATTATTTATGATCAATTTAAAATTAATGCATTTAAATTTTAATATAAAAGGTATTTTTCAATTTAAAATTTAATTTATGAACTTTTAAATGATAATATAGTTAAATTATTTATTTATTTAAAAATATAATTGTAAAAAAATTATTAATGAAGAAAATCATATTTTATACATTATTTTTAATTTTATAAAAATTAATTTATAAACTTTTAAATGATGTAGTTACATTTATTTATTTACTTATAGATATAATTGTAAAAATAAATAAATCATTAATAAAAAACTTCACATTTTACTAATCATTTTTAATTGTATAAAGTATATCAACTAAATAAATAAAAAAATTATATTTTAGAATTTATTAATATTGGAAAAAAAATTCAACTAAATATCAACTCAAATGTATGAATATAGATAGATAGATAGGCTATGTTTGACAGGGGAGTTTTGGATAAAGTTTAGTGTTTTGACTCAGTCAAAACTCTAAAAGTAATTAAAATCTGTATTTGGTGACCAGTGTATAATCTTACCATCAGAGTTTTTTAAAGAGTTTGTAAAACGTTGATATGAGCAACGATTAGAGTTTCAATCAAAACTTTATAATTATTTTTTCAAAATTATCCTAATCAACGTGAAATCAATCTCTGATTTTTTGTTATAATTATTTCTTAATTTATTATTTTAATTTTGGATTTAATAAATTAAATAATTTTTTTATAAAGACATAGAAAAAAAATTGATTTTTTAAAATATATTATTCACTTTTTGTTACTTATTGAAAAATAAATAATTAATTTATTTTAAAATTATATTTTAAATTTAAAATTAATTATCATTTTTATATTCATTTTACGTCATTTAAACTTTATTAGATAATTAAAACGCTAGTTTACCGAACAGTATTTATTAAAAACACTAATTAAAACGCTAAATGCTATTTAAAAAACGCTAAACTCTATCAAAAACGCTAGACGTTATTAAAAACGCTGATGTGGCCAAACACAGCCATACAAACTTTATTTATTTATTTTTATATATTTTAAATTATATCATTGAGTAAATTTATAAAAAAAATATATATATATTATCACTTTATTTCTATTTAATTTTATACGTTTATATTATAAAATAAATTTTAAAAAATTTACAATTATCATATATCAATAAAATTTAATATTTACTTACTCTATTTAAATATATAAATATAATTTTAAAATAATTTGAATCTTATTTAAATATTTTACAAAAATTATTCAACCATATTATATAAAACTTTATCAATTCTATTTATAAAACATCTATATTAAATACCCACCAAATCACAAATATTTAAAATATGTATTATATCATATATAAATATATATATATATATAATATCACTGATATTATTGTCTAATTTGATAAAAAAATATAAATAAAAATAATAATTGGAATCCCTCAACAAAAATTAAATTAAAAAAAAAAGTCTACAAATATTTTGGATTAAATTTGACTTTTGAGAATAGATTTTTTCCCTATATTTGATTAGTTAATAATTAATTTATTTAATATATTTATTTTTAAGCCACAATATTGTTAGGGTTTGACAAAAATTGGTATTCAATATACTAGTTTTTATTTGGAAGCTGAGAAAGATTTGAAGACTCTTTTGGAAGTGAAAGATTTGAAGACTGTTTTGGAAGTATTATATTTGACTAGGAATTGTATTTATGGCTTATTAGAATTGCAATTAGGAAAGAATCTTTTTCCTCCTTTTAGGAATTCTAGTAATAATAGGTTTCCTAGTTTATTACGATTTACTTGGTAAGTAAATCATTGTTCACTATAAATATGATGCTGTAGTCTTCAATTGTAAAGACACAAATTGAGAGATCCTGAGTGTCTTGTGAGTTTCTTTCTTGTGAGCTTGGGTGAGACTTGTAATTGAGTTAGAGAGTGTTTTCTGGTTGTGTAATCCTCTGTGAAAATCTCTGTCCGTCCTGACGTCCGTGGTTTTTTCCCGTTTTGGGTTTCCACGTAATCTTGGTGCGTTAATATTTTGTTTCTTGTCTTTTATTTTGTTTACTTATTGATCGAGACAAATTCCGCTGCGACGAGCCCGATTTTCCTAACAAGTGGTATCAGAGCCGAGGTTCGTGTGAGTTTCGATTGTTGAAGTAAACATGTCTACAAGCAAGATGTACACCGGAAGATTCGATGTGGAGAAATTTGATGGAAAAATCAATTTTGGCTTGTGGCAAGTACAAGTCAAAGATATCCTGATCCAACATGGATTGCAAAAGGCGTTGAAGGGGAGAACAATTGCGGTAGTCTCTGAAAGCTCTGGTGAAAAAGAAACTGGTAAAGAGAAGTCTGAAAAGTCCGAAAAATCCCTGATGAGTGACGATGAATGGGAGGAACTCGATGAGAGAGCTGCAAGTTTGATACGACTGTGTCTGGCCAAGAATGTTCTTGCGAATATTCAAGGAACAACTTCTGCAAGAGAACTTTGGGGAAGACTTGAAGAGTTGTACCAAGCAAAAAGCGTCTGCAATCGATTTTACCTGAAGGAACAATTTCATCTGTTGAAGATGGATGAAGGTATGAAGGTTTCTGATCATCTTGCAGAACTCAATGGGATAATCTCTGAGTTGGAGTCTATTGGAGTGAAGATTGATGACGAGGATAAGGCGTTGAAATTAATCTGGTCTCTTCCTGAATCGTACAAGTACATGAAACCGATCTTGATGCATGGAAACTCGACGGTAAGTTTTTCAGAGGTTGCGAATAAGTTGATCTCTGAAGAGAAAAGACTGAAGAGTGAAAATAATAACTCTGATAATCAGTCAATTCTAATGGCTCGAGAAAAGAATGGGAAGAATGGGTACTCCAAGAAGAACATATTGTGTTGGAAGTGTGGACAAAAGGGACATCTGAGGAGGGATTGTAAAGGATCAAGTTCG
This sequence comes from Cardiospermum halicacabum, assembly GCA_031304145.1. NCBI lineage: Eukaryota > Viridiplantae > Streptophyta > Magnoliopsida > Sapindales > Sapindaceae > Cardiospermum > Cardiospermum halicacabum. The sequence goes on along the minus strand of CM062396.1, from coordinate 10,116,598 downwards.
GCAAAGGACTCCGTTGATGGAGATACTCCATGTGTCTCCTTGCTAGAAGCTGATGAAGGTGACTTCCTCTAAGGAGGAATGGGTACATCCTCATGGCAGGTCGCTAACCACCATGGTGCCATGAAAGAGGATGTAGTACTTCTAGCGGCCACAAGTTTTACACATGGACATTGGACTGGCGTTAATGCGGTTGTGTGGTGGATAAGATGTCGATGGCTGATGAACTTTCTTGAAAGCCAGTTAAGGAAGTTGCACCATGATTTAATCAGCAAGGGTTGTATCGATATGTGCCGGAATAAATCTTAGGATGGATCGTTTGATGGTTCCTAAGTGTGTATATCTTCATGGTGGGATATGATGGCTCGATGTAGAGTCATGGTCGTCGTTTAAGGGACACAAGTTTAGGGAATTTTTGTCAATGGGTGGTTTGTTAGGGTTTGACAAAAATTGGTATTCAATATACTAGTTTTTATTTGGAAGCTGAGAAAGATTTGAATACTCTTTTGGAAGTGAAAGATTTGAAGACTGTTTTGGAAGTATTATATTTGACTAGGAATTGTATTTATGGCTTATTAGAATTGCAATTAGGAAAGAATCTTTTTCCTCTTTTTAGGAATTCTAGTAATAATAGGTTTCCTAGTTTATTATGATTTACTTGGTAAGTAAATCATTGTTCACTATAAATATGATGCTGTAGTCTTCAATTGTAGAGACACAAATTGAGAGATCCTGAGTGTCTTGTGAGTTTCTTTCTTGTGAGCTTGGGTGAGACTTGTAATTGAGTTAGAGAGTGTTTTCTGGTTGTGGCTGTAATATCTTTTGTTACATAGTGAAAATCTCTGTCCGTCCTGACGTCCGTGGTTTTTTCCCGTTTTGGGTTTCCACGTAATCTTGGTGCGTTAATATTTGTTTCTTGTCTTTTATTTTGTTTACTTATTGATCGAGACAAATTCCGCTGCGACGAGCCCGATTTTCCTAACAAATATTTCTATTATAAAGAAATATTTTTCCCCTATATTTGTTTCTATTTTCATTTATTTTTTATTTAATTAATAAATACTTTTTATTGTATAAATATCATTAAAAAGAAATATTATTAAGATTTTTTAATAGTTTATTTTTAATTGCGGTTTTTATTTCAAATATTATATATTTATTGTATTTCTTATATTAATTTAAATTAATTAATTAAAATTTATAACATAATTTTTTATTTTTCACACTCAAATTACCATTGTAAATATTTATATTACTAAATTATTTTTAATAATTTAAGATAATAGTTGAAAATACCATTTTAATTTATTTAATTAAATTTTTAATAATCAAATTATAAATTATGTTAAATAATATTTTAATTACATAATTAATTTAAATTCTATATAATACTATCAAGTTAGACTTATTCTAAACATTTGTTATGCATTTAGTAATAATTATTTATTATAAAATTAGATAAAAATTCAAATGCTTAACTATATCTTTTATTAGTTCAGAAACTCGTCAAATTTATTCTTAGGTAGGCGGTCTTTATTGCGTTTTTTTTTTTAAAATTAATTTTTTACTTTTCAACCTAAAATTAATAAAATATAATATAAATTAATTAAATATTTAACATATGTATATTTATAAAAATAAATTTAATATCTAATTAAAATTTAAGTAATTCAATTTATAAAATTTATTTTGAACGCAAATTTTACATTTTAAATAATTTTTAAATAAAAAATATAATTGAATAAAATTTTTCTACTTTTTAAATTTTTTTCCATCAAATTTATATTTAAACTTTAAACCAAAATTTAATTTGCTAAATTTAAAGTAGTTGTTCATTTAAAATAATAATTCTAATATTAGAATATTCTTGAAAGAACAATAAACTTATTTATTTATTTAATATAAAATTTTAATTAATCTGACGAATTATAAAATTAAGAAATAATTAAAAAAATAAATATTTTAAAATAAGAACTAAATAAACTTAAAAGATATTATAATAATCCAATATATTCAAGAAATTTTAATAATAAAAACCATTATATATTTTTACCTTCCCATCAAATTTTAAAATTTAAAATAAATTAAATTAATTATTGAATGGAATCAGTGGCGGATCTAATGGTGTCCCCCATTATTTTTTAAAAAATATTTTATATATAGTATATTTTTTATTTGATAAAATAATTGAGTATAATTAAAATTAGTAATTATAAAAGTTATTTTATTTCATTTATTTATATAAAATTTTTAAAATAGTATATTTATTGATTTCTTTTAAAAACTATAATAACCAATATTGAAATTTAATAATTTCATATATTAATTTCATATTTCAAATTTCAATGTTATTTATTTAAATTAAATTTTAAAATAAGTTTTAATCAATATAATCAAATTTAAATAATGTTTGCATGACATTAACGAGATGATGTTTTCTATAATTTAGATTACAATTTAAGATTATATACTAGATAAAATAAAATTATATATATTTTTTTTGTAAAACTAAATTCATACCATTAATTATATGAAATATTATAAATATATTAAAATATATAATTAGGGAGAATTTTATTTTTGTCATTTATAACTTTTATTTACACTGTATACCCAATTTTAACAGGTGTGAAGGGACCTTCACAAGGTGTGAAGGACCCTTCACAAGGTGCTTTCAGGAAAGTGAGGCATCTTTATATGTTAAAGTTATCCCATCGGTGGTGTGAAGGGCCCTTCGCAGCTGTGAATGACTATTTTTGAAAGTCAAAGTTTGAATAGATAAAAAAAATATAAATGAAACTTCTTTGGATTAATTTTGAAATTTTAAACTTTATTTGGACTATTTTGTATAATTTTTTCAATATAATTATATAACTTATTTATATTAAATACTAAAAATTTATTTAAAAAATAAAGTGATATATTTTCTTTTTATCATTTGTTAATTTTTAAATATAATTTGTTAAAGTAAAATTTTAATCAATTATTTATACTTTAAAATATAAATATTGGATAATAAAAAAATAAGGAAAAAAATTAATTATAACAGGTAGGGGTGGGCATGGTCCGAGTCGGTTCGGTTTTGAGTAAAACCGAACCAAAACTAAATGACTCGGTTTTTTCATATCTAGGACCGGACCGATCCAAATAGAGACTAAAACCATTTGATTTGGTTTTTGTCAGGTCGGTCCGGTTTTACTCGGTTTTGACCTTTTTTTTTATATGATAATTTTTAATTTAATTTTAAATGATAATATTTTAATAAATTCAAACTAAATTAAAACACATGTATAAAATCAAATAACCATTCAAATCTAATTTAATGGTAAACAAATAACTAATGACGATATTTTTCAAGAAAAAGTATAACAATAAAATTACACAATATTTGAGACATTACATTATTCTACAATAAAAAAAAAAATATATATATATATTTTATTAAAATTCTCCTAAAATTTAGTAATGCACACTAACTTTTCAATTGTACTACTACTAGTAATATAATTAAATAATTAAAATAAGTTCATGTGAACTTTAATTTGGTATTCACTAATCAAAAGTAGTGAAGTAATATTAGGCGTATTAGTTGAGGACAAATTATAGCCTTTAACTTTTGTGACACCGTGATATTTAGAAATTTATAATAGTTACATTTCTCACTAGATATTAATTCAATAAAACAATCTTTGTTACCTTAAGTTAATATAGCTACCGACAAGTAATCAATGGACTTTTGCAATAAATATGTTTGTTACTTCATATTAATACAACTACTGACAAGTAATTCATGTGATCACTTACCGTATGTTGAGTGTTTCAGTATCTAAAGATGATATTTTCCTTTTTCTATTCTGTGCGGCGGTATGTTTGTTTGGGGTTAGGTTTTGTTATGTTTAGTACTTCTTTTTATTTTTTTAAACTAGAACCGGTTTTTTGGGTCGGCTTGGTTTTTAAAGAATGAAACCGAATCGAAACCAAATGGCTCGATTTTTATTTCAGTTGAAACTGGACAGACCCAAATAAGATCAAAAAATGACTAATTTAGTCCGGGTCGGTCTGGGTCGGTCTGGTTCGGTTAAAAATCAAAAATCATGCCCACCGCTAATGTAACACCCGAACCCCCGTCCCGACGGAAAGGGAACGCGAAGACCGGATGTCACATGCGAAGACAGATACAAGCATACAGATAACAATTAAACAGATATCCGAATAATACTCAAATCTGAAAGACAGTTCTTATAAATCCAAATTCAAATAGTTCGAAACAAATCCAAAACCAAATAGTAGTTTGACTATAAATTCAAAATGAAAGGACATCTCATAAGATATTTCAAAAGTACTCAATCTGAAAATCAATCCAAAACATAGTGCAGCGGGTTCAAATACAGAAATAAGTCTTGCGAAATAAAACTGATGTGCAATCCAAGTCTGAAGAGGATGCCATGTGAATGCTCGATGCTAGTGATATCCTGTTATCCCACCTGACTGTCTGAACTCAACAATTTCCATTCCCAAAAAGGGTTCAAATATACAAAACAAAAATAAAAACAATGAAGGGTCATACTATCGATGTTTGGTTAGTAAGCCAATGCCCAACAAACACATGCAGATGCGTCTTATTAACAGAATAGTATGTCACACACAAATGCAGGTTAGTTAACAACCAAAGGGTACAAATAGAAGCAAACCAGTTGATTATCAAAACAAATTATCCCAAATAAAATCCCCTTTAAGTGATCTAGGATAAGTGATTACATATTATTGCATTTACCATTTGAGAAAGGCTTTACAGTTGTCAATTTATTTTCAGAAGGAAGACAGATACCGAATTAGGAGTTCGGTATGCAGTCCGGTAGGCTATTCGGTCAGAGAGCATTACCAGACTTACCGAATTGTAATTCGGTAGACATTCCGGTAAGCTATTCGGTCAGAGTGCAATTATACGAATCCAAGGAAAGTTTAAGTGACAGTTTGGTTCCTAATCCGGTATGAAGCTCGGTCAGAGAGTTTCAAGTCTCTCAGACAAGCCGAATTGTAATTCGGTACCTAGCTCGGTGAAGAGTTCGGTCAGAGAGGTTGAACAGTCTTCGGAGGTTCATATCGAACTACAGTTCGGTAACTAATTCAGTAAGTAATTCATCCAGAGAGTGAATCTAATGATCTCAAGTCTGACCGAATTGTATTTCGGTAACCAGCTCAGTAAGGAGTTCGTCCAGAGACCATCCTACAGCCAGTTTTCCAGTTTTAAGTGACAATTCGGTAACTAGTTCGGTAAACAGTCTGGTTCCGGACACTAGGCACAATTTTTAGCCTAATTCAAATTATGTCGATCGCCAATCAAAGTCTAGCTATCCAATTGGGTCTAATCCTAACACTTATAGCTAGTTAGGAGTCACAATGAACACTACCCAGTGTTAGAACCCAAAAGATAAAAGCGTGCAAAAACAAGAGACAACCAAAACATAGCAAACAAACATCATCAGAAGCGGAAACAATTCATTATCACAGAATTCAGATTACCCAATTATTTAGGTGTTTAACTTACCAGGCCTGTTCTTAGTCTAATAACAAAATCGGGAACAGAAACAGACAGATAGGGTTAAACCCTCAGAGATGGATCAAAGATCCCAGAAGTGATGCCGTCGCATCTAGAAAGTGGTTTGCAATCAAGGCCATATACGTTTTCGCGCATCGATGTATACATCTAGTTTTCCCTAACAGCATGCTGATCTTATCGTATTAACCTTAGGACAGGACTTTAACAGAATACAAAATTCAGATTTACGGACAGATATCAGACAGATAAGGACACCAATTCACATGTCCAATATATGCAGATAAAATGGAAGCAATATACCCAAGCAGTTTATATCAAATGCAGTAGATTAAGCTAATCAATCACAGATTTCAGCTTATATTAATTTAACCAAATCGCAAACAATCAAACAGACAATGGTAAACAATAGTGAGGGCGTAAACACGACTACTAACCTTATTCACTAATCCAAATCAACCGAGTCTACTCCGGTCGACGATCCTCAACTTGGTCTACACCAAATCAAGAATAAATCATAAATCCCCAATTCACAATTATTAGGGTTTATATTTAAAGAACAAATAAAATCAATTAAGATTCAATTAAAACCAAAATAGTGAAATTAAACCGAGAGTTTCAAAACCCAAACCATATCAAGCAAAACCCCCAAATCAATTCGTTGGAATCAACTCCAAAATCATCAAACCCTAAGTATAGATAAAATCCCCAAATCTAATAGGAATCAATTTAAAGTAAAAAAAGAAGGAATCAATACCTAGAATGTGAAGAACCCAATATAAGTGCAAAATCCAAAGTGAAATCCTTAGCAAATAGAGTTTAGGAATTCGTAGGATGACTTTTGGTTTGAGAGAAAATAAGAACACGTGAATTTCAATTTTCTAGGTTTTGGTGAGAATGAATTCTAAAAGCTTCTTTTCACATATATATATGTGGTAAATATTTCCACCAACCCATATGTTTCATGTGGTTTTTAAAATAACCCCATTTTAAAAATATTTACAAAACTAACTCCAATATCAATTTGTTTTCAAAACCATCCCAAAAGTCAACTCAGTCAAATAATTTGGTCAAAACGAAAAAGTCAACATTTTACAAAAATGTCCATTTTACCCTTTAATGATAAAATAAATAAAAATCAAATAAAATTTCAAAATAAGTAGACAAATAGCCCCAGATTACGGACGTGACAACTAATACCAAGTGTCCCCCATTTTGTAATTTCTGAATCCGCCACTGAATGGAATGTTTCACTTTTATTTTAACTTTTAAATCAATTTTTAAATATTAATATTATTTAAATTTTAATCGATTAATATTATATTATTTTTATTTATTTTGAACACCTATAAATATTTAAATCTAAAATAAAGTCTAAATTATAAATAACTAACAAAAAGAAAAAAATATGTATAATACTGTTCATTTGCTTTTTTTGATTACGTTGCATAGTTATAATTATAATAATTACAATATCAATTTACCAAACTAAAGATAATTTGTTATTTTTGCATTTGATGGTTTGGAGTGAATTAACATCAACGTACCTTCTGTTTTTGATATGTTTTAGTTTTGAGGTCTCCATTTTCGATTTTTTTTTATTTATTTTAAAAATATAAACTGTCACAGACAATCAAACCCCACAAATGCATGAAGACTGCCACGTAGCATCATCAGTTGAATGCCAAAAATAAAAAACACAAATGAATATACAACACATACAAAATACAAACCGACTTTTTTAGTCATTATCTCTCTAACACCACAATATTTCATAGTTTCTCTCTCAGTTTCACATTCTCTGTTATTCATTCTAGAGAGATAAATCGCTTCAAGCTCTCATCTTTCACGCATCATTTCTCAATCCTGCAGTTTTGGTCTGTGTTTTCTGGATCCTGCATGATCTAATTATCCGATCTGTTTGATCCGATTCAATGCATTTCCGCTCATCTATCTCGAAACTTCTGGAATTGTATGTATATATGATTTTTTGTCCAAGCAACAGCAAGGAAGAAATCAGCAAACAATAGAGCTGGTGGTAAAAAAAAAAAAAAAAAAAGTAAAAATCAGTATTCATGACAATGATGATAAAGACTTTGAAGTTGAAACCCTGGCAGCCACAGCGTGTAAAGAAGACCCAGCAGCTAAACCACATGCAAAGAAGAGATGGTCTATTTGTTTTGGTTTTTTACATTTTCATCCGTGGCTTTTTTAGATTATGTCCTTATAATTTCCATGGTCATCATTACCCTCAATAATTTATATAATTATACATACATAAACAATACGTAAATACATCATACGAATAAGGTTATTGGTTAAATATTAGTTATAGTTATTGGCTGTTTTATAGGTAATATTTTTATGTTTTCTTTAATGTTGTTTGCAGTGTTGTCAAACGGGCTGTCCGGTGTGTCAATACCCGCCTCTTCGTGCCTATACCCGCCTCTTCGTGCGTGTATCCGTGCTGGTACGGACTTTATCTGTATAGACATTCAAACGGGTAACAGGTGTGTCCGTATTTTCTCCGAGTGTGTCCGTATTTTTTCCGGTTGATGACTATGGTAGATTATGAGATTCACGAATGAATTTTTGTACAGCAAATTATATTTATTTTTTTTATAAATAACTATAAATTTGTTATTGTTAATAGTAAATTCAATTCAAAATATGCGGTTGACATTAGTTACATCAATTCTTTACTCTTTCATTTTACAGCTAAATGATTTAATTATATAAGATATCTGAAGTTAATTGTGTTATATCGAAAACACTAGAAAGATACAGGAATAAGACACAACTAAAAAAAACCTTAAAAACAAATTCACAACCTAAACAATAACTCATTTTATAGCAAACAAAATCTAGTTAAACAAATAATTCAGTGTATAAACTGTTAGGATGTCAAACCAATACCACATCGGTAATACAATAAGATAATGACTTGTATATAAAGCATCCAGAGAACTCCATTAGTATGAGACCTTTTAGGTGGTGGTACCCAAGAACAAATTCGTGCGGGCTCGCCCTCGGCACAAAGCAGACAATATCATACTAATGTGGGAGTTAAGGAGCGGCTCCGGAGGGGGTCCAACAAGTGGTATCAGAGTCTGGTTCAGAGATGGAGCCCGTGATCAGATCCGTGGTATGCCTTGTGTCGAAAGTCTTCCTGAAAATATGGTGTTTAGGCTGCGGGTCCCGTTGGATAGTAACGGCGGTACAAGATGGTTTGACGGATCGATAGATTATTTCAAGGGGAGGCCGGTGACCGATGGGCCGGTGAATTATCTCGATGGAAGGCGATATGGCCCTTGATTTGAAGGGGAGGATTGTTAGGGTGTCAAACCCAATACCACATCGGTAATACAAGAAGATAATGACTTGTATATAAAGGGAGATCGATAGATTATTTCAAGGGGAGGCCGGTGACCGATGGGCCGGTGAATTATCTCGATGGAAGGCGATATGGCCCTTGATTTGAAGGGGAGGATTGTTAGGGTGTCAAACCCAATACCACATCGGTAATACAAGAAGATAATGACTTGTATATAAAGGGGAGATTCCCAAAAAACCACAGCAGGTTTGACTTATTAGCCAAAAAACCTCATCTGTTTTGTTTTTGGCCAAAAACCATCTTTTTGTGTTTTTCCATCCAAGTTACTGTTCATCCGTTAGTAATGAACAGTAACCGAATGGTATTTTTGTAATTTTTTATTTTTTATTTTAAAAAATAAAAATTTATTGAAAAATAAAAAAAATTAAAATTTTATTAAAAATTAAATATTTATAACAAAATTAAAATTTTTATTAAAAAAAATTAAAGATTAAAAATAATTTTTTATTTTATTTTTATTTTTTTAATTTGAAAAACAAAGAAAAATAAAAGAAGGAAATAAAAAAAGGGAAAAGTTAAGAAGAAATAATTTTTAAATTTTAAAATAATATATATATTTTTTAATTTTTAATTTTTTAAATTAAAAAAATAGAAGAGAAAAAAGAAAAAGAAGGGGGGAAAATGAAGAAAAGAAAGAAAATATATTTTTTAATTTTATTTTTTAAATTAAAAATTCAAAATTACAAAAATACCCATCGGTTACTGTTCATCACTGACGGATGAACAGTAACTTGGATGGAAAAACACAAAAAGAGGGTTTTTGGCCAAAAAGGAAACAGAGGAGGTTTTTTGGCTAATAGGCCAAACCTGCGGTGGTTTTTTGGAAATCTCTCTATATAAAGTATCCAGAGAACTCCATTAGTATGAGAACTTTTAGGTGGTGTACCCAAAAACAAATTCGTGCAGGCTCGCCTCCGGCTCAAAACGGACAATATCATACTAATATGGGAGTTAAGGAGCGGCTCCGGAGGGTCTAACATAAACGGAGTAAATTCAATAAGTTGCACAAATAAGTTGCACAAATACTTTAATGATGCTCAAACAAAAATAAGATTATAAATAAAAATCTCATCTTCAAAATCAAAAATATTAAAAAGAAAAATAGCTATCGATATAAAAACAAAAATAAAATCTTATTAAAATTTTAAAGTTCTTTGTTTTTTAAATATGGGCATGTCCTTGAGCAGCTCATGTTCTGCTCATGCGGATACGGACCATACAAATATATATTTTAGTTATTTATTTATTTAATTTTGTACTATAATATATTAATATTTGAAATTTCATATTGATAAGTGATCTATATAATGGGAGTTAAAAATAATATTTAATATAAATAAATAAAATATTTTTATATGACGTATAGTCTAGTTATATAATATTTTATATTTTTTAATTATTTAATAAAAAATAAAATTTTTAAATAATTTAACTTTAATAATTAAAAAATTCTTACTCAAATAAAATTATGGAGGATTCGAATCGTCATAGTGTAGCGAGTATCTACAGCTTCCTCCACCGGCGCATAAAGATTTACTCCCTCCTTGGATTTTTCCACACATCTCATCTGAGCATGAAATGATTGTGGATGTGGTCGAATTTCTTCAAATAATAAAATGACGGCTCGTAACCTGTACAATTATAAATTTATAAAAATATTAGCAATTTAATTCACAACCGAATAACTATTCACAACCGAACAACTATTCAGGAATTAAATCATACAATTTAATTTAAAATAAAAATTATAAATAATATATAAATTATAAAATGAATATATTTATGTTTTTTTAGTGTTCCCAAGAACGTAAACTTCTTCTTTTTAGCATGTATGATACTAAGGGCCTGTTTGGATAGACTGGCTTTTGGCTTCTGACTTCAGAAAGCTGTTTCAGATGGTGTTTGGATAACAGGAAAAAGTGCTTCTACCCTCCCAGAAGCTCTTCCAGATGAAGTAAAAAATACTGGCTTCCTGAAAATGGCTTCCACTTCTCTTCTTCTACAGATAGAAGTCAAAAGCAGAAGCAATCCCAAACAGGCCCTAAATATCTATTATATTCTTCAAACATTATTTTTATATTTTATTTGTGTGGGTTGTTTTGATTAGGTTGTATTCTGACGAGTAAATTTTTTTTACTTTAATTTATTGATATATTTAAAATATTTTTAAAAATAACCAATAACAAAAATATATATCGTATAATTTGATTTTTTAAAATTTTTTCTGAGAAAGGTCAATAATAAAAATTTTGGTATAATAAATTTAAAACATTGGCCATGGGCGACAGTTAATAAATTTTTGTATAATCCCAAAATTCTTATTGGGATGTTACTGCAACTATCACCATAAATTCTTATTGGGATGATCCCAAAAGAATTTTTGTATAATAAATTTTGGAAAAAAAAATTAAAATTAAAATTAAAAATTTTAATAACTAATATTAATTTTGAAAAACAAATTGTTAATATTTACCCAATGAAAAACTCATACATTCCCCACCAAAAATTAACGACTTTAGAACCCCACACAGAACGGTGTTGCTTGTCCGATAGTCGATGCGCTGAGAGGCGGAGGGAACTTGACCCATTACGGATGACACCAGTAGCCCCATCATGATCGATAATAAATATACAGCCGTCATAGACATTTTGTGAATTAATTTTTGAAAAGACATAATATATGAAAGAAATTTCAAAACATAAAGAACCCAACATCATCCAAAGCATTATATGTTCCAGCAACGGGAAAGCAGAAGCTCCTAGTCGGTGACGTTGTTTGAAATTGGGACATCACTGGCGTGATGCTCAACAGCAACATGAACACGGCCATCCACAGTGCTGCCATCTCCTCCATTGCCATCTAAACCTCCCAAGCATTAATATATCTTATTTGGGGAAATCAGGCTGAAGCAAGGTTAACCACTGATGTTTTTGCCGGATTCCACTTCGTCTCCAACAACTGCTGTGTACAGACACAATTTATCTATTTATTTTTGGAAAGAAATTTAGCTTCTGAGTAAGAGAGAAGTAAAATAAGTATTTATAACCTAATCATCTAAAATTATGATCATGTCTTTATATTCTAACACGTGGTAATATTGCCTTCCACAAATTTGTATGCATATTTTTTTTCCTTTATTTATTTTTAAGTAATAAATAAAATTACGTAATATTAATTAATATAAATACAGAAGAAATGAACAATAGACAATACGGAGTGTCAAAATTTGGGCCGCGGGCGGCACGTGCAATTACGGACACGATCAGCATAGTTATCACCATATAATTACCGATTTTTCAGATGACGGACGGCTAATCACGGACTTAACTGTGTGACACCAGACAGTAACCACAACCATGTCATTTCTAAACAAACTCACATAAGCAAACAATCAAAACTGAGGTTGAAAATTAGCATGTATGAAAGAGCTTACGGTAAAACCCTAGCCAAAGAAAAAAAATGAGTTGGTGAAGAAGGTCGGTGTCTGATAGGGCTTGTAAGAGACTTTTTATTTGACAGATTTTTTTTTTTTTTTTTTTCGAACGAGTACCCTAAGAATAATTGGGGAAATGTGACCTATATAAATGAACAATAACAGAGGCAGACTTCCATTAGAAACTCACACACATCCGATCCTCTTAAAATTATTAATATATTTATAAAGTTAAAAAAAAATTACAGTACTGTCATTAAAAATATTCCATTTATATAATATATTTTTAAATGTATATTTTTTTATAAATAGAAAATTTTAGAAATATCAGTTTATTTAATATATTTTTAAAAAATAGGTAATTAATTAATGAATATTTTATAAAGTAAATAAAATATTTAATTTCAAAAAATTAATAATGAATATTAATTTAATTCATTATTAAAAATTAAAAGATTCAATTATGATTTTTTTAAAAAATAACTTAATTTCAATTAATTTTAATAAACTTTAATAAATAAAATTGATCAATATTAAAATAAATAAAAAATATCAAATTTAAAAATATTTATTAAATATATTATTGCAATTGATATTAAAAGAGAACTATTTAATTAATATGGTCATCCATGTTCATCTATTAAAAAATAATTATTTAAGTATATTATTCTCATTATTCTACTAGATGCGTATTAATGTTAAATATTATTTATTTTTATAATGTAGATTAGTTATTTTTAATATTATTGGAATTATTAATAATATAATTTTTTTAATTTTTTTTAAGAAAATAAAAATATAAAATTTAAATTTAAAAATAAAAAGAGTCTAAAACTTCAAAAGATAGAGTTTAAAAATATCTAAACTCATACCCTTTAAATTATTTTTAGACCTAGATTCGGATCCAAATTTTATGGTAAAAAAAATTAAACCTAAACCTTTAAAATAGGGTCTGTCTCACCTGTACACCCATGCTCATTCCTAGTACGTTCTATTTTTGTGGAAAATTCTACTTTGGCCAGCCTTTTTCATATTTAGAGCTGCTTAGCCTCCCATCAATCCTTTTCCTAAACCACTATAGCATTTTGAGTGGTTCTGTGCTTGATTGATCTTTAACCATTTTAGAGAGGAAAAAAAAAGACAGAGATGAGAAAAGCTTAGGCTTATGATAAAGTGAGTGATTACCTGAATGGTTGATCTTTAACAATATGTCTTAATATTTTATGGTCGATTCATTGTTTCTGAATTTGCATGTTTGAAACAAAAGCAAAACTTGTGTGCGGTTGTTGCCTGATCAGCAACCCAATGACTATGTGCCACGTTCAAGGTGAGTGCCAAAAAGTTTATCGATAATTGTCTTATTAAGATTCTTCCCTTTGGACATACATCAGATGATATTTTGATTTTGAGTTTCCTTCTTCTACGGGGCTATGAAAAAAAATTTAAAAAAAGTGTTATACGAATTATTGAAAATAAAATAATTATGGATTAAGTTCTGGACTTGACTCGAATCACTTCTTTAATATTTAAATTGTTTGGATATTCATTAATTTTCGGAGGTTTTTAGTTATTTTCTGTCCGCACGATTAAAACTATAATTTTAAATTATAAATTTAAATAAAATAAAAGTTTTACATATTTTATACATATATTTTATAAAAATTTAATTTATTCTATTAATCATATAAACTATTATCAAATATATTAAAATATATAATTATATAATTTCTTCTTATTAAATATTACTATTCATAAAAAGTAATTTAATATATTTATTTATTATGCTACTGTTAAGTTTTAAATATAATTTATTGAAATAAAAAATTAAACTAATTATTTATAAATATATAAATATATAATCGTAAATATAGAGCAAACCTCAACATGTGTTTATTGTGTTCCCATTGTATAATTTTTGAATCCAAAGATAGTATGTTCAAGATGTAATTTTTAAAAACGGAAACCCGAACCGGACATCAGAACCTTTCACAATGCGATGTTGAAACAAAAATGCAATTATCATTTTAATTCTACATTTGGTGATTAATTACTTGCTGTAATATAATATATTTTAAACTGTGTTCGAACTCTGTTAATATTAATTTATTTATAGAGCGAATTCTTACAAGTTGTTTTTCTGTTATAATAGTTTAATCTATTCCTGATGCTATTTATGTTTGAATGTGTCGTTATTGGCTCTGGTTGACCCCGCTCAGTGTTTTTCATAGTGTTTAGCATTTTTGGTAGCGTTTAGAGTTTTTTAAAGCGTTTAGCGTTTTTTAAATACTAGCTAGCGTTTAGCGTTTTAATGAGTATTTTTAATAAATACTGTTTGGTAAATTAGCGTTTTAATTATTTAATAATATCTAAATGACGTAAAAGGACATGATATAAATTAATAAATATTTTTAAATTTAAAATATGACTTTAGAATAAATTTATTATTTTTTCAATAAATAATATATTTATAAAAATCAATTTTTAGTATATTTATAAAAATAAATATTTAATTTATTGAAATCAAAATTAAAATAATTAGTTGAAAAATATTTATCATAAAATAATTTAATAAAAAGAAAAGGAAAAAAATTGATAAAAAAGAGTATAGATAAGGATAATATAGGAAAGAAAAATTAAACTCTAAACGTTGCTCTCACCAGCGTTTCATAAACTCTGTAAAAAACTCTAACAACCAGATTATAAGTTAAACACCAAACAGAGATATTAAATGTGGTTAGAGTTTTGACTCAGTCAAAACTCTAAACTCTCTGTAAAACGCTTGTACCAAACATAGCCATTATAAGAGCATCTCCAGTGGAGTGTGGATGTATTGATTTGCACATCCACGTGTATATTTTGGAATTTTTATTTAAAATATTTACTCCAATGGAATGTGAATTCACAATGTTCGGGTGACGTGGCAAAAAAAATAAAAATAGAGAGTGTAAATTAGAGCTTCTATTTTCCACGTTCTAATTGAGGGTGTGAAACAGTATTTTTAATATTTTTAAATTGTAATTACCTTATTTCTATCTAAATTTAATACAATTTTAAATTAAAAAGGAAAAAAAAGTTTAATTCCAATGGGTTATAAATTAGGAAAATACGAATAGACAATAACCATTGTGAGCTGTTTTTAATTTTTTTTTCTCTAGAAATATTATTTTTGACACATCATTATCCACACTCTCTATTTATCATGCCACATATGTTTCAATTCACTAAACCATTGGAGATGCTCTAAGTTTTGTTGAAATTTATCAGCACTCCATCTATTAATAAAATAATAACTTTCTTAATTCAATTTTAATTAAATGAACTTTAAAATGTTCATAATAACATAAAAAATTAAATTTAAATAATAATTTTTTAAAACATTAAAATAAAATACGAATGTATTATATATGTATATATTAATGAGCTCATAATTATTATATTAAATCAATTTTGTATAAGATAATTAAATGAGTATTATTTTTTATTTTATTTAAAAAATAATTACTAATCTTCATCAAATATTTATTCCATTCTAGTATTACCAAACATAATTTTATTTATAAAAATTATTATATCTCAATCTACTCCAAACAGAACACTACTATAAAGTTATCCAATCTCATTTCATTTTATCCTATACTAAATAATCCAGCTAATCACATCTTGTGTAACAAACATACCTTTAAATTTGACTTTGTGGTACTAAGTTGAAGTTTTTGACTGAATAGTTAGATAATTTATCCTAATGTGAACAAAATGAAATATGTGATCATCGAACTTATTGCCCTGAACGTGTTATTAAGTTGAAGTTTTTGACTAGGTAATTAGATGATTTGTCATGGTGAACAAAATGAAATATGTGATCACCCGGCTTATTCGCCTTGAACAATTGAATTTCATTTTTGGTAGATAGAAAATGGATAATGTTGTGAAAACGGTTAAAAAAAAACGTGAAATATATGGGCATGAAGATAGTTACAGAGGAGGTGTATGATAGATTGCATTGGAATTTTATTGAATATGCTATGAGTAAAGCTAATTTCTCTTTTGCATAGATAAAATTATTATGAACACTGAGAAATATGCTTTTATGAACTTTTTACTCAAACGGTAATAAAAATATAATTACTAACATTAAACAACCTAATTATATTTTATCTTTTAATGTATTGAAATATACCGTTATGAATGGGAAAAAAATAAATAAGAGAAATTTATTTATATAGATTCATTTTTCATACAATATGTTATTTAAAATTAATGATGAAGGTTAGCACCAGGAGAGAGCTTGAATAATTTACAAACAAAATCGCTAGGGGGACATTCACATCGATTGGTTTCTATCTAACAAACAAGAGGTGGGTCACATTGATACTGTTAGGATTGCCTTGAATCACAAGGATTTCCTTTTATGAAGGTTTTCTTGGATCTATTTTCTAATTGTTTGATTCCTTGTTTTGGAAAGATTTGGTTTTCCTAATTTGGTTGATTGTATTCCTTAGTTGGAAAGGAAACAAATTAGGAAAGTTTATTTGGTGATTACTACAAATAGAGTTGTCTCGTGAAGAAGAAAATATCTCATCCCTTTGGGGTTGGTGATCATCGTATTGGAATCTCATCCCTTTGAAGGTGGTGATCAGTGGATTAGGGTCATGCCTGCCGAGTGGGGTAATGATCATTGGATTGGGGTCATGCCTGCCGAGTGGGGTAATGATCATTGGATTGGGGTCATGCCTGCCTAGTGGGGTAATGATCATTGGGGTTGGGGTCTCGCCATTAAGAGGATTTCGCATTGGGGTTGTCTCGCCATTAAGGAGATTTTGATTTGGGGTTGTCTCGCCGTGGTGGAGTTGTTTGCCTAAAAGAGATTCTGGTTGAGAAAGAAAATAATAGATCTGTGTGGAGAGAGAGTGTTATCTGAATGACTTGAACTAGGAAGAAATTGGGATAGAACCAGAAATTTCCTAACAGATACTTAGGTTTGCAAAGGGTCGGTACACAAGAAAATCCCGCACCAAGTTTAACACCTATAACCATTAAGAATCATCATAAAAAAGATGAGAATATTGTAGTTGAACTTGCTATATAAAAAAGATAGTGATATTAAGCAGAGCACAAATAACTCTACTATTGCTTCATGGACTCCAGATAATCGGGTTACTACTGCTGTCACAATAAAGAAATCTGGTAATGAAATGATTGATGATGGCGATGACTTATTTGATACTTGGAATGATTTTACTAGCTCTAGCAATGCCCATGATTTCCCAAATAAACTCATAGGAGAAGCCAAACAATATTAGATGACTACTCATCTAAAAAATTATGAAACCCTGAGGCTGAATGGTTCTTCTTTTAATTGGTTTCAAGGAAATAAACTACAAACCAGCAACACTGCTGCACCTGATAACAAAACCGTTGATAAGGATAATGATCTGTTTGATCCTTGGAATGGTTTTGCAAGCATCTTGTGGCTTATGGACAAAGAATTGAATCTGACCATCGCAGTTTGTTGATTCATAGTCCGTCTTCCTATAGTGCACAGCATGCTCCCTCAATATTAAGAGCAGCTCTTCAAAGAATGTAGATTATCTTATGTATCCTCCAACTTCTGCAAACCCTAGATATGGAATTAGTTTGCCTTCTGGTAGGGACTATGCAACTAGAAAAGGATTCCACATTGCATCAATCAAACTCAGGTATGTATAATTAAGAAATCAGTTTTATATTTCATATTTCTTAAATACTTTAATTAACTCTTCAATACCTCGCATTATTGTCTTTTCATTTTAGGTTGTTGCTCTGAAAGGCTCTGACCACCACTGAGCCACAAAATTACAAAGAGAACCTACCTCTATAGATTTTGTAGTACATTTAACAAGTGAACACTTATTTATGTTGCATAGTGCAGTAAAAGTTCCACACCTTCAACTTCAGAGCTTGCTTGGTTTCCCTTCTCCGTCAGTTTCTTGTCTTCTTTTCAAATGGCGATACAATCATTTCACTTTACTAGAACTCACTTCAAAGGTAACCTCAGTTTCTCCACTTATGTTATATTTTCCATTAGTCAGATATATCTTTCTCCATGTTAGGTAATTTTTTCATGTAGATATTAATCACTGACTTCTTCTGATACTGATGAGAAACATCAGAGAGTTTCAAGCTTTGGTAAAGCAAGAGCAATATTAAATGCTATTACATCAAAATCTGTTGAAATCCCTCGTCAGTGGTACAACTTCACTGCAGATCTCTCACTAAAACAACATCCTCTACTGCATCTAAAGACTTTGGAACCAGTCAAACATGAAAACTTGTCTTCTTTCTTTGCTGATGAGTTGATAAAACAGGACATGAGCATTCTCCTCTATTTGCTACTGAGTTGATAAAATAGGTCATGAGCATTAAGAAGTTCATATTAGGGATGGCAATAGGGCGGGTTGGGGTGGATTCTTGGTCAACCCGAACCCGCCCCGGTAGTTTTATAATTAATACTAACCCGCCCCAACCCGCTCCGCCGGGTTCTTCCTATGTTAAAAAAATCCAACCCGCACGGAACGGGTTTGAACCCGCCCCACCCTATCCTGTAGTGGGAAAATAACCTACGACCTTTAAGGGTTAAAGGTAAGGTTATAGTAACCCAAAAAGATTTCGGAGTTCCACAAGCAAAATGGGCCAGAGCCCAAGACCAAGTCAATTCGGCCGAAAACACCTTCGGCCATAACTATTTCGACCGAAATAGACCCACCAGGACCAGGCCCAACAGGCCTTCAGCCGAAGCGCTCAAAAGGCCCAACTACCATTTTCGGCCAAAGGAGGACGACACAAACCCAGCAACCTTCTAGACAATATAAAAGGAGCCCAAGCCCAATTCGCTTGACATACGGCTTCCTGAATCAATTCCAATTGAGATATCCTTTTCCAAATATAATGAGAAGTCCAAGTCCAACATAAATTAGAAGACCATGTCCAAATGGGAAAGGAACCCAAATATCCCCTATAAATAGAAGATAGAGATGATTGTAAAGGGATGAGATTTTTATTCATTAGAGGAGAAACTCTGTGAAATCGTCTTTGTAAGCTTTTAGTTATTTCCTCAAGGAATCTTAGCCTGATATTTAGCTGTGGTTTATTTGGCACCACGGTTTGGCGTCCACCGTGGGGCTACGAACCTCACACCCACAAGGTTAAGAAGTTTTGAATCCGATACGTCATCATCATTATTCTGTCACCCGATTCCAATAGCCGCCTGTCCAATTACGATCAACAAGATGGATCCTAAACCCACGACCACAAGCAGTAGTCTTATCGTCAGCCGTGGGTTCCGCCTTACCAGCACTAGTATCCGGCGGCGACTATGGATACGATGCAGCAACAGATGATGATTTATCAGCATCATTATATGTCTTACGACACTCCTCCTCCTCATTACTATCAACAACAGCAGCATTATAATAAAAAACTACATGGAGATAATGGTGCCAGTGGATTCAATAATGGTAAAAAAAAAATGTGACTAATTGGGTTGGTGGTTTGCTTGGATGGATGAATCTTGCCTTCACTCTTGCTTATCTCACACTGGTTAGATCTTGTTTATTTATTTGTTATTATTTATTTATTTGAAGTTTCGGTTTATCTATACTACGTGTTCTTTAAATCTTGGATTCGCCGATTGCCGTGATGTTTGCATTGATATTTAGAGCGACGTGATTAGTTGGTAAAAATTTAGATCTTGGTTTATTTGAATGGTTTGAAGTCACTAAATGCTTAGATTGTTATTAAATTTTGAGATACTGTTATGAAAAATTATTTTTATTAAAGCATCCAGTTTTGAATATGTCGAGTGTGAGTTTGCTGTTTGAACAACGTTATAACTTGAGCTACATTCAAATTGTGATTTTTAGTGATGAATTGTTGTGTCCTGTGTTTATGGAAACTGACATGTGGAGATTTTATTCATTGTTTGTATTTAATCACTTGACTATGATTTTGACATTAACCGTTGTATCGATGTCGAATTTTGGCCGAATTTTCACCATTCGTGAATCAACCATCTAACCGTTCGGATCGTCGTTTGACGATTTTAATAAGAGGTACAATTTTAAGGATAAATTTCTAATAAATTCAGAAGGCTTCGAGCGAGCAAAATTGCCAAAGGGCAACCCGAATATTGCCATGGGCAAACCTTCTGGTAAATCCGGAAGGTCTCGGGCGAAGACATATTGCCAAAGGGCAACCTGAAAAAATTGCCAAAGCGCAAGCCTTTGGGTAAATCCGGAAGGTCTCGGGCGAAGACATATTGCCAAAGGGCAACCCGAAAAAATTGCCAAAGGGCAAGCCTTTGGTAAATCCGGAAGGTCTCGGGCGAAGACATATTGCCAAAGGGCAACCCGAAAAAATTGCCAAAGGGCAAGCCTCTGGTAAATCCGGAAGGTCTCGGGCGAAGACATATTGCCAAAGGGCAACCCGAAAAAATTGCCAAAGGGCAAGCCTCTGGTAAATCCAGAAGGTCTCGGGCGAAGACATATTGCCAAAGGGCAACCCGAAAAAATTGCCAAAGGGCAAGCCTCTGGTAAATCCAGAAGGTCTCGGGCAAAGACATATTGCCAAAGGGCAAGCCTCTGGTAAATCCAGAAGACCTCGGGCGAAGACATATTGCCAAAGGGCAATCCGAAAATTGCTAAAGGGCAAACCTCTGGTAAATCCAGAAGGTTTCGGGCAAAGAAGAATTACCAAAGGGCAACCAACAAAATTGCCAAAGGGCAACCCAAAAAATGCCAAAGGGCGAATCTCTGATGAATTCAGTATACTGCAGACAAAAGACGACAAAAACGCAATCAAAACCCTGGGAGATATAGGCAAGAGAATTTTCAAAGTATAGCAGGCGAAACCTGCCAAGACGTACTTCGGCCGAAGCAGTCAGAGAACCCAATGGGGCCACGCTCGGTCGAAGCAAACATAACAAACCCTAAAAAATCAGTCCAGAACCAACAGAACTCCCCAAGACAATGGGGGATTGAACCAATCCAAAGCTAAAAGCACAAGAAATGATCTCCTCGGCCGAAGACAGAAACCTGGGGATTGATCCCCAAACCTTTGTACTGACAACAATAGATGAAAACAAGGAAAGACAAAGTACCAAAAGCAAAACACTACCTGAAACGGGTCCAAAAAAGTTAACCATAGACCTATCATCGGTCGAAATCACAAAGGTAAAATACAACCGAGTTGCAAAGAGCAGGTATCACGATATACTTTCGACCAGAAATATCTCAGTCGAAATCACTTATGCAAATACATGAAAACCACGAAGGAAAAGTGCAACTGGGGATTGGCCAAATTCTCAGCCATAATCCTAAAAGCCAATGGCATTGATCCCGAACCTTCGATCGAATCTCCCACTAACTTGCATTGCCACACTCGAAAAATCGTATAGTGGCAATGGGGTATTACTGTAGTGGAAAAATAACCTACGACCTTTTAGGGTTAAAGGTAAGGTTGTAGAAACCCAAAATGATTTTGGAGTTCCACAAGCAAAATGGGCCAGAGCCCAAGACCAAGTCAATTCGGCCGAAAACACCTTCGGCCATAACTATTTCGGCCGAAATAGACCCACCAGGACCAGGCCCAACAGGCCTTCGGCCGAAGCGCTCAAAAGGCCCAACTACCATTTTCTGCCAAAGGAGGACGACACAAACCCAGCAACCTTCTAGACAATATAAAAGGGGCCCAAGCCCAATTCGCTTGACATACGACTTCCTGAATCAATTCCAATTGAGATATCCTTTTCCAAATATAATGAGAAGTCCAAGTCAAACATAAATTAGAAGACCTTGTCCAAATGGGAAAGGAACCCAAATATCCCCTATAAATAGAAGATAGAGATGATTGTAAAGGGATGAGATTTTTATTCATTAGAGGAGAAACTCTGTGAAATTGTCTTGGTAAGCTTTTAGCTATTTCCTCAAGCAATTTTAACCTGATATTTGGCTGTGGTTTGAACCCGCCCCGCCCTATCCTAACTCGCTTTATTATCAAATTATAAAAAAAATAGATAATAAAATACTACATCCATATACAATATTAAGAAATTAATAAATAATATTAAATTCTATACAATTAAAAAATAAAAAATAAAAACACATTAAATATTGAAATAATATTAATAATATAATATTATATTATAAAATATATTTATTTTGTAATATAATATTATAAAATTAATTAATATATATCTACAGGTGCGATGCGGGACGGATTTTGATAGAACCCGAATCCACCCCACCCCAGAACCGGTTTTTCAATTAGATTGAATCCACCCCTATGCGGGACGGGTTTAAACCCGCCCCGACCGGGTTGGAGCGGGTCGGGAACCCGCAGGGTGGATTCAAATTGCCAATCCTAGTTCATAGACATCTCGGATGAAGTTCTTGATATCTACTCCCTCTGGTAGCCTACACCTCTAATCAGGTTATTGCTTTTGCTCTTATTCAAACTTATTGAATGTGTGGCTTAACCAACAGATATTCAATTTGTATATTTTAGGATTTGTAGAGCCAAAAGGTTGGAGAACCTTCTTCACACACCTACTACAATTTACTACAAATATCAAGATGTTAATCCTCCAGGGTCTCACAAACCTATCTCACAAACCTAACTCTGTTGTTCCACAAGTGTAGTACAATGCAAAGCAAGGTATTAAAACCGTTGTCATTGAAACTGGTGTTGGTCAGCTTACTGTGACGTTCAATAGAAATAAGTTTTTTATGTCTTGTCTTGTTATTTTGCTATGTTTTGTGCTCTTTTTGAAGGTTTACTAGACTTGGAAGCGCTGTGTCTCACAGGCCAACTGAGGACTTGACTTTTCCTGTTGCAAGGTTCATTCAAAAGGTTGAATCTTTAATCAACTACTACATGGTAAATTACTTGTTCGTTGAAGTTTACTTGTAAATTGATTTGTTCAATAAGTGAACTAAATTTTATACCTTTTTTTCCTTTAAATTCAGTATCCTGGTGGAACTAATTTTGGTCAAACTAAGTCACCAAAGGTGTACATGCGTATAATTTTCGGGATAAAGTAGGAATGTCATCATTGATGAAGATGCACACAGTCGAGCATGATTTCATTCCTGATTGGATTCATACAGGTAAGAGATATATATTTACATATATTTCCACTCTATGTTCAGATTGTTTTTTTTTGTGTGTTTTCATAGAAATTAACATTGTTAAAATACTATGACCTGCATTTATATATACACAGACATATATATTTTCAGTAGTTACAGTTGTATTAATTAATACGTTTTTTAAAAAAAAAAATAATAAAACAATACCAATTATTTAGTAGTATAAAATATAATATTTTTATATTCTGTAATCATTACTGTTGCCACTATAAACACATACATATATTTCTCTCTTCTTTTGTACTTATCTTTACATATAATTTTTTTTTATATATATTTTATGTTTATCTCCTGCACAGCTGTCAATCTATGAATTACTATGATTGATTAATGAAATTAACAAAATTACGTGTATTGTTTACAGATTAACACATGCTCTTAATGTATACACATCTTCCTTCTAATGTGTATTAGCTAACAAAATCACAACACAAAAGCTAAAAGAACAAACTCAACAAATAAGCTCGCAGACCAGAGTGCAGACTTTCAGGTACTTGTTTCATCATTTTCTGAAATTTCTTATGAAATTTTATCTACGGTCTATAAAACTTAGCTTCTTCTTCATTTATTTTCTCATTCAAACAAATATGTAAAAAAAAAAAATTTTCTGTTTAGGTAATGGCATCCAAACAACATCAGCCTATCAACAATATCAGTGAAACAACAAGATGTTTGACAGCCAAAGTCACAGTACTTGAAAAAAGGGCACCTCAAACATCCGCAAAGACTGGTGACAGATATCAAAAGTTCTTGTTAGTCGACTCTGAGGTCTGATGATTACTCAATACTCAAAGTTTGTCTGTTATGTTATTTGATTATGTTATTAAAAACAATTTACTAAACATATAATTGTCATTTCAATTGAGTATTTGTTTATTCATGTCTACAGGGAACAAAAGTATAGGCAGCCATCTTCAACGACAACATTGATCTTTTTAGAGATGGTCTACTGTTACATCAGAATTATTACATCTCGAATGCTACTGTCAAACATTTACCACCAGAATTTCGTTCTTCAGGAGATGTCAACAAGTATCAATGGACCATTACTGGAAGTACCTTGGTTAAAGAGGACGAAAACACAGAGTCTGTAATACCTTCGTCAATAAACTTTATCAGCTTTGGAGATTTTAAAAATTATAAAGAAAATGCTGCTGAAATTGGTAACATTTTCACTTTCTAACTTTTTCCAAGCTTTTTATTGATAACAAATACATGATCTTTATACCTAAGATACATAATATTATCTGCATTCATTGCTTACAATAACAGATTCTTTGTTTATCTTGACAACTAGATATCATTGCAATAGCTCTTGATGTCCTACCACCTAGGAAGGTCGGAACAAAGTTTGGACAAACAAACATTCAAGAACTTGTCTTAATTGATCAAGAGTAACTAATTCTATATCTCTTGCAAGTATATATACATATATATATATAATAATTATTCTATTTACTAACAATGTAACATTATTGTCTTAACTTCAGATTGAAGCCAACTATATTGACTGGCTGGAACAAATTTGCAACTACTGAATTTCCAAAAATCAGTCAAATAGTTGCTACAAAACCAATCATCATTGCATCAAGAATCAAAGTGGTGTCATTCAGAGGTATATTTTCTTTCCCCTTTTATGATAATCCCTTATTAAATTAACCATTTCATTATGACCGTATTATAATTTATTTCTCCTCTACTTTATTAAAGGCATATCACTCTCAACACGAAGTAGAAGTTCATTCATCATTAATCCAAATATTCCAGAAGCAAAAACCTTGCGTTGTTGATAAGTACAAAATTCCTAATTTTCATTATTGTTCCTGAAGAAATAAGTCTTTCTGCTTTATCTTCAAATATACATCGGTTGTTTATTGAATTATAGTTTCAATGCTAATAAACCATTTATTATCTGGAACATTCATTCTAAATTGTGTTGCTGGAAACATGTTTCTCTTAATGCAGCTGGCCGAAGTTACATAGGATGTTTGTTTGCTTATATTCAATAACATTTTGCCTGATTCATTAATAACTAAATTAAATTCTACACGGTTAATGACATAGATATAGATAACCCAAATGCATTCACTTAAATTTAATTACAGTAAATGTTATTGCATCAAGTAGACCTCTCTGATATCCTCCTTCAGTTTATGAATTATCTCATAAGAAGTTTTGAACATTAAGATAGGATGACAGATATTGCATGTTCCCAAATTTGTCATTGCATGGATAGAAACTTCCAACATTTGTTCTTCTTCCTGTTTTACCTAACAAAAAAGAACACATTAGCATAAAACATTCAAATTTATTTACAGATACATGCTTACTTAGTAAATTAAACAATTATCTGATATATTTTATATCTGCTTTTTCTTAATATGATTTCAATTATTATTCATTATTCATTGATATTTATAGGTCACTGCTGAACAAGGATTTATTACATAACATAATAGAAAGCAAACCATACATCGATTCAGCATGCAGCTCAAACACACGACCACCCAAAGAAATTGTTCAAATCAATGACCTGCAAAACCTCATTTCCAAAGTAATAACATTTCATTCTTTAGTTCATTTCCTGCAACTTACAATTAATTTGCAATGTTTATATCATAACCTATAGAATTATGTTATTACAGCGAGATGAATTCTGGATAACTGGGACGATATCACTAAAAAATTACAACCAAAAGTATTGGTATATGAGCTGTAGCAACTGCGGAAAAGGTATAAGAGCTGAGTACAATGAATCGTTTACATGTCTGTACTGCTGTCAAAATGTACAAGCCATACCAAAGTAAGTATATATTCAATTGTTCACAGAATTTAACAATTTGCCTTCAATACTTTATAATAAATACTGACTTCTCAGAATGCGGCTCGAAGTTGAACTACGTGATCAATCAGCATCCATTCTAGCCACCTTATTTGGCGAGAATGCTGAAACCGTCTTTTCCTACACTGCTCTACAATTAATGAACAATACAGATGAGGTCCGATTGATATTCTTTTTTCCTCCAATGTCATACTTAACAATCAATATCAGCTATTATAACATATGTTCTTTAAATTGTTAGCATATTTGGGTGTTTGTCTTTAATTTAGTCAATTGATCATATTTAGATATATTCTTAAATTATTTACTATCATATTTGAATATGATGAATGGAACTACTGTGTCTATCTTTAATTTATTCAATTGATCATATTTGGATATCATCAGCTGCTCTGTTTACTGCAGCCATTATCTTTAATTTCTTTGATTGATCAGATTTGGATATCATTATCAACTACTCTGTCACTCTTTGATTTATTCAACTACTCTGTCACTCTTTGTTGAAGCAGGAATTTGCATGCCTTAATAACTTTAATCCCCTTCTACTTTCTTGTTTTATTTTACATACATGTCATTTTTCTTTCACTCCACTGCATTTTTCATTTACTTTCAATGCAATATTAATGTTATTACCCTATTTCGTTATTGTTTCTAAAACGATATCGTAGATATTGCAAGCATGGCTACAATATTCAACCCAACTGAATATCTTGTACACA
The DNA here is from genome assembly GCA_031304145.1 of Cardiospermum halicacabum. Taxonomy (NCBI): domain Eukaryota; kingdom Viridiplantae; phylum Streptophyta; class Magnoliopsida; order Sapindales; family Sapindaceae; genus Cardiospermum; species Cardiospermum halicacabum. The sequence continues at coordinate 10,089,472 of CM062396.1, read as the reverse complement.
TTAGAATAACAAGAAATGGATAACGTTGACGCCATGATAAAATGAAATTCAACATTACAAGTATTGAGACAATGGTGAAAGACAAACATGACACGTCAGGAAATACAGCATAATACTGATCACTATGAAAACACTACATCTGCAGATGATGAATGGGATACCTGTACATAATATTTTGCTCACTTCAACCTGGTTTTGTAAATTTCCTAAAGTAGGATGCAGTGAATGCACATGTAAGTGCATACAACTTCAAGCTTTTGCTATGTAATATATTACACTTTTAAACTTTTTTGCTTTTGGCATGTAATATATTACACTTTTAAACTTTTTGGATGTAAAATAATCCTTGTGATATGCCATATATAATATATACAATCTATCCAAAAGTATAATGTGCAGGTGAACAGAAAGCTTAGTAACTATATTTTACAAGCAATTATTATAAGACGCACATGTTGTCCATATGCATTGCTTCCTCTCGAGGTATGCATGATTCAATCAATACCCACCTTTAACAACCTACATATCAACAGAGTAGCCATCAAATAATCCTTAAGTATCTGACTACCAGGTGAATAGGGATGACAATGGGTAGGGTTCGGTGGGTAGACCGATATCCATACCCTACCCATATTATCTAATAGCTAATAGATACGGGAAGGGTATTATCGACGGGTATGGGTATATCCACGGATATATCCATATATTTATAAAATTAAAAAATATATTTAATTTATATAAAGTTATTTCATATAAAATTAAAATTTTGTAATCAAATAAGATTAAATATAAAATAAATAAAGAAACTATTTTATTTGAAGTATTAAAATATTATATTATACCTTTTATAATTTATTATATTATTTCTATTCAATTATTTGTTATAAGTTACTAATATATTGCATTTAAAAAAAAACCATTTAGTAATATATGATATTAAAGTTAAGTAAGATATTTTTATTATAATATTATATAGTTTAATTTAAAATGATATATATTTATTATATTAAACGGGTAGCGAGTGTGGGTAGAATATTTTTTTTTTTATATTTGTACCCTACCCATTTCCGTGTCGGGTATAAAATATTATATCCATATCCGCCCATTGCGGGCGGATATCCGCCCATTGCGGGCGGATATCCGCGGGTATATGGGTTGATGGATAAAATTGTCATCCCTACAGGTGAATTCTTTTCAATTTTCTCCATCTCTCTCGCAATTTCTTCAAATAACAATTTCTTGATGTCAGATTGGACATCAAACTTGAAAATTGTGAGAAAATTATACCTTTAAACATTTTGAAAACAATCAAAATTTCTAAAGCAGTTTATCCATCATGTTGGTTAAAACAAAGGTCTATGCCCAAAAAAAAGTGGATAGATACTATCAAATGCAACACAGTGGATGTCTTCTTGGTAGAACTAACAAACTTCTAAACATTATTTGAAATTAGATAAGTAATAAAAAAGTTAACTTTTCGGTATCCTTAAATCGCAGGGATAAGCATGAAGAGATGGCTTACTTGAAATAGGTTTCACTGCAAAGTTGGAATGTATGTTGTTTGATCCTTCAATTCTTCCGTTTCACCTTCTTGGATTTCTTCTCTTTCATTTTTGATGCTTGATCTTAAGAATTCTCTTTCAATTCTTCCTGTTTCACCTTATTAGTTTTCTTCTCTTTCAAGTCTGAATAATGATTTCCATCAAAAGAATTCACCTTCTTAGGTTTTCTAACTGAATCAATAGCAGAATCCTGTCCAAAGAAAGAACTCATTATAAACCAAGAACAGTAAATTTATCAGCTCAAAATAGCTACAAATAGCAAGGAGTAAATAAACACTAAATTAACCTTTTCCTCATAAATCTCTTCTTTCAAGGCTGCATTAATCTCCTAAGTTACTTTCCTCTCAATAGCAACACAGTCAGGCCTTTTAACACAACATTTCAGAAACTGATGAAATCCTCTATTCTTTAGCTTTATGTATCATCTGAGCAGTAGGTCTCAACCCACTTCTTCTGAAATTATAATCCCGAAATTAGACCTACTTTACACGTAAACACTAAGTCATTCTCACAAAACACCAATATGGTTACCTGCACTGAGTACAATTGCATATCCCTCTACACTTAGGATTAGGACAAGTCCAACCCTTTGATTAGATTTGTCAGCATTTTCTTTGTATCTGATTCAGTCCATCAATAAAAATTAATCTTATAAATAAAACAATCAAGCTATAATTCAAATGCAACAAAAAATGTAGCACATAATCTAACCTGGCTATCAGACATTTACAACAGAAGCTAATTGTGTAGGGCTTCCCATTCTTCACATTCTTACAAGTAATCGCAAAAACTCTATTCTTTTGGTGAAACTACAACATTTAGTCATACACACAAATATAAATACAATTTAACAGCTCAGAAAGAAACCCAAGAAAACAAAAACAAAAACAATTCACAAATGAAATCCAAATGAAGCTTGAACAGTTAGCTAAAAAACCCTTAATCTTGCATGTTAAAACTACAAGATTAACCAAAAATCTTAAACAACATACAAAAATTAGAAATCGTTAACAAATTTAAGTTTTCAGAAAGCAAAAACACCTGATGATAGACGATGCCGGAAATAACACGAAGACCTAAAGACTTGCTTCTTTGAGAAAATACTTGAAGGAGAGATAAAGCTTCAGTGGAAACAAGAATGACCAAAATCAAAAATAAAAAAGTAAATTGGTTTTTTTCTTCAGACAAACTTACTGCAAATATACAACCAGTACAATAAGTACAAAAATGAATCGAATTGTGTTGCATTTGGAAATTACTGAATCAGTTCTATTTGGTTGGACAACAAAGGGATTTTGATTATTTGGATTACAAATGTTGAGTGTTTCTGCGCATGCGCGTGGGCTCTGCAAATGTGAATAGACAGCAAGTGTTTAAGTGTGAAGATGTTGATGCTGTAGTAAGTGTGAGTGGATTGTGCAATGTAGTAGATTTGGAAATAATAATTTTAAATGTGGTAATAAAAAATAATGGTATATAACTGAATCCTGGAACAAAATAATTGAGTTGTTGAAAAATTCATCAATGGCAAATATAAGGATATTGCTTTTTACAAATTGATGTCATCACATGGTAAAAATTGAGAGAAAAGAGTAAAAATATGAAACAATAGTTTGAAAATAGATTATACCTCAATATTTTTAATTTCTTCTAAAGTTGTGTATAATTTAAGTAGCTGTTGTAATTAATATGATTTGTTAAATTTAGAAAACTTTACAAATACTTTATAAAATAAATTGAAATTTATATTTCAGTATAATCACAAAATATTGTAGGCTTATAATTTGTAACTGAATAATATATGTTTGTAAGAACATAATTCTGAAGCCTTAAATTAATTGGTTGCGGATTTTTTTCTTTTTTAAATATAAATCAAAATGTTATTGTATATTAGACTATGAGGAGACAAAATATAAGGAGTAAATAATTTTTTTTATTTATATTTAGTAATTTATTTTAATTTGTAAGTATATATTAATTTGGCAAAGCTCATTATAATATTTACATATTTTGTATATTAGATATGGTTCTCAAATATTTCATGCAGTTATTATGGAAAGAGGAGTTTTTATTGTCGGTGACATAGGACAATAATTCTTTATATACTACATTTTTTTGTACTTGAATCATTTTTATTATCAACGTCAGTTGGTTTGATAAGAATTTTGATAGAATTTGCTGTTTTGGCTCTAGATAAAGCAACATATAATTGTCCATGTGAATAGACTGGTTTGGGTAAATATATACCAACGTAATCTAGTGTTTGACCTTGAGCTTTATTAATTGTCATAACAAAGCTTACACGAACAGGAAATTGTGTTCTTTTAAATGGGAAAGGATACTTATTGTTTTCAAGAGGTATAAATGGAATTCTAGGTATGAAAACTTTTTTACCACGATTATGACCGACAGCTATTTCTGCATAAATAACATTTGCTTCAAATCCACGACATATTAATCTAGTGCTATTACATAATTCTTCTAATGAGTTAATATTTCTAAGCAACATAATAGGACATCCTAATTTTAGTATTAGTTCATGCGGAGGCATTCCATTTGGAGTTAACGTGTTTAAAAAATCTTCGTGAAGATTATGTTCAGTTTCGTCCAAAATATCATCAAAACTATAGTATTTTACTTTCTGTCCTTGGAATTGTTCAATAAGCAAATTATTTATTTCATCAACGTGGTCATTTGTGGGTGTTAATATTGCTCTATTTATCATAGTATCGAAATAGTCAGAATAATTAGCGATATTTGGGAAAACATAATTAATGAGAATATTTAAAGAAACATCCTTATCTTTATAAGGTACAATCATATTATTTGGAATTTTATTTTTTCCTTATAATCAGTTTGCTCTGTTCCGTTGCCTATCCGCGGTATAAAATTACTAAATGTTGGGTCTATTTTTGCCCGCATATTTTGATTTAATTGTAATTTTTCTAAAACGTTCCATAAGTATGATTTTACCAAACTTGACAGAATTGTTTGTTGTTTTGTCGCTTTAGGAATTACAGGTAAAATTTGACGAAAATCACCTCCAAATACAATGACTTTGCTACCAAATGGTAATGTATTATCATTAATATCTTGAAACATTGTATCCAAAGCTTCAATAATTTGCATTTTACACATAGGAGCTTCATCCCAAATTATTAATTTAGTAAGTTGTAATAATTTAGCTAAACCACTTTGTTTACTAACATTACATGAAATGTTATCTTCATCTGTTAATGGAATTTTAAATCGTGATTGGGCTGTTTGACCTTTTGGTAATATAGATGCAGCAACTCCGGATGATGCAGTCGCTAAAGCTAGCATATGTTTTGATCTTACTATTGCTAGAATTGCTTTATACAAAAATGTTTTACCTGTTCCTCCAGGGCCATCAATAAAGAATGGTCCTGGTTTTTCTAGTATAACTCTTTTTAATATTATATCATAAACCTTTTTTTTTCTTTTAATTCTGTTCATATAAAAAATTCAGTAAGCATTGATTTTGATTTGCAATCATCATTTATTATGTTTGTAAGATTGTCTGAGTTTTTAAAATTAATAGTTTGTGAATCCTCATGATGTAACTGAAGCATTTGAACTGATGGATAAATTTCATTTAAGGCAAAACTAAAAATCTCCAGGTGGCTTCAGGTGGCGATATCCATCTTGCTGTGCGAAATAGTTTAATTTCATCAATATTAGTGATATCATTTTCACGCGAGATTTGAAAAGCAATCCGTTCGTGTCCTTTATATATATATTTGTATAAATATTTAACCGCTTTAATTGTTGAACATATTTCAACATTCATATGACAGTCAAATTTCGCAAATAAATAAGGGTTGTATGGCACAATCTAACGATTGTCTAATTCGCAATCTCTGACTTTAACTTTTTGCTCATCATTGCGTCATTTATATTGAGGATATGAGTTCTTTTGTTTAATTTTTTGTACACAAAATGCTTTTGGATAATGGTTTCTACATTTACCTTTTTTTTTTCATGCATACATTGTATGGGTTAAGATCACCGCAGGGACCATGAATCATATATTTAACAACTGCACGATATAAGTGTGAGTGTAATTTCTGATTTGGCAATTCAGCTGATACGAAATCATCAAAAGTTTCTGGGGCAATTATTTTTGAATTTGATCTTAATATTATTAAAAAATGAGCATGGGGAAGACCTCTTTTCTGAAATTCTATGACATAAACATATGCAGCTACTAGTCCAAATATCTGATTTTTGAATAAATCAATTTTCAGTTGTTCTAATTTTGATTTGAATACTCGTGAGATTAAATAAGGTCTATTTTGAGATTCTTCATACGGTTTGAATTCTTCTTTGATCTCTACCCAATTAGGATTACAAGTCATTGTAAAAAATATATCAGGTTTTTCAAAACGTTGGACTAATGCCATTGCATTCATATATCGTTTGCGCATATCTCGAGGGCCTCCTATAAAACTAGTTGGAAGAATTATTCTGCGTCCAATTTTACATCCACGAGTTTCACCTATTTCAATGCTATCTATAATTCCTTGATATAGCTCTGCTCGAATTTCATTTTGCCGATTTCGAAAGTAGTCTAATCTAGAGCTTTCTAATTTTACGTACATATCAACAACATATTGTTGCAGAAGACGGCCTCCATATAGTAATATTGATTTCTCTGACTCGCGTATTTGTAATTTATAACAATAATACTCGCGAGAAGAAACAATATTTCTTTTCTTCCTTTGATGCAATACTGGAAGAAAAAAAATCAGTTAATCATATTGCATTATAACATATATATATATAATGTAAATATAATATAAAGGAAGAGATTATGAAATTGAAACATACCTTCAGATTCTTTTTCAAATAATTCTGAAGTTGATGTCATTTGATAGATATTCATTGAAGTTTCTTATTGAAAAAACTTATCTCTATTTTTTTTATTAACTTTTTGTATACCCTGATGCCAACTAAAATCACCAAAGGAAATAACAGTGGATATTGGAGAGGATCATAGCAGCCAAAATAATAATTAATTTTCTGAGCACAACCTTCCCGGTTATAAACAACAAGATGTCCATGAGTTTCTTGTGTAGAATTTTCATCAATCCATATAACGGCTATTTGTGAAGCTAATGGACTATTGTAAACTCTTTGATCTAACATGATATCCGTATTCATATAAATTTTTTTATTCTCTAAATCAGGTACAACTTTTAAAGAACGAAAGAATTGAGAATAAGGATTCACTTGTAATATTTCTATTAAATTGGAATAATTATAGGATTTAATTTTCCGGAATTGTTAGTGCGATTCTGGACTTCATGCTCTGTATCATAAAAATATAATAGTAGATAAAAAGGAATTTTATCGGTTGGCAACAATTCATTAATATAGTGATATACTTAACCTTGAACACGAAATATATATTTTCCTTGATTCCGTTGATAGAAATTTTTATCATAATATACTCCAAATGATGTAAAAGCAAAAGTATTGGTGTAGGTACGTATATATTTTGTAAAATCTCGTGATATTTCTGTTGTCGAAGTATACAATGAATAAAGTTCAGTTGGAACGCTATTAATTTTTAGCACAATTTGGCCATCAGCACAGTAGAAATTTTTTGTCTCATGGTAAAAATTTTTTGCACCACAATATTTACAGGCTAAAATACTGGGGAGGGAGTCTGCTTCTGTAGGTATATTGTATAAGATGTGAGATCGATTCCCTTTATGTACGATATTTGCAAATAAAAGAAATTGCAGTAATATAAGAAAAACTGAGTAGTTCGATTTTGAAATTAAATAAAGAAAATCATATCAACTACATCTTTGTATAACAGTATTAAATATTGGTAATTCATAACTAATTCTCTGTGGCGATGATCCTAAATGAAATAAAATAGCACAAAAAATTAGCAGAAAGTGAATTATTTAAAGCAATAAGAAAATAGTAAGTACATAATTTAAAATAAAAAAAATAAATATTTGAGAGGAAAAATATATAGGTAGAAAGTGCCCTATCCAAAAGCAGAAAATGGCTTAACGGTTAATGATTTTATTATGTCCAAATATGGTAATTTATACTTGAAAGATGTTTCATTATACAATATCACCCCAAATCATAATCATAATTAACATAAGAAGAAACTTATAATCAACTTTTTACAACCATTAACAATGTGTTGTGTCGCACCCTAAGGTATAAGCTAATCAACTGTTAGCAGGATTGTCATTCAGAAAGAAAACAATATTTACCATCGTCCAACTTAAAGTCACATAGGCAAATGATAATGACAGTAAATATTTAATGCATCATGTAAAAAACTTAAACTCCAATTTATTGTTAATTTTAGATTTATAATATTACCTAATATAAAATTAAATTCGTTTTGGCTAACATATATTTATCGTAAGTACAACTATAGAATTTCAGTTAAAAGAATATTATCAAGTAGGAATTATTATTTCTATTTATGATTCTATTATACTCCAATATGTAAAACCCAATTTAAATTAGATATTTACGTAATCTTAACATATTAATTATATTTATGATTTTGTATTCTGTAATAATTTATCATTTCTTAGCATGTGTTATTTATTATATATTATACTTTAAATATAGTTTTAGGACAAACAAAAAAGTAAATCATGAAACTATAACATCAGATAAAGAAATGAGCAAAAATGTACATAATGAATAACTAAACATCATTTGCACTAACATAAAAGAATAAACTTGATAAATAAATAAACTTGGAAATACATTTACCTTGATAAAATGGTTGATCGCGAATGTTATTTATTATATATTATACTTTAAATATAGTTTTAGGACAAACAAAAAAGTAAATCATGAAACTATAACATCAGGACAGAGAAAGAAATGAGCAAAAATGTACGTAATGAATAACTAAACATCATTTGCACTAACATAAAAGAATAAACTTGATAAATAAATAAACTTGGAAATACATTTACCTTGATAAAATGGTTGATCGCGAATGTCTAAAATATTAAGTAGCACATAATTATATACTTTAAATCTATATTAATATTAATAAATGATACCTTGTTTAGAAGGATTTATTTCTTTGTTTTTAATGCTCCTTTTAGCAGCATACAGTTCTTGCATTGTCTTATGAGCATTTTTTTTTCCTCTTAAGATAAAAAAGAATACTTAGAACCTGTAATGATATAAGGGAAACAATATAGAAAAACAAATATATAAGAATTGAGTCTTTCCTAATTTTGAAATGAATTAAATAAGCTCTTATAAAATATCTTTGTTCATAATAGTAGTATATGTTGGTAATTGATGGAGAACCGATTGAGATGGTGATCCTAAATAAGACCAAATGTAGTGAAGAATTACACATACTATCTACAGTGTTAATAACAATACAAGGTGGAAAACTGAATAAAAAATATACCTATTTCAAAAATAGAATGCTAGTCTATGATATCTTTTCCTTTATCTGATTGATTTAACATCAAGATACGATTGTCAGAAATACAAAGAAAGAAAACCACACAGCCAGCAGTTTAGCATTATTAGTTAAACATAGATAATTCTAAGGCAATAAATAAAGAACTCATTTACTTTTCTCTATGCGTTCACCTTTGTAATATTGTCCATGCTGTCCTTTTTGTTAAGTGCTAATAGTGATATTGTTGTTCTGTTGCTTAGAAATACTCGTTTCTATATCTTCAATAATTCCTTGTGTACCTTCAACATTTGCCAGAATAAATTTCTCTATTATACAATCTGCTATATACTCAATTATGATTACCTTTTTTCTATCTGCCATTAGTTTTTCATACCTTGTTAACTAAAGCTCAGTTGTTTACATTTCGCCGATTTTTTAGCAGCATAAATTTCATGCCTCCTTTTAAGAATTGCATCTTTTTTCCTTTGATAAAAGAGAATACCATTTTCTTATTCTATATCTATTTTTCATCTGAATAAGCAACAAACAAACCATGTTTAATTGAAATAAGTAAGCTGGAGTGGTCGTTTCTTCTGGAGGTTCTCCGTTGCTTTGGGTTCTGCGAGAAGTTTCTGTCTTGGGTGAAGCATCTGCTCTCGTCCTACCGCATCTCCATTCTTTTTGATGGAATCCCGCACGGTTTTTTTGCCTGTTCGAAAGGGGTCAGACAAGGTGATCCGCTCTCGCCTTTACTCTTTTGTTTTGCTGAGGAATATTTTAGTAGAGGCTTGCTGCGGATGGTTGATAAAGGTGAGCTGCGTCCTTCCAATAACTCGAAGAAGACACTACTCCCTTCTCACCTTCTATATGCGGATGATGTGATGATTTTCTGTAAAGCCACACAGACGAATGCCAAAAACATCGTCACTTTTCTGGACCGCTACGGAAATATGTCGGGTCAAAGAGTGAATTATGCTAAATCTCATGTTTTCTTTGGAAGCGGAGTTCAGCGTGGATCAATGGCTTCTGTAAAACATGCTCTGAAAATGACAGTTGGCAGCCTCCCTTGCGTATATTTGGGCGTCCCCATCTTCCCGGGAGTTCCCAAAAGGACGCACCTGCAACAGCTCTATGACAAGGTTCTGGCCAAATTCAATACATGGACGAAGACTTTATCCTAGGCAGGTAGAGTAATGCTGGTAAAATATGTTATATCTGGATTGCTTAATCACTCTTTTGCAGTATACCGCTGGCCTGCTCTGATGCTGAAATCGCTAGATAAATGCATTAAAAACTTTATCTGGACTGGAGTTACCACGGAAAGGAGATTACTGACTGTTGCGTGGAAAAAGGTCTGCACAATCAATAAGGAGGGGGGTCTGGGCGTTCGGACGCTCAAAGCCACAAACAAAGCCATGTTGTCCAAACTTGCTTGGGCCATCCTGGAAGGTAACACTCCTATCCTCTCCCCTCTTAGAGCTAAGCTGGTGAATAAAGATGGCTCTGCTAGAACTGTTTATTATAAATCCACGATCTGGTCTTCGATCAGAGATGTCTTTACTGGGCTGCTGGCCGAAACTATATGGCTTGTGGGGGAACATAGCGTGGTTAAGTTTTGGTCTATGAACTGGCTGGGATATACTATTAGAGACAGGGTCGAGGATGCAAGAATTGAAGATCAAAATGCCTTGGTCTCGGACTTCTGTTCGAATGGTAGTTGGTGTCTTCCGGATTGGTTGGAAGTGGACTTTGCAGATATTTGTGAAGACATCAAGAAAGTCAGAATCATTCGTGGGGGGAAAGACAGACTTATTTGGAAGAACAGAAAGTTGGGCAAAGTAACTTGTAAGGCTGCCTATGATGGATTTTCCCATCACCTTCTTGAAGTAGACTGGGGTAAGAAAATATGGGCCCCTTACATTTCGCCTAGGGAGTCTATGGTAGTTTGGAAGATTCTTCATGGAGCCCTCCCTACCCAAAACAATCTTCGGAGGAAAGGGGTCACGATTGTCTCAGCCTGCCCATTTTGTCTAAAAAACTCGGAGTCTACGGATCATATTATGTTAGGCTGTGGCTTTAGCAGGAAGATTTGGGACTACTTTTTAGACAAGCTGGGATTTCATTTGAATCTAAATATAAGCATAGTGAGCTTGATTAGCACCATTATGCACTGGGCATGCAGCCCTGGGATGAAAGCTATTTTGAAAACCCTCATGAGCTCTATTTGTGCGGAAATATGGATAGCTCGTAACAGAAAATGCTTCAACAACAAAGCTATGCCTAATCACTCAGTTATCTCCAGAATTTGGTCGACTGTCCACAACCTCAAAACCTTCAAATTCGACATCATGTACAATTCCCTACCTGACTTTAAAACCCTCTCCCTTTTCAAACTCAGCGGCTACTTTCAGTGTCCAAAGGTGGTTAAGGAAGTGTGGTGGAATGACCCTTCGTCGGGTTGGACCAAGGTCAACATAGACGGTAGTGCGGGAGATGGAGACGGAAGACTGGTAGCTGGAGGTGTCTTCCGTAACTCACGTGATTTTTTTAAGTTTGCTTTTGCAGGTACAGGTGGATTCGGAGACGCGTACGAAGCAGAAATTCTAGCATTTATCCTGGCCATCGAATACGCGATTGAGAAGGACTGGACTCGCCTCTGGGTGGAATCTGACTCAACTCTGGTGGTTCATCTGGTCAAGACTCGCTCAGATTGTGTCCCCTGGAACCTCTTGGCTAGATGGCTCAATTGTCTTCATCACATAAAGCATCTGGACTTTGTCATCTCGCACATCTACAGAGAAGGCAACCAAGCAGCAGACAGACTCACCAAGCTTCCCATGGATAGCATCAAGACTTGGACTACCTGCCCAGATTTCCTCTGGCCTTTCATTTGCAGGGACCTCCAAGGTAGACCTTTTTTCAGGTTCTCATGATTCAAGATTCGTTCGGGAGGTACAGCCTCATTGCGCACGGAAGAAATGAGACAACAAAAATCAGCACTTCCTGCAGGGGCTCGCTGCCAGCACCCGCTGCCAGCCAACGGAAGGAAGATGACAGCCAAAGAAAGTGGCGCTCTCTGCAGGTGTCCGCCGCCTGCGCCCGCTGCCAGCCAACAGAAGAAAGGTGACGGCCAACCGTCCGCCGTCAACACCCGCTGCCAGCCAACAGAACAGGTGACGGCGAACAGAAGCGGCGCTCTCTGCAAGGGTCCGCCGTCAGCACCCGTTGCCAGCCAATAGAATAAGGGTGACGGCGAATCCATCCGCCGCCGCCGTCCGCTGCCAGCGGACAAGGCCAGTCTACCGGCGAACGACACTGACGTTTTCAAGTTTTTCTCTTCATGATTCAATTTCGTTTCTTCATTTTAGGCTCCATTATGGGCCTCTTACTATATTCGGCCATCTGTTTAGGCCTCTACTCTTTTTTAGGCCCCCTGTCTAGGCCTCTTTTCATCAGGCCATCTGTCTAGGCCTTGCTGTTATGTCTTTTGGGTATTGTTTTTGACAAACTTTTTGTTTTTTTTTCGTTTTCTTTTAATAAAGTTCGGCTCTGTTCTAGGGGGTGCCTACCTAGTAGGGATTCCCGATGAACTCTGCCTATTTCACAAAAAAAAAAAAAGAAAAGAAATAAGTAAGCAGCTTCACAGGCATTATTTGGAAACACTTAGAAATAAAAATAAACAACGCTTTACTTCAAAATGAAGTGAAAATTAAACAGCAATTCCAATAAACCATATTGTTGATATACATTATAGATTGAACACTATAATTATTTACGACATCCTAGTTGATAGTTAGGAAATACAAGTATAGAATTTCATATCAAATGGAACTTTGATGTCAACTGAAATCTAATCACGTGTATTAAGTGAAGCGCTAATGGAAAGTAATATTATTATTACGCCTAAAAAGTTAGTTATACAACATTAACTAATAAATAGAAGGTAAGAACAAATTTAAACTTATCCAATATGAATACCTTTTTTTTTAATCTTTATAATAAAATTATATTATTTTATTATTTTTAATGACTATTTAAATTATTAATTATGACCCTCTATCCTTTAATTTAAAGAATTAACCTCAATGTAGTAATAATAATAATAATAACTAACTAACTGCTTAAATATTTAATGAAGTATATAAATAATAATTAATAAAAAAAGTCTACCTTAAAATAAATATATGTTGTAATTTTTTTAATACAATTCAATTTAATAACTGAATTATTGAGAAAGTAAATTTAAAAAAATATTACTATAATAACTTAACTTTTTATATAATGCTAAAATTTTGAAGATCATATGATGTTTATCATGTTATATATAAACATATTTTAGTTTTCCTTCCTAGTTTTGTTTTGTGACTACTATAGAATAAGTAGGAAGGGGAAAAAAGAAATGACAAAGATAAGCGAGACCATATGTATAGTTATAATCACAAAATAAAGTAACCATGAAAAAAAAAGGTGGATTAAATAATTATGAATAAATGAATAATATTATTAATCATATATGAACAAGTAATTGATCCTAGCAATGAAGCTGGAGTTATCTAACAAATGAAGCTGCCATGAATATAAAATTTTGGAACCAGCATACCAAAATTGGAAATAAAAGATAAAAACACAGAAGAATGAAATCTGAGCCTATGGAAAGTATGCACATTTAGTAATATGTTGAACTTGGAAATTCAGAATCAATATTGTCAAAAATGCCATTAACCTTATCATCATTTTAAATGGTGAATGTGAGTGACAATATATAGTCTATTAATTTCATTGTCATGGGTGTAATAGTGATATTAAAGAGAAGAACATGAAAGCATGAAGCAAAGTAAATTAGGATAAAATCATGAAAGCATGGAGGAAAGTTATGACCTTATCATACAAAGATTTGACGTCAACATGTTATTTCTTCATGTCCTGGTTTTGAGGGTCTAACTTTAATGCAAACTCTAAATCTGTAGTCAGCTATGAAACTATGTCAAATACGATAACAATGTTAGAGTCATTGCACCTGGTATAATAATAGATAAATAGATATAGAAAAGAGTAAACAAACCATCAAGGGACTCTTTTAATTTCTCAATTTCCTGTCTAGCTGCTGCTCGATATGAATATGATTTAATGTAGCGATCATCGAGGTTTAAGTCCTCTGTACAATCTTATTCAGCTATATCAAATCTAACGATAAAAACAGAAAGATATTTATCAATTTCTATAATTACAATAAGATGTTAAGAGCAGGAAAAGCAGATTATTATTTATAGATTACTTTCTAGATCAAAATTTAATCCTAACTACTAACTTACTGTTTCATTTTATGATAAGCTACAGCTCTGTTAGCATATATTATTGCAGTTGTGAGGAAGCAATGCTTCTTGAGTAGCAGTCAATAGCTTGTTGGAACTTCATTTCCTTGAAATACTCATTGCCCTGAAATCAATCATTTAGAAACATTATACTACACTAAGTTTCATGGAGAAAAAAGACATAAGGCAGATATATACCAGTTCCTGCTCAAAATGTAAATCTGGGAAACTTTCTTCTGTCATGAGAGTATTTGATATCCACCTGATCGGGTTATAGGGACAAGAATCAGCCATAGATATACCTTTAAACCCTATTTTCTGAAAAGATGTAACAGTTAGTAAAAAAGAGGTTGACTTTTACATATAACTATTCTTCAAGCTGAACTTAAATATATTCAAACGTAAAAAACGTGTCAAATATGAATACTTTGAATCACAAATTACATAACAAATTTATGTAGCATTACAGAAAAATCCAAAATAAAATACAATAGAACATTAAAAAAAAAAACTAGAAGCATAAAAACCAGTAAAACAAACAAGCAACTGCAGCTAAGGAAACCGATATTGAAATCATTTAAAACATAATTTTAAGTATCATCTACAAGCAAATTAAGGAAAACCAATTTTCTCAGTAATACTACAAGAGAAAAAACACCGTACCTTTGAAAATTAATACCCCGTAGTGCTGTCAAAATATTCCAAACAGTGTAGGAGCAGCTTCAACAACATACACCTAAAAACAAAAAAACCACTGAATTAGGAAGACCATTAACATATTTATATTAAACCACTCAATTGGAAAGATCATATACCAGATAATAAAAATAGAATCACAAAATTCAGAAGATGCTTTTTGCGGCTTTTATAATACAAAAATTGGATTCAGGTGGTAGACCATACATATGATTTAACCGAAACCATCAAGTTGGTGTTGTGTGCATTGGTTAACTTAATGCTTCAATAAAATTGATTAAAGCTTTTAATAAATAGAATGTTGTAGGTTGTATCTCAAATACTCCGATATGGCTGACATGCACATCTGTACACTCATTGAAGGCCTTTCCATCTATAAATTTTAACACATAAACAACTATGATGCTGCCTAAATGTGCATGTGTGCACGCAAACAGAATACAAACACTTATCATCTATCTTACAGAAAATTGATAGTCTCTAATGTCTGCACTAAATAGAGGTTTCATCAACATCAAGCAGCAGTGGGATGAAAACAAAGATAGGGTACTTAAAAGCTACAAATGATGTAATCATACAAATTTCAATAGCAGGTTTAGACATATAGGAAATGCCTCTCAAACTAAATGGTCAAACAAATGCAAATGCTTTACTCCTTTAAGTGAAGATCACAAACAGAACTGACCTGTAAACCAAAGGGTGTAGGTAACTGGGGATGTCTAATGGAGATACCTTAGTGAGATTTTGAACTTTATTGCTTTTTTTTTTTTGAGAGAACTGTTTATTCTTCGCCTCACATACTCTTCTAATAATTTTTGTGCACTAGAATCCCTCGATAGGGTAATTGGTTTTGGTAGGCGTTCCTCAAGTGCATGGAGCATTGATTGGGTAAGCTAGACGGCAAGGCACAATGTGCAGAATGAAGTCGGTATCGTGAGAATGAGCAAGCTACTAATCAGCCGGTCCCTAAAACATGTCATAAAACCATAAGTGAGTGAAATCTTGAATCAAGTTGAAGCCAAACACTCTAAAGCTTGTTATTGGTCTCCATCTAGTCCTAGACAAGAAAAAGAAGCCAAAATTTGGAGTAATTCAAAACCAAAATTCAAATTCTAAACACCTACCTACCTGGGAACTCGTGAAAGACATTAAAGGAAATAAGTTGGGGTGCATAGAGAGCTATTATGCAGTTGAAAATTCAGAAAGCTCTGAAAAATTGTTGGAATCTAGAATTATGCAACTTTTGTTTTATTCTATAAAAAAAGTAAAAGAGAAAAATGAGAAAAATAAAAATAGAAGAAAAAAATTGGTTTCAGAAGCACATAGAAAATTGTGATGCTCGAAGAAAAAGTTTGTGGGAAATATTAAAAAGGCAGAGCTTTTGTGAATAGAAGATAAAAGATTTCAAGTTAGGGGTGAAGCCGATCACGAGTTCAATTGTGTATCCCTCCAGTAATCCATCTTTTCAAAACTGAGCCTAACCTCGCTGAACCTTGAAAAAGACCTATTTAGTCACACGGAGCCAAACTAATCCAGCACCTTGAAATTTTTAAGTGCCATGCAGCATCTCGCCAACTCTATTGGTCACGAAGGTAAATTTCATTGCTTCTTATCTCCTTATGCTGAAATTGCTGAAATTAAAACTAAGTAGTTTCTAGACATTAGGTCACACGCTCATACTACTTAATATTGCTAAGAGTCCCTAAGACCTGAGAGAAAATAATTTAGTGAAATCTGAGAAGAGTAGATCGAAGCGAACCATGTTCCTCGGCTTGCTTGAATAGGGTAGACTTTCCGAAAAGCTAGTAAACAAGATCATAGTAGGATGAATAAGGTTGGAGAGCTGGAGTTGAATGTGTTCTATTGTACTTTTCATATAGAAATTATAAATCTTATGATTTTTTTATGCTTTGGTTCTAAATTATTGTGATGCGATATGTTTGTGGGTGTCGTACTAGGTAAGCCCTCAGGAGATTATAACTTCTACTCTAGGGCCACTTAGAGGTTTAAAAGTTTGTGTCATACGCTAAATGCCATTGTGAGTCCTACGAAAGTGGTTAGGTTATCTTTTGTTACATTTTCTGGGATGTTTATGAGTGTTTAAAAAATATTTTGTCTTAATGAATTCTCGCCTGTACTTTATTGCGTTGTTCGAGAACGAGCTAAGGTTTAAGTTGGGGGTTGTGATAAGTCTCTAACTTATATGAGTTTTCTTCTATAATTCTAACAATTTGTGATGAATCTAGAGAATTATCAAGTTATTTAATGAATTTCATGAGATGTTTCAGGTGGTTGAGATAAGTGAGATGAGAACTATAATCAAGGTAATAGTGGCATCATTTTCGAAGTAGAGTTTGATGCTGAAGTTAAAGTGAGTCAAGGGAAGATCATTGAAGAGATATTTGGAGATCAAGAGCTGAAGGTCTAAGAAATGAAGTCGAACGAGGATGAAAACGGAAGAACACAACACTGTAGTTACTGGCGACATAGCCCCTATGTCGCTAACTATGTCGCTAGAAAACGATTCCCTGCTATCTAAGGAGCACATACTGTAGCTACTGGCGACATGGCTCTTATATCGCCAACCACCGATTCAAGTGATTGCAAGGCTGTAGCCTCTGGCGACATAGGCCCCTTGTCGCCAGAAATCGATTAGGGCGAATTCCATATACTGTTCAAGAGTGTTTCGGTCATTTCTCAAAGATCACTACAAATATGGAGTTTTAAGATATTGAGAGGACTTTTTGCTGGATTCAGAACAAGGAACTACTACGAGGAACGAAACGGAAGTTCAACATCAACATCCGGAAGGTGAGATCAAGAACAGAAAATTGGTGAACTCTTTCTCACTTTTTAGGAATGATTATGTTAGAAAGAATGAACCCAATTGCCATCTGTAACCTAAACTCCCATTTGATGAGAATTTTATATGCACACTATTAACCCTAATTATAGTTTTAAAGATATCGTCTCCACATGGATTGTTTATTTTGGAAAGAAAAGATTAGATCAAGATTCAGATCGAATTGTAAAAGGAATTATCAATGTAATAGAATCATACGAATCATAAAAGATCAGATAGAACTGAGACAATTTTGACAACTTCAGTAAATAAATAAGAAAACTAATACTCAGTATTCAATTGATTCAATGAAGATCAGGTTGATCTACTAATCTCTATTGTCTACTCTCACTTTCATTTGTGTAGCTCGACTCTTGAATTCAAATCCACATCTTAGATAATCTCAGTATTCAATTTAACCAATTCTAGTTAACAGATCACATATATCTCTATATTACAACTCTGATAACTGGCTAAACACAAACTGTAGAAAAACGGATCTGATATGTCTATCTGTAGAACAATACTTTGATCTTCTGTTCTTATATCTGATTCATAGATGCTATCTCTAGACTGAAATAAGTATCATAACAGGATTACTTAACTCACATTCTTGTAATTCAATCAATACTAGACACAATTTTACCAAAATCACATAACTAGCTCTTAGGATTTAATGTGAAAAAAACACATAAAGCTCAAAATAAACAAGACCAACTATCCAGAAGTGTCATAAAGCTTCTAAGGACCCTATTCATGACATAAATCAAAATCAAAAGTTTCAAAAATCAAACATGCCATTAATGAGCTCAAATAGCTTACCAAATAAAATAAATGAAGGGAAAAGCTTAAAATCACCAGTAGAAGCTTTAAATGATGTAGGTGATGGAAGTTCAAGGTTTTGATGATGTGAGTCTTGATGGTTGAAGGTGATTAATGAGGGTTAGGGTTTGAGATTGGAGAAGGGAATAGGAAATGTATTTGTGTTTGGGAGTAGAGAGTGAGAGGTGGAGGGGAAGAGGTGGGGGTGTTGTTAGGTGTGTAATGGGCTTTCTTTGGTGGTTGGGCTTAGATCACAAATTTGGGCCTAATAACACCCAAGCCCACATTCCACCACCCATACTAACCCAATCACTCGTTCCGCTCCTAAAAATATTTTTCGATTCCAAAAATGCATTTATACCAACAAAATCACGTTTAAATCGAATACTCACATTTATTTCAATAAAGTCAAATTTCTCAAAATTAAGCTCGATTTTATGAAAATCATTTCTAAATTTATTGTAATAATCAAAATTGACTCTACACTTCCAAATTTGGTCTCTAATTACTATTTTACACTTAGAGCAGATTTTTGATTTATTCTAATATGAAATTTTCGAAAATCAATTTTGTAAAGACCGAATTTTTAAATAATAAAATATTCAAAAAAATTAGGACTTATTTGTACACGTTACAACTCTACCCCCGTTAGGAAATTTCGACCTTGAATTTACCTGGTTTGAACAGATGAGGATATTACCTTCGCATTACCTCTTCGGTTTCCCTATGACGCATCTTCCACCGTATGATTATGCCATAAAACATTGACTAGGAGTACCATCTTATCTTAAGAACTTGACCTCTCTATCCAAAATCCGAACTAGTTCCTCTTCATAGCTAAATCCGATCTAATCTCAAACTTTTCACGATTCAAAACATGAGACAAATCCGATCGATATCTCCGAAAAATCGATACATGGAAACATTAGGTATCTTCTCTAGGTCTAGTGGCAATGCCAATCTATAAGCAACAGGACTAATATTCTCTATCATTTCGTATGGCCCGATAAAATGAGGAGTCAACTTTTCCTTCTTGCCAAAATGGAGCACCTTTTTCCATGGAGACACTTTCAGGAACACTTTATCACTTATATTAAATTCAATATCCTTTCTTTTCAAGTCAGCATATTACTTTTGGTGATTCGAAGCTTCCTTAAGTTTCTCCATTATAATTCGCACTTTCTCCTCCGCTTCAAGAATCATATCAGGACCAACTATTCTACTCTCACTTAGTTCCGTCCAACACAAAGGAGTTCTACATTGTCTCCCACACAAAGCTTCATATGGCGCTTTTTGGATACTCACTTGATAGCTATTATTGTAAGCAAATTCAAATAATGGCAAGTATAGCTCCCAATAACCCTTGAAATCAAGCACATAACACTGTAACTTGTTGTCCAAGGTCTGAATTACCCTTTCAGACTGCCCATCGATTTGTGGATGGAAAGTCGTGCTAAAATTCAACTTGGTTCCCGTGGCCTTCGGGAATTTCTTCCAAAAATGTAAGGTAAAATGCGGATCTCTGTTAGATATAATCAACGATGGAATATCATGTAACCTCACTATCTCCTTGATATATAAATCTGCACACTTCTCCAAAGAATAATCAATTCGAATAGGCAAGAAATGTACGGATTTGGTTAATCAGTCCATTATCACCCAAATAGCATCATGTCTCTCCCGGGTAAGGGGTAAGCCAACAACAAAATTCCTGGTCGCCCTATCCCACTTCCAATCTGGTATTGCTATGGGCTGAAGCAAACTGGATGAAACTTGATGCTTTACTGTAACCTATTTGCAAATCAAACACTTCACAACAAATTCAACTTTACTTCTCTTCATACCCAGCCACCAAAATCGATTCTTTAACTCTTGAAACATCTTAATGGCACCGGGATGCATGACAAGTGCTTGATTATGAGCCACCTTTAAAATCTCATCTCGGATCCCGCCGATCGACGGTACAAAAATTCGGTTTTGAAAATACAAACCACCATCAGTCATCTTGTTAAGCTCTTTAATCTTACCCAATTCCATTTTCTTAACAGGCTCAACTGTCTCATCTCCGATCTGTTGAGCTTTTTGAACCCGTGACACTAAATACAGTCTCACCGTCAATTTTACCACTACTGCATCACCTACCAAACTCATCTAGCAAACATTGCCACCAAGGCATGCATCGACTTCCTACTCAATGCATCCGCTACCACATTCGCATTCCGGGGGTTATAATTGATCACAAGATCATGATCTTTCAAAAATTCAACCCACTGCCATTGCCTCAAATTCAATTGCTTTTGTGTAGGGAGGTATTGAAGGCTTTTATGGTTTGTGAAGAGGTGACACTTGGCATCGTAAAAATAATGTCTCCAAATATTTAGAGAGAAAACTATAGCCGCAAGCTCCAAATCATGAATTTGATAATTACACTCGTGCAACTTAAGTTGTCGCGAGGCATAAGCTACCACTTTCTTGTCTTGCATAAACACACATCACAAACCATGCAAAGACGCGTCACTATAGATCACATAGTCCAACCCTTTTACTGGTTTAACTAGGATCGGTGCTTCCATGAGTAACTTCTTCAGTAATTCAAAACGTTCTTGGCATTTGCTAGTCCACTCAAACTTAACCTCTTTATGTAGAAGCTTAGTCAAGGAACCCGCAATAGAAGAGAATCCTTTAACAAAGCGATGATAGTAGCCCGCTAGTTTAAGGAAACTCCTCACCTCCCTAACATTTCTAGGTGGCTTCCATGCTAAAACTGCCTCTATTTTCTTCGGGTTTACACTTATACCTTCTTTTGAAATCATATTCCTGAGAAAAGAGACTTCTTCCATCCAAAACTTACACATCGATAATCTTGCATACAATTGCTTCTCTTTCAACACGTTCAAAACTATCTGAAGTTGCTTATCATGCTCTTTCTTGTCCTTAGAGTAGACCAAGATATCATCGATGAACACCACTAAAAACTTATCAAGGAAAGGCTTGAAAATCCGATTCATCAAATCCATAAAAATGGCCGGTGCATTCGTGAGCCCAAAAGGCATCACTACAAACTCATAATGCCTGTAACGTGTCCTAAAAGCAAACTTAGGCACGTTACTCTCCTTAATTCTCAATTGATGATAGCCCAATCACAAATCGATATTTGAGAACACTCTCGCACCCCTCTATTAATTGAATAGATCATCGATTCTTGGGAAGGGGTATTTGTTCTTTAGTGTCAATTTATTAAGTTGCCGGTAATCGATACATAATCGAAACAAACCATCCTTCTTTCGAACGAATAACATCGGAGCACCCCAAGGTGTAGCACTTGGTCCGATGAACCCCTTATTTAAAAGCTCTTAAAGCTATATTTTTAATTCCTTCAATTCCGCTAAAGCCATCCTATACGGAGCCATAGATATTGACGTCGCTCTCGGGATAAGCTCAATGGCAAACTCAACTTCTTTTTCTGGCGGCGTACCCGGTAAATCTTCCAGAAACACATCTAAAAATTCAGACACCATGGGAATGAACTTGCCATCAAATCTCGACTTGTCCACTTCTACCACATGTGCCAAATAGGCTTCGCACCCTTGTCTCAACATTCTATCGGCACCACTTTATCTAAAGGGTTCCTCTTATCGCTTACAATCGTCACCTAACTCGATGGTGATTTTAGTGTGATTCTCTTTGTGTACAATCCATTACCACCTTATGTCGAGATAACCAATCCATACCAAGAATAACACCAGACTCTCCACACCAGAGCTTCAACAAATCACCCGAAAACATCACCCCGCCGATACAATCGTAACTTCTCAAAACACTTCATTTAGAACTACATAATTCTCTAATGGACTCGAAACCACCATATCGAGGTCCGTCTTGGCAGGTTCTCAACCTTTGTCCACAAGAAACCCACTACAAATATAAGACAATGTGGACCTGGGGTCAACCAAAGTAAATACAAGAGTTCCAAGGATTAAGAACATACCAGTCACCACTTTCGCTGTGTCGGCCTCCTCACAGCCTCTCATAGCATACGTGCACCGGCACACTACCTTCAGCACTATTGGGAGTTACCGATGTCGCCCCACCTCTAGACCTGTCTGGATTTGTCGGAGCCGACCAGGCACTTCTTTGGACCGAGCTAGCTTCACCCATGGAAGCTCTATTACCAGCTGAGCTTCACAAATTTCAACTTGTACTCTATTACCTAATCTCCCATTTGCCTTAAGTGGAGAAAATGCATCCACCTTTCATTCAAGTAAACTTAACCCACATAATTCTTTCTAAATTCTTCACAAAAGAACTCAAGAGTTTTCTCTTCCTCCGGTACCGTGAGGATCACCGATTTCCACAACCGGATGGCATCGGTGCGGAAGAGAGAAACCAAATGCTCCAACTGCTCCTCTATGCAATAAATCTCATCACACACCCGGATCATATCTTTGGCTACCTCAACACTTTCAGTACTAGTACCCTTAAAGAGCTCTATCTTTTTCTTGGGTAACCTCTCAATAACCGGTCTATCATTCCTCGGCTGCCCCTAATAGTCCCTCTTTGGACACCTTCCATGATTTGGGCTATATCAACGAAAGCCCTAGCTTGAGCTACGTAGCATCAAAGGGGATATCATTCACCGTCCGTTCACCACTCGATTGGGTGGGTTATTCCCGTCCACCATCCCATCCTCTAGGGATGTCATGAGCCCTACTAGATGTGGAACCCCAACCTTTAGGGTTTTGTTCACGGCTTATTCTAACCATGATTGAAAAATATTCTTTCGATCTGAAAAGGTCCAAGTTATCGAGCATTAGGGACATAATGTGAATTACGCTTACTTACATGAAATGCAATATCAGGTATTGAAATTAATACACAATCAATCCTATGTTCTAATGCATAAAAAAGTATTAGCAAGAACCAACCGAGGACCGGTTCTATAATATCAACAAATGTAGCGTCTGAAGCCCACCCTCGGAGGACACGAGGCATGGAGATCGAAGTGCCACAAATGTAGCCTCTAGGCGCCCTAATTAGCGCCCTGATTACCTAGACCAGGCCGTAGAATTTGGTATCAAAGGTCATATGGCGCCTTGGTCTAAGTTACCAGGCCGCGGAAAGTGGAACCGAAACCTCATTGGTGTCCTAGCTCAACATACTTATTATCATTTCCAATTTACCACTATAAGTGTCTACATGACACTATCATCACATTTCTCAATATATACATTAATTACCAAGTATTTAGCATTATTAACACATTATAATGCAATCAAACACAAAACAACCATCATACAATAATATAGAGTGTAAAACGAATGTGTTATCCTTTCCTCCAAAGATAACTAGCTAGTCTCCTCGGTTTTATGCTCTCCAACACCTTGGTTGCTTATTGGAACCAACCATACCAACACAATCAATACTAGACCTAATTTCACCAAAAACACATAACTAGCTCTTAGGGTTTAATGTCAAAAACACATATAGAGTTCAAAATCAACAAGACCACCTATCCGAAATTCTTATAGAGATTCTAATGACCTTATTCATGACATAAATCGAATCAAAAGCTTCAAAAATCAAAGATGCCATTAATGAGCTCAAATAGCTTACCAAATGAAATAAATGAAGTGAAGAGCTTGGAATCACCACTAGGAGCTTTAAATGATGTAGATGATGGAAGTTCGAGGCTTTGATGATGTGGGTATTAGTGGTTGAAGGTGATTAATGAGGTTCAGGGTTTGAGAGTGAAGAAGAGATGAGAAAACGTCTTTGTGTTTGGGAGTAGAGTGTAAGAGGTGGAGGAGAAGAGGTAGGGATGTTGTTGGGTGTGTAATGGGCTATCTTGGGTGGTTAGGCTTGGATCACAAATTTGGGCCCAATAACACCCAAGCCCACATTCCACCACCCATACCAAACCAATCACCCGTTCCGCTCTCAATTTTGCTCCTAAAAATATTTTTCGATTTCCAAAAAACATTTATACCACTAAAATCTCTTTTAGATCAAATACTCACATTCATTTCAATAAACTCCAGTTTCTCGAAATTAAGCCCGATCTTACGAAAATCATTTCGAAATTAATTTCAATAATCAAAATTGACTCTACACTTCCATATTTGGTCTATAATTACTATTTTACCCTTAGAGCGGATTTTCAATTTATTTTGATATGGAATTTTTGAAAATCAATTTTGTAAAGATCGAATTTTTAAATAATAAAATATTCAAAAAAAATTTAGGCCCTTCTTTTGGATGTTATACAGAACTTTACCCCAAAATGACATTGGCAATTGATAATGAGATAATAAGCATCTCATCCTTTCAGTTATTATTATATTCATCCTCTCTGATAAACCGTTCCACTAATGGGTTTTAGGAGTTGTCTTCTGATAACGTCTACCCTATTGTCTATAGTAGTCATCAAAAGGATATGTATATTCTCCACCATTATTCATTCTGATGCGCTTCATTTTCTTCCTCATTTGTCTTTCAACCAGTGCTTGAAATTGCTTGAACACATCCAAAACTCGATCTTTAGTCTTCAAGGTATAAACCCAAGTCTTCTTTAAATAATCATCTATGAAGGTCATAAAATATAAGGCATCCCCAAGTGACTTCACCTTCATAGGCCCACAAAGATCTTAATGTACAAGGTTAAGTATATTTAATTTTCTTTTTGGTGAAGAACGATAAAAAATAACCTATTTTTCCTTTCCTGCCAAATAGTGGGAACATCCTCTCAATTTTTCTGTGTTCTTAATATCAGAAATTTTTATCTTCTTACTTAGAAAATCTAAGCCTTTTCACTAATATGCCCGAGTCTCTTATGCCACAATTCAGCTTTATCCCCATCCTGAACTGTATGACAATTTTCAAAAGCTTAGCTTACAATGTATATAGGTTAGATTGTCTCTTACTTCTGGCCACTACCATGACTCCTCTAACGAGCTTCCATTGACCATTACCAAAAAAGTTCATCAAGCTTTCTATAGAGATGATATTCTCACGAATATTAGATATATGCTTAACATTCTTCAAAATCAACCTGGAGTCATTATCTGTCTCCAATACCACATCACCATATCTAATGACTTTAGCCTCATTATTATTTTCTATTCTTACACTCCCAGAACCACCAGCAATGTAATATGTGAAAAAATTATACTTTAACATAACATGTATTGAAGCCCCACTATCAATCACTCAACTAGTCTTATGTATTGTAAAATTTATGAGCTCATCATGCACAAGTTAAAATTCATCATCTCCTGTAGTAAATCTGTAATGTCCGCCCCCGGATAAACCCAAGCCGCAGTGGTAGGGCGCCACATCATTACTAAATCGGTCTTTAGGCTGACCACTAGCCCCACAGACCACCATTACGGTTTCCAGCATGCTTAGTCCTCACTCGCATGCTTTTTGGACAAACTTCTCGAAAGGTCACCCATCCCAAGATTACTCCAAGTCAAGCATGCTTAACTTTGGAGTTCTCAAGTTCTGAGCTATCAAAAAACAATGTTGATAAGTCTCTGACTTATATGAATTTTCCCTATTAATTCTTAAGCTTTTGTGATGAATCCAGAGTATTATCTGGTTATTTGATGAATTTATGATGATGTTTCAGGTGATTGAGTTGAACAGGTAAAAGAACGATAATCAAGTTATATGGTCGGGAAGCCGATGTTCTGAGAAACGAGGTCGATTGAAGACAAAAGCGGGAGAGCACTACACTGAGGTGTCTGGCGACATGGCCTTTATGTCGCCAAGCTTGTCGCCAACAAACGAATCAACAATCTGAGATATTCAACATTGCGGTTGCTGGCGACAAGGACCTCATATCGCCAGCCTTGTCGCCAGTGAATGTATTCAGCAACTCCAAAGTGTCAAGATGCGGTGCTGTTTGACGACAAGAGCCTTATGTCGCCAGCCTTGTCGCCAGAGACCGACTAGGGCGAATTCTACCTGCAATTCAAGGGTGTTTTGGTCATTTCTCAGAGGAGTCGATAAGTATGAAGTTTTAAGATGTTGAAAGGACTTTTGGCTGGATTCAGAATAAGAGACTACTGCGAGAAGCAACACGGAAGTTCAAGATCAACATCCGGAAGGCGAGATCGAGAGCGGAAAATCGGTGAACTCTTTCTCACTTTTTAGGAATGATTATGTTAGAAAGAGTAAACATAATTGCTATGTGTAACTAAACTTCCAGTCTAGGGCTACGAAGTAGCCGAACCATGTAACCCTAATTTGGTTATTACTTTTATGAATGAGACAGTTTTTATTCTTTCTCTTGCTTGTGCTTAATGCTTGCTTTGCTTGATCACCAATTGCATGATTTAGTAATTTAATGAATGCTTGGAAGAGGTTTATTGGATTAGATTAGGGTAAGAGAATGTGTTTATTTATGTTGCTAGGAATAGATCATAAAGTTCACATATTCAAGGATAGGTGTTTCTTAATGCGTCTGCCTAAACTATTCACATAGGAATATGGAATTAGAATAGGTAGATAGTCTCATGTGTGTTCGGAAGGAGCCTTGGGAATAGTAAACCTTGAGAATAAGAATAAAAGCTTGTTGACATATTATGCATGATGGGTTACTGGTGAGGTGAATTCGTAGACCTAGAACTTAAGCTCTATATTGAATCCTTACCTTAAGAAATTAGTTTTGTTTGATTTTTCATAATAATTGCTCTCATAAATCTTACGTTTAATTATAGGAAATTTTATAGAATTGATCTTAGATTAGATTTAGTCCCTGTGGGTTCGACAACCTGAATTTAATTCACTTTACTACTTGATCACGTGCACTTGTGTGTAGAGAATCTTAGTAATTGAATCACTTTATATTATTAGGATTTTTGACATCAAATGTGCACATTGGTGATATGGGTAGCAATTCAATTCAATTTAACCCTATCTCAATATGGTGTGTTATAATCCACACCCTTAGGATACAATGTCCTCGTTGTGGTTGGCCCACATCATTACCAGAATCTTGACCCCCGCTAGACGAATACCCTGGGTTCTTCCGTCCACAGGCGTATTCACGGTCGCAGGATTGCTCTGATACCATTTGTAACGTCCGCCCCCCGCCCCTGGATAAACCTGAGGCATGGTGGTAGGGGGCTACATCATTACTTGATTGGTCTTAAGGCTGACCACTAGTCCCACAGACCACCATTACGCTTTCCAGCATATTTTGTCCTCATTGCATGCTTTCTGGACAAACATCCCGAAAGCTTACCCATCCCAAGATTGCTCCAAGTCAAGCACGCTTAACTTTGGAGTTCTCAAGTTCTGTGCTCCCGAAAATAATGTGCACATTGGTAATATGGGCAGCAGTTCAACTCTTTGTAACCCTGTCTCAATATAGGGTGTTACAAAATCTGCCATCTACCTCTTCACTTTTCTTTTCTTGACTTACATCCTTCTTCTAATCCTTTTTCAGCAATCTACAATTCTTCTTAATATGTCATTTCCTGTGACAGTGATAACACTCAACATTAGAATGTTTGTTTGACTTGCTTCTACTCTGGTTCCTATTCCTTAGATCTCTATTCATACTGATTCCACTCATTTCTGTAATAAGAACTTCTGAAGTAGATACAGAGCATTGAGCCTTTCTTCTCATCTCCTCATTCGGAATATTACTCTTTACTATGTCCATGATTATTGTACCATTTGGGGCAGAATTTGATAAAGCATTCTGAAGGTCTCCCATGAATCTAGAAGTGTTCCAAGTAACCATAGAGCTTGCACCTCATCATCAAACTTAATATCCATCCCTGCCAATTGATTTATGATACCCTGATAGGTATTCAAGTGATCTGTCAACGGATCACTGTCATCATATCATAGATGCATCATTCACTTCATCAGAAATAACTTATTATTTTCGATTCTTCGAGCATATAACTCCTCAAGCTTTGTCCACAAGGTTTTAGCATGAATCTCACCACTTATATGATTTAAAACATTATCACTAACCCACGGTCTAATAAACCTACATACTTGCTTACACTAAGCATCAATTTTATCTTCAAGTTTCTCCAAGGCAAATATATGTAGGTGAAAATCCTTTACATACTAGAGATCTTCCATCTTACCCTTCCAAACATGATAATTAGAACTAGACAAAATAACCATTCTACTCAAGTTTAGATTATTATCCATACTCATCTTTTACAATCTGACAACCTAAGCTCTGATACCACTTTATAGGGAAAAACCCTCTGATGGCAAGAATATATTATGCTTACATAATGCGGAAACAAGCAGAAAATATAAATCCCCAGCAACAATGGAAATAATAAACCTAAAGAAAAGTAAACGCACATATTTACGAGATTCCCCAAATTGCGGGTACGTTCACGGAGGCTGCCGATAATATTATTAAGATGGAAGAGTACACACTAACTTACCCAATACTCAACAATGAATAATTCACACTCTCAGCAATCACTCAGGTGTTTTCCTTCATAAGTGTTTCGCTCTCTCACGATTCCTCACTTGCTAAACTCTTAAAACCAATATTTGAATAACTTAGACCAATATACTCCTAAAGAGATGTGATTTTCTCCACTTCAAAATCTATCACCGCCAAAATCTGATAACCCATATTAAATTTATATATCATCAACTTAAGGTAAAACCTAATAGGACTAAATATTACAAAACCTATAACCATGCTCCACATGACCGATAATCATCCTAACATTTTATTGTTATAAAAAAAATTAATATAATTAATAATAAAAAATTATTTTATGAGAGAAAATCATTCCGATCATAAATATTTTTTAATATTTATATTATCAAATTCTAACAATAAATCAATCAATATTTTATTTTTTTTTAATTTTAAAGTCAAATTTATAATTCGATTGTCGAAAATAAATATAGTAGCACCAACTTACTATTATAAAATTAAAAAACTCAATCCCGAATAAAACAAACTATATTATTCCTAAAATTAAACTAATAAATTTGTAGTCAATATTATTTATTAATGATTAAGGAAAAACATGATTAATCAACTTTTCCAATTGATCTGATTGGACCCATCAAAGTGTTGGCATAACTCCAATAAACAAATTTTTTTCAATAACAAGTTGAAAAGAGATGGATGTCAACATACTAACATATTAGACTTGAGCTTCAAGTATGATATAAACTATATATTCTTGTTCGCACGTCGAATACGAAACTAGACTGTAGAGACAGAACACGCTTAACTTAATAGTATTGTCTTCTCCATTTTGTCTCTTTTAATTCGTAAAGAGTTACAAATTTTGTTGCAATGCCGGACAAGACAAATGAAGCCATAGAGTTGTAGGAGAGAAATGGACAAATAAAAAGCCACCCAATAAAGCCATTAGTTTTTTATTTTCAAAATTTATATTTATCAATCAATCAAATAGTAGTTAGAAATGAAATTATGGGTGTGAGAGTTGTTGAGACGTAACATGCAGCTGAGTTGGCATAATCATTTATAGAAAATTTGAGCAAATAAACACTACCCTCCTCAACTTATTGAAAGCCAACTTACTATCACAAGTCAACATCCCATGTTACTAAAAAGCAAGATTCCAACTCAATTAACTTGCTCAAACACACAACCAATCTAAATTTTCTAGTCAAAACACAGACAGATGTGTACTGATAAGACATTCTCTAATCTCATTGCATGTGACCATCCTACCTTATCTTCTTTATTATATTCAAATTTTTACGCATTTATCTGCATGAACAAACTACGGAAACGGATTAAGACTATGATAGTTTTCGATAACAATTATTTGACTAAAAGGATGAAAATTCTAATTTAATAAATAAATGATAAATGATATTTAAAAATTAAAATTAAAATTAAAAAATTGAAAAATAAAATAAAATAAAAGTGAGTGTTTAAAATGTTTCAGTAGGATTTTAAAAGAATAAACAAAATAAAAGAAAATACTAAATTGACTCTCAACTTGATAAAATTTGAGATATTTCGTTTGTGATGGTTAAGGCTCCTTGATGCACATTTAGAATATATTTCACAATAGATTTTCACTTAGCTGTTAGATTAGCATTTCAAATAAGGTTAACAGTTAGTTAGCTGTTAAATTAAATTTTAAATTAGTTATTTAGATATAAAATTACTAAAATTTATTGTAGATATAAATATAATTTAGAAGATAATGATATAATTAATTATAAAATAAAAGTTAATAAAGTAAATCACTATTAGCATTTGGGTTGAAAGCTATTTTTGTTTAAAAAAATGCTATTTTAAACGCTAATTAAAGTGCTAAATATTATTATAAACACTATTACTAAACACGAAATCTTTAAATAAGCTAATATATAATCTAAACGTTATCTGAAACGCTTTCCGAACACATTTAAAAGTCATTCGGCTCGCAACTCCTTTTTCAAAAAGTTATTACATCCCAAACAGATAACAAAGAGATAAGTTAGGACCGTGTCTTATTCAACTTCCGCCTATACCTATTTGGCATCAGACCATCTTCCTTACACTATTATTGTTACCATTGTAGTACGCTATAAATAAAACATTTTTTCCTAACATTACAACAAAACAATCGAACATGGAAAAACAAAGCTTCTTTTTCATGTCTCTGTGTGTGATAATCGTAGTGATCAGTACAAGTAGTAGCTGTGTCTCAGCTCAACTTCGTGAAGACTTCTACAGAAACTCATGCTCGAATGTGGAAACACTTGTGCGCAATGCTGTCACCAATAAGTTCAGGCAAACCTTCGTCACAGCCCCTGCCACTCTCCGTCTCTTCTTCCACGACTGCTTCGTCCGGGTATGTAAAATTACCAATTCGCCCTCCATGAACTCTCTTTATAACAGTTTAAGTGATTGTTGTTTGTGTTTTAGGGATGTGATGCGTCGGTACTGATAAATTCACCAAATGGGAAAGCGGAGAAGGATCATCCGGACGATATATCGCTGGCCGGAGACGGATTCGACACGGTGGTCAAGGCCAAACAGGCGGTGGACAGTGATCCGAATTGCAGGAACAAAGTGTCCTGTGCAGATATTCTAGCTTTGGCAACTAGAGATGTTGTTGGCCTGGTATGTAATGTAACCTATACAATGGGAAATACCAAAATTTATTCATTACAAAACTCAATTTTGAAAATATTCCACAAATTATTTTGAGTACTTCACTTGATTTGAGTAAAAACATCAAATCAATTTCACAATTATCAGATCAGATCACATTTAATCTCTTTTGCATTATTTTAATTTTGAAAATATTTTGATTTTTTATTTAATTTTGATAAAAAATAAAATTATCAAAGTTAATAAATTCACCTTTTTAAGTCATTAAAATATTTTCATCTTAATTTAAACCACATCAATATTGACAAGGGGTTTACTTATTTATATATTTTTTTTATAGTTTATAAAAATTATTGAATAAAAAATTAAATATTAATAATTATAGATTTTTGAGTTAATCCAAAAAACCACCTTAAGTTTATTAAATTTTTCAAAAAAATCATATCAGTTTGATTTTTTTTTATTTTACCACTTCATCTTTACTAATCGATGAATAGTACCTCCATATAAATGAATATAAAAGTGGTAAAGTAGAGAAAATTCAAACTAGTATTTTTTTTTTTTTTTAGAATTTAGTAAATTTGTGGTGGTTTTTTTGGTATTAACCCGTGTATTATTAAATAGAGCTAATAAAATTACACCCTTTTTATTTTTTAAAATCAAATGGCAACAAATATAATAATAATAATTTGAATAATAACTTAAAAAGGAAATATTTTTTTTAAAAACTGAATTTTTTCTAAAAAGTAATTTCAAAAACTGCATTCGATTGTAAGGGATGGGACTGATATGTGTAAAATAAATAATGTGCAGACAGGAGGGCCATTTTATAAAGTGGAATTAGGTAGAAGAGATGGTCGGATATCGACACTAGCAAGTGTTCAGCGTAAGCTTCCTGGTCCGGATTTCAATTTAGATCAACTTAACACCATGTTTGCTTCACATGGTCTCTCTCAAACTGATTTGGTTGCTTTATCAGGTACTAACTACATTTTATATTCCATACACTTTAATCATTTTGTTTGGTTGTGATTGGACTTGCTATCTACTTGTTTGGTTGATGATCTCATAATACAAATACAGGTGCACACACTCTGGGATTCTCCCACTGTGGCAAATTCTCGAAACGGATCTACAACTTCAGCCCGAGAAACCGGATTGACCCGACCCTAAACATCCGTTACGCATTGCAGTTACGACAGATGTGTCCTCTACGTGTGGATCCGAGAATCGCAATCAACATGGACCCGGTTACTCCCCGGACGTTCGACAACGCTTATTACAAGAACCTCGTCAACGGAATGGGCCTCTTCACTTCTGATCAGGTTCTGTTTACGGACACCAGATCCAGACCCACTGTTCAACTTTTTGCTGCTAATAATGACGCTTTTAACAAGGCTTTTGTCGATGCTATTACTAAATTGGGCCGGGTCGGGGTTTTGACGGGGAGTACGGGTGAGATTCGGATGGATTGCACCCGGCCCAATTAGGTTATTCTTTTTCTATTTGTAATGTGAGAGGTTGGCTATTTGTGATTCTTTTATCATTATATTTATGTTAGATGGGCCTAAGAATATATATGGGCCGTCATGGTCCATATCAATTTAATCAAACCCCAACAACCCAAAGCTTGAAAGTTTAAATGATAGACATTTTATCACCTCAATTTTATTTTATTTTATTTTTTTATATTATAGTTAAAATAAAAAATATTAAAGGAGACTTTTGAAATATAGTAAACTCCAAAATGACAAGTCTGTGAGACAAAAGAAAATGGATAGAAAAAAAATTAATTTTCAGTAATTTTAAATTTTATTAATTCTTCCTTATTTCATCCCTGTAAGGTTTTAAATACTAAACTGAATAATCGATCTAATCTTTTAAGTGAATTTCGATTTTTAAAATTAGATTGGGGTCGGACTCGATTAAATTGGATTTAATTATTTAAAAAATAATAATTAGTTATATATAAAAACGAAATAAATTTTTATTATTTAAAAATATTATCATAATATTTTAATAAATATTTTATGTATATAATTGCTATCAAATAAGTCACTATATTCATTTAGTCGATAAGATATTAAAGAGACACAATTATCGAAGTGTCTCAACTATCAATACAAAAACTAATATGGTAATGAATTTAGGATTAAAAATCTCAAATTGTAGATAAATTCGGATTGGATTCACTCTACGATTCTGGTTCAACCGGGTTCAAAACGGTTTAAAGTATTTTTTTTTTAAAGATTTAGATTTTAAAATTAAATCGAATTGAATTAATTTTTTATTTTCAATTAACTCAATTCGATTGGTCAATCTAGTTCAATTTTCAAAATTATTTTCACTCTTCTTTTAGAATTCTAATAAAATCCACCCCACCCACTTTATTTAGACATAAAATAAATAAATAAATAAATAAAAATAAAAAAAATTGCGTGATATTTTATTTCTTACAAATTGATTATTTCCTTGTATTTTTTATATTGGAATGGGCATTTTAAAGTTGTGATGTTTTCACTCATATAATAATAAATATAAAAATAATAGTATAAAAATGATCAATTAAAAAAAAAAAAAAACCTTCAATATTTATTAAAAATTTTAAAATTATATATGAAAGGACCCACATCACGAAGAAATATGAGGCATTAGAATTGTCTTCTATTTCATTTCATTTCATTTATTATAATTTGCGGCGCATGCCTTTCGATTTTTAACTTATTTCTTTATTCTTTTGTCCATTTCCCACGACTCTACTTTCTTCACAAAGTTGTTGGATCCCTTTGAAAATGCTTTTCATTGTTCATAAACTTGACCTTGAAGAAAACTTATCAATATCTATTAAGTTTGAGGTTTTGGAAACAATAATACTTGTCTTTTTATAAAACCTTTTAACTATACACCTGATCTTTTAAGTTCATGGGCTGAATTTGCAACTCTATATCTTTTTTGTTTTTCCAAATTATATGTTCAATGGATATGTTTATTATTTTTTAAAAATATATTGAAATATCTTTTTATTTTTTTAAAAAATTAATTAAATAAAAAAATCTTTAAAAACTAACCATTTTTTAAGAAATACATTTATAATAAATTTATAAATCATATCTAATTAAATTAAAAATAAAATTTTGTCTAATAATTTAACTATTTTATTTAAAATTATTATTTAATTAAAAAAATACTATTTTCTATTTATTTAAATGCATCCCGGCCATATAATTATAACTCTGAAATAAAATTTCAAAATAATTTTATAAATAAAATAAAAAATTAACCTGACCTTAAAAAATATATCAATTTTAGAATTAATTTTAGAGTTAATTAAACCCAATTATTATCGATCACAAATAAAAAGTATGGAAAAAAAAAATTAAAAGGGTAAATAAATTCCATGAATACAAATTCACACATACAATTAACAAAAGAGACCCCCTCCTTTTCCTTCACCTTGTTGTTCTACATGTGATTATACCGAATCATCAATTATACATATATCTATATCAACTCTCAACTTCTATTAATACTCAATCCTAGTAACCAATGTGGCATCTTCTTCTCTTGATTATCAAACGTTGTACCCCTCGAACTAGTTGTTGTAGTAATGTTATTACTATCAATATCAACCTCTCCTCCTCTGTATATCTTCTTATTATTACTTGATCCAATACTCAATGTCAATTCAACTCTCTCTTCTCCATCTTCTTCCTCATCTTCTTCTTCCCCTTCATTTCTCGTTTTCCCTGAACAACTCCCACTTCTTTCCACACTTTTCATCTCCAACATCAATTTCCTTTGCACACTATATAGCCTATGTAACTCCTTTACCTAAAATCAATCCATATCACCAGTCAAACCTTTCTATAACAGCACTGTAAATAAAAAAAGACTTTTGAAGGACCAGAAATTAAAAGTCAATCTATCCAAACAAACTGATACCTGGTGACGGAATATGTCGTCCTGGATCTGCATTGTACGTTTGATGGTGTCCATATCGAATTGAATTGAAGAAGTAGAAGTAATAGTAGTAGCTCTAGCTCTGTTGTTGTCCATGGAGAATAGAGAATAATTGGTTGGAGTAGCTAATGGATATTCAATTTTGGTTCCCATGCCTGATCAAACTGAGACTAAAACATTGAGTTGAGATGATCAATTGCATATTAATAACAAACAACAAAATGCAAATTGAATTTTGTAAAATTGTAATGGGGTTGGTGTGTGAGAAAAAATTGATGAGAAGTGGGAGACAGAGAGTGGTTGTACTACAAATATATCAAGTGCATTCCCTTGAGTCCTATCCTACACTATGCACTAAAACACTAGAATTCAATTGACAAACACATCAATTATGGAATCAAACTTTATTGTTCCCTATCTGGGGCACCAAATGCAACTCACTAAAGTTGTGTCTCAAATTCAATTTTATCAGACGAACAAATCTCCAGATTTAAGCAAATGAAACGGAGAGAGAGAGACTTATTTAAAAAAAAAAAAAAATTACCTGTGAATAGAAAATTGCCAGATCGAGAAGTGGTTCATTGAGCATGTTTAGAGAAGATGTTGTTGATGGTGATTTGATCCATGAAATTGGACGGAGCAAACTAAGTGAAAGAAAATCGAGTTAATAAAGAAGATGATGAAGAAGAGTTTTTAAAAGATTTGGAATAATAATTCAACCATGACAGGCTGTGAAGAAGGAGGCAAGAACCATTTGCTGGATTTTTATCAATTCAATATCATCAGATGAGATGAGAGGAGAGAGAAGCTCGCTCGCACAATTCTCTATTTATTATATATATATTTAACCAGTACACACTATCACATCTAACATGTACATGTACATGTACATATATTCGTATACACTTCCTGTACTTATAACTCTTTCACATGGCCTCTTCTTTTAACTGTTGTTGATGGTAAAAAAAAAAAAAATATATATATATATATATATATATATATATATTAGTTACTCGAATACCATTTTAAACAACTTTCAAAAAGTAAAAATCAGTCTATCCAAGCGGAGACTAAACTTTAGTGAATCTGAATTGAAATATTAGTTTGGTTGTGTAGATTGATTTTTCATTTCTGAAAATTATTACCAATAGTTTTTGGATAGCTAGAAAGAAGAGTTTTGAGGTTTACCCTCAGAAACTTTTAAACAAAAAAACTAAAATACTAATTTCATGAAAATAGTATTTGTTTCTCCTTCCACGGCCCTAAATTAAAAATAGAAATAACTCCAAACAGATTTTATGGTCTATTTGAAATTATTTTTATTTTTAATTTTTAACCGCAGAAAAATAGAAATAAAAAAATCATTTTTTTAAAATTAATAATTTTCACTTTCTTTAAAAATATTACTGAAATGTTAAAATAGGTGAAAATTTAGAATTAACAACCTTTTTAAAGTTCAAAATTTTTAAAAACACAAAAAAAAAAAAAAAAAAAAAATTACATGAGTATATCTAATGATGATTTTTGATAATTTTTATAAATTTTTTAAAAGTCGAATTTTTTAAAATATCTCTAAATTTTTATAAGCTTCCGTGAATTAGACGATCGGTGAATGATGAAAATTAAAATTAATTTTAAGAACTTTTCAAAATAAATTTACAATTATGTATATTTTAAAACCTAAAGAGATTTTCTAAAAATATTTATATTTTTTATTCAAATATTCATTTAAAAATAGAAGTTTAAAAATTAAAATTCGGTCTATCCAAATTCACAATTGGATTGGAGAGGTGGGACCAAAATTGGGTGGATGGATAATAATATAAAAAAGGAAAGAGAAATGGATCCTAAAAAGAAGGCGATGAAAAGTAAAGATGTAGTTGATATTCTAAATGTAATATAGACAAGTCTTTGTTTAGTAGATATGCATGAATGAATGATGTGAACTTGGTGGTTTGTTTTGTCATACCTATATTATATTATATATTAAGTTAATGGCAAATTCAATGATTCTAAAGTTGATTAAAACCAATGGAATGGAATACCGTACTGAAAACAATAAGATCTAATCTACTGTATTCATTCAGATTTTATTATCCTCATTATTTCAGGTATTTTTGCTCTCCAACATTTTTGTGGCCCGGCCTTTCTCTCTCTTATTCCTAAGCCATTTTTTTAAATAAAACATTAATTTAATAAATTTCACATATCAAATTAATATAATTATATAAAAATATAAATATGCCATGAACATATATGTAAAATTAGGTTTTATAATATTTTTCTTAATTTTTGACTAATATAAAAATTTCACACTTTTAAATTAGAAAAAATAAAATAAAATTTAAAAATTATTAAAATAAACTTTTGAATACACTGAGAAACACCAGCACAGGAATTAGAAAAAGATAATTGCTTCCACACATTTAGAAGATGAAGTTAAAGTAAGACATTAATTATATAGGAACAAAACTATAAAGCAAATCCAATATATTTATTTTTGTCTATT
Organism: Cardiospermum halicacabum; assembly: GCA_031304145.1. Lineage (NCBI taxonomy): Eukaryota > Viridiplantae > Streptophyta > Magnoliopsida > Sapindales > Sapindaceae > Cardiospermum > Cardiospermum halicacabum. The sequence continues at coordinate 10,051,247 of CM062396.1, read as the reverse complement.
TTTATAAAATAAAAAGTAAAAAAAAATAATTTTATATAAATTTTAAATTTGATCTAAAATATATTTTTTTAAATAAAATTCAAAATTATAAAGGATCCAATATAATATAACACAGTTGCATTTTTAAATTTAATATATTTGTGAATTTTTTATTATAAGTTTGTATTAATCCAAATTTAAATCCAACTTCAAACTAATTAAGTCCAAACATATGGAAGTAAAATTGACTGATTTTTTTTCCATCCTAACTTATTAAGAATATATTTGTTTGGTATAATTTTAATTTTTAATTTGTGAAAGTAGAAAAAATGTTATTATTCCATAAAGAATATTTTTTAAAAATTTTTATATAATTAATTATTTTTTTCAAAATACTACTAAAAATTGTTTTAAAACTAATATATACCATTTTATACTTGCTTTAGGAATGATTTTGTTATAGTGAACCTAAACCCATACAATCGTAATTTTAAAAGGGATTAAAAATACTTATGAAAAATTAATTAATTTTTTAATTCAAATAATATATATATATATATATTCAAATTGGGTTTATGAATGATTTTGTTTAAATGAATTTAGATCTCATATAATCATGAATTGAAAAGGAACGAACATTATGTATTATTTTCTAAAAAAATGGAAACTTTTGTGGGGGAATTTTAATTTATTATCATTATTAGAATGAAAAGAAGAAAACTTGGTTAAAGATAGCTTTCAAAAGGTGTTCCAAGTGATTAAATTAAGAAATTGAATCCATAAATGTGATCCCTCACATGCTTCATTCATTTTCTTTTTAGTGGCCTTGTTTTGTCCTTTTCTTTGACTTGTTTTTATAGTGTGGACAGCTCAATAACCAATCCTATATCTTCTCCAAACTTATATTTCATTAAATCCATTTTATTTAAAATAATTATAATATTATTAATCCTCTAAACATTAAATAAATTTGAGAAGTATATTTATATTACAAAATAGGAGTACAATTTATTTATTTATCTATTTTTAAAAAAATTATCATCTATTATCACTATAATGAATTTTTAAATTTGTACAATAAAATTAAAACACAATTAAAATTCATGAAAAGATCTTTTCACTCATTTCGACATTAAATTGAATTCTAAATAAACTATACCATGATCTATCTGCTGTATTTATTTTATATATACAAATTAATTTAATGAGAGAAATTAGATTGGAAAAAATATGACATGTGAATGCCCTAATTCTTTTGAGCAAGTTGAAGCAATAAGATATGACTATAAATTAAAATAGCCTAACTTTTGTCACAATGTCTGGTACTGATTATAAAGATAAGAAGATCTTCCAATTTTATTATTTTTAATTATTGTTTGGTCAAAAACTAGAGGTTCATAGATTTTTGGGAAGCCAAAACAAATGGATGCTAATACAAATATTTATTTTAAAAATATATATTAACTCATCTAATTAAAAAAAATCATTATAAAAAATACAAAAAATATATATTTATTTTTTGTTTAATTAAAAACATAAAAAGGTTATTAAACTATATTTGTTGGATCTATGAACAAGTACCCATCAAAGCCTAATTAATAGGTTATTAGTTTAATGTGTTTTCTTCGAAAAACACAAAATCTACTCGAATTGGGGATTTAAAACTTCTAAGCTACTTATTAACTTTTAATAATGAATGATTAGATCTATGATATGTCTTGTTATTATCAAGAAGAAAAGGTGATAAATTCTCTAAAATGATTGTCCAATTATTATTTTAAAACACGCATATTTTAAATCTTAATCAATCTTTTTGACAATTAAACCACCTATTTCCATCAATCTTAATCTAAATAATATTTGACTATTTTACCTTATAGAACTACCTTTATTGACAAAAATAGATAACTTGATTGTGGAAAAAAGGCTTTAAATTGTGGAAAATTTTCACTTTTTGTCTGGGAAAAATGTGATAAAAATGTAGAAGATTATTTTAAGGATATTTTTAGAATTTTTGAAAAATAATTAAAGAAATTTATTACAATAGAATGATGTATGTAGATTTAGATGAGGTCAAAGTCAATGATGAAAACATGTGAAAGAAACAAACAAGAAACAAGGCACATGATATCTCTCACAATCTTCCAAGATAAATGGAACTCAAACAAACAAAACAACATATCTCTAGATCTCCATACATTTCTCTCATTCTCTATGCAATTTAGCTTTCCTGATGTACCACAATAATTACCTATTTTCAAATACTTATATTCACTTACCATAATTGGTATATAATCACCTTCAAAATTTCCCTTCTATTTTTGTGGGTCAAAGATTTTTTTTTTAAATATAATAAAATTTAATAAAATGAATTATTATTAAAATTTAAGATGATGATATATATATATACACACCAATTTAATTTAATTGATTGATTTAATGGATGAATATCGAAAATGAATTATTACAGATTAAACTTTGTGGAGAGTTATTTAAATGTTAAATGATTGAAATGATTTAAATTCTAATATTAGGAATAAATGATAAAAATTAGAGAATAATATTTAATATTCAAGGTGAAAATTGTCAAATAAAATAGAAATGACCGCTTTCAACGTGTTGTGATAATTTTTTTTAAAAAATAAATAAAATAAAAATATTAATTTAATCATCAATCTGATGGATTTTATACCGTTTTATTTGTCACTCAAGTTAAGGGCCTTTATCGCATTTTTGTAAGTTGTGTTAGAGTGTGAAACTTAATACTGTATTCGTAATATAAAGGGATAATATCTTGTATATAGAATTTCTACGAAAATCTATTAGTATAAGATCTTTTAGGTGGTGGTATCCAAGAACAAATCCATATGGATTCGATCTGATCTAAAATTGACAATTTCACACTAACATGAAACTTAAGAATTGGCTCTTGAAAATTCAACAAGTTGTTCGACTTCCTATTTTTTTTTTCAGAAAACTTTTATGCTTTGATGGATTTCAAATAAGTATTACATGAACAATTTAAAATTTATTTATTTATTATTAAATTTAACTCGATTTAATCTCTTCCAATATTTGCTTTACAGTTAAATATAAATTTTATTTTATTTACTTTTATTAATTTAACTCGATTCAATCCCTTCCGACATTTCAATATAATTTACTCTGCAGTTGAATATAAGTGGGACCTGAATTTGGTAGGAGTAAGATCAGATTTTTCTTGAGTTTTTAGAATTCTGAAGGTGCATATAATATAAGCAAGTCAACTTTAGTTTGGTTAGGGTTTAACTAATTTCATTATTTACATTGCAAGATTGGATTATCAGTTTGTTTGTTTTTTTTTTTTTTTTTTTTTTTTTTTTTTAAAGTTGATTTGATTTGATATGTGTGTGGACACCTATAACACATATGTGATTAATCAAATTATTTGGACCTTATTGGTGTAAATTAATCCACTCCGATTCAATCATAAGTTGTTGATAGCAAAATTTAAGCATTTAAATTATTAATTATTAAAAAAAAATAGTTACAATATCTTATGAGTAGTTATTCATACAATTAATTTTTAAATTAATTTATTATTTTTACTATTAAATAAATTTAATGACTTAAAATAATTTAATTAAGATAAAAATATGGAAACTTTTTTTAAATGGGTCATAAAAAAATTAATTTCGAAAATAGGCCTATTCTAAAATGGTTGGAAAATTAAACCTTTCAAAACTTTATTTCCACTCCATAGACTGTACTGACTTTTTTGCCCTTCTATTTAAAAGGAAATAATAATTTAATTAGAAAAGTAATAATAATTAAAAAATTATGTTATACCTAATTTATCCCTAATAAACCCCAAATGAACCTGAACCGGTTTGAATGAAAAAATCGGTTTCAGACCATTTGGACTATTTTTAGTTGTAACGATACAAATGAACTGATTTCTTCCTTCGCCGCTTCTTTCTACAACCGTCATTTATTCCCTTCCAACTCTCCTCCATCCTTCGCCGTCGTTACAACATTCCCTTCTGTTCTGCTTATGCTCCCACAATCTCCGTTGATTCCGGTGTTGAGGCTCGTCGATTGGGACGAACTCATCCGTGGTGAATTGGTGTTTCTTTCATTGTTCAATTGCTCATCCCCAATTTCTATCGATTAGCTCGTTACCACTTTCGGAGCTATTCCGTTGAATCGGCGTTGGGCATTCTGTTGTGAGACCTCAATCCAGGTATGTAATTGGCTGTTGTTGCATGAATCGATTAACTTGTGGTTCTAGAAGCCCCATTGATTTTAAATCGAATTAGGAAGTGCAGTATGTTTGTCAATAACATCTGTGCAGGTAATGTTGATATTGATTTCAATTTATCCATTTCAATTCTTGCTGGACTAAGTCAGTCGATCTGTGACATTTGATACACTTAACCCCAATGTGTGTTGTGATCAGTTACTGGTTGAAATATAACTTTAATGCAATGATTTGTTTGAATTTGTGTGCTCAGTTCTTAGGTTATTATTACTATGTTAAACAATATTTGATCATAATTCATTTTATTCGAAGAACTCTAATTACCTATGAAGAAGAATAACAGAACACTTGATGGACATATTATTTGTTGAAAATTGAGCTGTAATGTATTTTCTAAATGGGCAATAATTTTCCTGCATTTGTATTGTTGCTTGGCCTATTGCATCGAATTGTAAAATTTCAAGTACGTAACTCCTAATTTTGTTGTGGTCAGTCAGATGTTGAATATAACTTTAATAAATTGATACGTATAAAGTTTTATATCTCTCCTCTGTGTATTTTATTACTAAAATGTACAAGATGTGAGGATCTTTGAATTTATTCGAAGATCTTTTATTATTTATGAAGAAAAATAACAACATAGTTTATGAACATTTACTTTAATTGATGAATGCTGAGCTGATATGCATTTTTAACGAGGCAATCATTTCGTCCTGCTTCGCAGGTACATGGCCTCCTTCAGAGTTATCATTAACTATGATTCTGTTTGGGATGAGTCTTCTTATGATGTTGGAGACATTGTGTTGGATGTATTTGAAGAAGGAGTGGGTTTTGAGCACGTATGCAGTAGCATATATGCGAAGAAGGGGTTAGATAGGGAAAGATTTGATTTATTTCTTTACTTCTTGTACTATAAATCTGGTGTATCTGTCAGAAGATTTCATATTTCCGATGATAGCGGGCTTAAATTTGCTAGATTAAGTGATGATACATTGGAAATTTATGTCGAGAAGGCCGAGAGGATCATCAGTGCAGATGAGGATGGTGATGCCGATTACTTGGTAAATCAATTGTGTGTCTATAGTGATCTACTTATGTGTGAGGACGGTGATTTTGCTGACCCCAAGTTGAATGACGATTTAAACGGTAATCCTCTACCTGGTATGTTCACCGATGGTATAGGCGGCGATGAAGAGACAAACGTCAACAGTGGGAATGATGGGGATAACGACGATAATTTGAGCGATTGGGAGAGGGAAACTACTAATGAATCCAATTCTCATGTAGGGATTGAGGAAGAAGACGCTAACGGTGCTAGCGGACATGCTGGTAATGACAGAGTAGTTTCTATTTATCATCTTCCCGGAATGGAGAGGCATAACTTTGGTGATCAACATATTTATTGTTTGGATGCTAGCGAAAGACGCAACTGTTTGAGTAAAGGGGCTGTATTCAATAGGAAGGAGTGTATGAAGCTGGCTATATTCAGATACGCACTGGAGAACAAGTTATCTCTATGTACACCAAATTCTAGCAGTACAAGGTTCGAGGTTGAGTGCGTTGAAAGAGGATGCCCATTTGTATTTAGGGCCAGGAGATGTCATAAGGGATTCCCTATTTGGCATGTAACCGAATTTGTTTCCTTCTGTACCTGTCTGCTAGATCCTGATAAAGCTGAAACACGAAGAGTAAGTGCTAAAGAAGTTGAACACTTGTTTGCAAATCGTCAATCCGATGCCAAGTTCTTTGATGATAACATGATTAGCGAGATTAAAGCCAAGTATGCGGTGGTTTTGCTTTACAATAAAGCTTGGAGGGCTCTCTAGTATAAGAAAGACCTTGCATTCGGGTCGTTTAGACATGGAGATGTATTGGCAGGCCAGTTAGGGGAGGCAAGAATAGGAGAAATATTTATTTTTTATAAAGACATAAAGAAAAGGTTGATTTTTGTACATATATTATTTACTTTTTGTTACTTATTGAAAAAAAAATAATAAGTTCATTCTAAAATTATATTTTAAATTTAAAAATAATTATCTTTTTTGTATGTCCTTTTACGTCATTTGAATTTATTAGATAATTATAACACTAATTTAACAAATAATATTTTTAAAAATACTAGTTAAAATGTTAAACGTTACCCGTTATTTATAAAACGCTAAACACTATAAAAACGGGCCAAACATACAAAATTTTCTTTGAAGCAAGATTAATATTTAGGTAAATCAATATAAATTGTTAGTCCTCCGTGAAGTTTGGAACCTTTCAACGATAATATTGTTATTTCAAACTTTTTAAATTAAAGGTACACTAAATCCCAATATTAAATTGAGATCTACAGCCTCTCGATTACAGTGTCACAAACATAATTTTTTAAATTAATTAATGTAAAATCACAATCTTTATATGAGGTTGAACATTTCCTCTTAATGATATGTCACAAGCACAATTTTTAATTAAAACAACGTAAAATCGCAATCTTTATTTAGGGTTTACAATTTGTTAAAGATAGTGTCACAATCTCAATTTATAAATTAATTAACATATAGTCACAACCTCGTTGGTAACCTCTCAATGATGGTGTTGTAACCACAATCTTAGTTAAAGCAACCTAAAATCACAAAGTTACGTGGGATTTACAACTTGTAAATGAAGGTATCACAACCTTAACTTTTTATCAGATTAATGTGAAATCGCAACCTTTATTTTGAGTTCTATAACATTTTAATAATGGCACCATAACCTCAACTTTTTTATTAAATCAATATAAAACATTTACATAGGGTTCACAATATACCGGCGATAGTGGTCCAACCCTAATTCTATTTTGTTAAATCAATATAAAATCACAATCTAAGAGCATCTCCAATGCTAATGTGTATTTTTCTATTTGCACAGCCACATCATCACAATGGAAACAATTCTATAGAAAGTGAGTACAATGCATCTCTCTTTTTTCATTGTGAGGATGATGTGGCAAATTTTAATGCTCACAATGTGAGCTAAGGTCAACTCCAACGGGGTGCTTCAAAACTCCAAAAACATAATTATTATTGACAGATCACGCAAATCGAGAGAGGACGGAGAGAGACGAGCTTCAGAATTGAAGCTCTCCTATTGCAGCTCCCTTTTATATTTTATTATTATTATTTATGTGTTAAATTGACAGTTAAATTAATTTAATGATATTTTTACGTAAAAACTAGTGTGTATTTGATATTATTAATACATAAAATAATATTATCTTCATTATTTGAAGAAAGCGGGTTGGAGCATTATTAGCTTCAAAACAAAGAAACATTTGTGGGAATTGAAAAATGGAGGAGAGGTGGATGTCAGCGGTTGGAGATGGCCTAAGACTTCTATTTCCAGAGGTTCAAATAGACATTGTGAGTCATTAATTCTTTCTTTTTTTTAATAATATTTTATTTATTTTTACTCTCTTTCTTATTTTCTCTTTCCAGCTTTTTAATGTGTATAATAATAATTTATTAAAGAGTAGAGTGAGATAGACAATATGAAAAGGGTAGCATTGGACCAAAGATAATGATAATGTGGATTGAGATATCACATTTATAACATATCATTTCAGAAGAATTCTATTTGCTATACCATATCAACCCCAATTCACATTAGCATTGGAGATGCTCTAATACAGAACATAATGCAATAGAGTATTTGAAAAGTCCGGACCGAATGTGAATTGAAAAACTTTCAAATTGCATAAATGAAACAACCAAAACTCTATCAAATTGAGGGCCAATTTAATATTTTGTTTTATATGATATTTCAGGATTTTACTGGAATATTTTAAAATATGTCATTTCTATTTTATTTGACAAAATTTCAATTTTGGTATTCAAAATTATATTTTGACCTTTATCGTTTATCCATTGAATTAGGATTTTGATTATCTCAACTAAAAAAAAGCTATTGTAAAACTCTTGACGGAGTTCTATAGAGTATTAACATGTTTCCCTTCTGCATCACAACCTCTGATGGGTTTGGAATTATGTCAATAATAGTGTCTCAATTTTAAATTTCAACCAAATCCATGTAAATTTGCAATCTCTACCTAGAGTTCGTAACTTGTTAATGATTGGGTACAAATCTCAATATCTTTTTAATAAATTAACGTAAAAACGCAATTTCAAATGAGATTGAGATTTTTAACCTATCAATGATGATGTTGTAACTTCAATTCTATAGCAAATAAATATAAAATTGCAACCCGTATTGTTACAAACTCCCAAGATGGTATTGGAATCTCAAAATTTTTGTAAAGTTGAAATCTTTAGAAGGTTTTTGTCATCCATCTATTAGGAAATATTGTAGGCAAGATAGAAAACTAAAGATTCTGAAGAGAAAAGAACACACGGATTTTCTATGGTTTGGCCAAAACTGCCTACTCCACGTTGCACTAGTATTAGGGTTTCTACTCTCTTTTCTGAGTTCATAGGGTTTACAATTACAAGGGATCTATTTATATCTAACTGGCATGACACAATCTGAGCCCAATATAAAAGAGAAAAATAAAATAATAAAAGACAGACTCCACACTTAACAATCTCCCACTTGGAGGCTGACATTACTATTTTTCTCACTCCTGTAAATCTAGTAGACCCTTCTTTTCCTTCATTAGTGCAATAGCCTTCTCTACGATCAGCTCTGAAGGCCAGCTAAAGCTATGCAATGCTTCAGCTTCTCTTTGGTAACCACCTTAGTAAACATATCTGTCGGGTTGTCATCACCTGCTATCTTTACCAAGGTTAACACCTCATCAACAATCAGCTCACGGATAAAATGATATCTTAGTTGAATATGCTTCGTCCTGGCATGAAACACTAGATTCTCTGCAAGATTGATTGCACTCTGACTATCACTGTACAGTACACTTTGAATATGCTTCTTACCTAATTCTGCCATGAAGTTTTTCAACCAAATCATCTCCTTGCTAGCTTCTGAAATAGCCATGTACTCAGCTTCTGTAGTGGAGAGCGCAACACTTTTCTGAAGTCGAGACATCCAGCTAACAGCTATACCACCTAGACTAAAAATATATCCTGTAGTACTTTTTCTCCCATCCAAGTCGCCTCCTAAATCTGCATCAGTAAAGCCTTCTATGATAGTATTTGTTCGCCTGAAACAAAGTCCTCAATCTGCAGTGTCTTTCAAGTAACGGAAAAGCAAATAAAACTTGGATGGAGAATACCTATCCACTTGCTTTCGCTCTCTACCAGACCTCCTCAATACAACTGTAGGTGTAGACAGATTTATTGGTGTATCTTCTTTTGCACCAATATAATCTAAAGTAATATCTTCCAACACTGCTTCTTCTCTTTTCTAAGTCTGTTTCATTGTAGCCTCAGAATCTGCCATAAACTTGTCTTTGTATAAGATGTCCTCATGAAAAATAATATCTCTACTTCTGAAAACCCTTCTGCAATCATCATCCCAAAAGCGATAACCCATGTCATCAGAACCGTAGCCGATAAAATAACACTTTTTCGATTTTGAGTCAAGTTTATCTCTGTCAAAATCTGTAACTCGCACATAAGAAATGCAACCAAAAGTTCTCAAGTGTGAAAGATTTACCTCTTTTCCTGACCAAACCTCTTCAGGAATCTTGAACTCTAATGGAACTGAAGGTCCCTGATTTATGAGATATGCTGCTGTATTAACGGCTTCTGCCCAAAATTTCTTTGGCAACCCTGCATGTAGTCTCATACTTCTTGCTCTCTCATTAAGAGTTCTGTTCATCCGCTCTGCTACACCATTCTGTCGCGGTGTCTCCAGAATATTTTTGATCATTCTAATACCACTCTCTGCGCAATACTCTTTGAACTCACGACTATTATACTCTCCATCATTATCAGATTTCAAACATTTGATTTTCAAATCAATCTGGTTCTCAACCTTAGTTTTCCATCTTTTGAAAGTAGAAAATACATCAGATTTATTTTTCAGAAAATAAACCCATACCTTTCTTGTCACATCATCGATAAAGGTGACATAATAACGAGCTCCTCCAATTGACTCCACGGGTGTAGGACCATACACATCTGTATGTACTAGTTCAAGTTTTCTAGCCTTTGGTGTCTTGGCAACCTTTGTGAAAGTCACTATCTTTTACTTTCCCAATACACATGGTTCGCAGAAACTGAGATCAACTGTCTTCAACTCTGGAATCTTTCCATTTGTTGCTAATTGCTTCATGCCCTTCTCGCTCATGTGTCCAAGTCTATGGTGCCACACATTTGAAGGACTGACACCATTGTTGACAGTATTTAAAGAATCTGATTTTTCTGCAACATACAAGGTTCCAACCTTGTGTCCTCCAGCTAAAATCAGATTACCCCTTGAGACCATCCATTGCCCATTTGCAAAAGCTGTATGATAACCATCTGCATCCAACGGCCTACTGAAATCAAATTTCTCTTGAGTCCAAGAACAAACCTAACATCTGTTAGTTTCCATACCATCCCTTTAGGAGTCTTCAAGTTCACATCACCTTTCCCTTCGATGAATAATGGTTCATCATCAGCAAGTGAACCTTTCCAAGCCTTCCCAGAACAAAGTTGTGCAGTAATTCCTTGCACGGAGTTGAGTGAAACGACGCACCTAAATCTATAATCCAAGATTCTATTGGACATTCTACACAGCAAGCAAGTGCATCAGAATCTTCTGTCGCTGCGTTCACCGAATCATTCTCTCTTCTGTCTTTCGGATTTCTACACTGATTTCTGAAATGACCAGTCTTGTTGCAATTCCAGCATACAATACCTTTACGTCCTTCCTTACCACTTGTCGAGTCACTTTTTTTTCGATTTAGGTCTACCTTTTTGGTTCTGACCTCCCTGAGACTTTCTGCCTCTACTTTCAGTATACAACGCAGAACCCGATCTCGATGACTCTACAACATTACGTTTCTGTGTATCTTTACTGAGAATCAAATCCCGAATGCCTTTAAAACTGAGAGTATTTGTTCCTGATGAACTACTTATTGCTGTAACCGTTGCTGCCCAACTATCTGGCAAGGATGACAATAGAAGTAGCGCCTGAACTTCATCATCAAATTTAATCTTTACCGAATCTAATCTTGATATAATAGAATTAAATTCGTTCACATGATTAGTGACCGACCCTCCTTCTTTCATCCTTGTATTCACCAACTGACGAATCAAATATATCTTATTAGAAGCAGAAGGTTTCTCATACATATTTGATAACGCCTCGATCAGTCCGTTAGTAGTTTCCTCGTTGACAATATTGTACGTAACATTCCTCGCCAACGTCAATCTGACCACGCCTAGGGCTTGCCGATCCAGAAGTTTTCAGTCTGTGTCTGATATACCTTCTGGCTTATCTTTCTTGAGAGGTTGATGTAACTTTTTCTGATACAAATAATCTTCGATTTGCATCTTCCAAAAACCATAATCTGTTCCATCGAACTTATCAATCTTAACTTTCCCATCTTCTGCCATTGCTTCGAACCGAGGCTCTGATACCACTTATTAGGAAATATTGTAGGCAAGATAGAAAACTAAAGATTCTGAAGAGAAAAGAACACACGGATTTTCTGTGGTTTGACCAAAACTGCTTACTCCACGTCGCACTAGTATTAGAGTTTCTACTCTCTTTTATGAGTTCATAGGATTTACAATTACAAGGGATCTATTTATATCTAACTGGCCCGACACAATCTGAGCCCAATATAAAAGAGAAAAATAAAATAATAAAAGACAGACTCCACACTTAACACCATCAACAAAGATATCAATCAAGTTATTAGCAGTGATATTGCAATCTCATATTTTTACTAGATTAATTTAAACTATTTAAAAATAAATAATTTTGAATTTAATATAAAAATTCAAAAGTAAATAAATTTTATCCATGTTTAATTATAGGGAAGAATAGAGGATGTAAATCCAGCGGTAGAATGAAAGTGATGATATCATACGATGGATAGTAAAAAGAACTGAAGTGGGTGAAAGCCATTAAAGAAATGTTGAATAACAAAAGTGGAGGAGAGGACAACAGAAAAGAAAAGAAGACAGCGACCATGTTAATGTTAATGTAGTTATTTAAGAAAAGAAAAAGAGGCATGTAAGTCTGAATTCATTGGACTATTTTAAGAGCACGCTTTGTAGCCTCTCTCGGACACAAACCCCTCTTTGTGGACCACCCATCAATCTTCACTACTTTTCCATGCTCCCTAAGCTATTGTTTTTCTACGTCATCATGTATGAACGGATATGAATATAGTGATCAGGTGGAACGAAAACGGATTATAACTGTTTACACTTCGCGGACATTTTATTTTTTAATTTTATTTTGTTGAAACAATCAAATTTTTAATTTAAAAAGTAAAATTGAAAAATTATAAACAAAGTACAAAGCGGTATTTATAAATTTTTTTAAGTAAAATTTTAAAAGAGTAAATAAAATAAAATATTAAATTGACTCTCAATTGGATCGATTTTAACTTGTTTGGATGGCGACTTTAGTATAAAATTCTTATCGTACTTTTAAAATTTGTCCAATTTATGATTTTTTTCTCGTAATTAAGAGTTATTTTTATTAAATTTGGGAGATTCAAAATTTAATAATTAAACTTGTTACAATTTGAATTGATGTATTTTGTTGATTCAATTCGTTTGATATAAACAGTTGGTGGGTTGATCCATTTAACCCACATAATTTTTAAATAATAAAATTTTATATTATAAATTATATAAATACAATTAAAAGTTTTTATATATATATTTTATTTCACTGCTAGATTTAATATGATATATTTAATATTTAATTATATTTAATTAAAAAATTATAGTTTAAATAAAAAAAAATGAATAGTAAGTGAGGGGTTTCCCGTCTTGGAGTTGACAAAGTGACCACCATCTTATTTCCTTACTGATTTATCCAACAACTATTGGGTTTCTTACATCACAAGTACACGTGATCACTTCATTAAGCTTAAGCTTAAGCTTGAGTTGTTAATGCATCAGATTCACTACCAAAGCAAAACACCATTTACAACTTCACTTCCCTCATTCAATGCATCAGATTCGGACTGTGACTTCTCAACCAATACAAAGCACACACAATAATCTATTTAATTAATTAACAACAAAGGAATCTTAGCCAAGCCAATACTTTTCTTCACTCCATTCAATTCATTTTTCAACTTAAGTATATAATATCTTCTCCATTCACGTTGTTCTATTCTTTTCTTTTATTATTTAATTTCTTCTCAATTATTGCCTTTTAATTTTTATTTCTATCCCAATACCTTATCCATCTTGCCAGATCAGATATCATTTTTAGACAATCAAAACTGAATATGGTCTAATTGTTGGTGCAATTGAATTATGTTATCTTTTTATTTTTTAAATAAATATTTTCACTTAACTGCCAGGTATTAAACATTAAAATAATTAGAATTAAAATACAAACTAAAGATAAAATATAGAATTTAGAACCCTCTCAAATTTTAGGATTTGTTGTACCATCTATACTAGTATGAATTCACTTATATTCATATAACATAGATAACTGGTTCATTCATGGTATGATGCTATGAAATCTAAAAAAGAAAAAAGAAAATAATGTTATTTCCCTATTATGATTAGAGCAATAAAAATTAATTATATCATTTAAAAATTTTATTAGTTCATTGAGTTATTATATTTTCGAACCCAGAATTAATATGAAGTTAAATTTGTAATTTTGTTGGATATATTTTTTCAAATTTAATTATTAAATTAGTTAAAATAAAGGTTAATAATTACAGATGGATTGAGAATAATTGATGTTTGTTAAAGAAAATAATAATTAGAAGAAAAATATGGATAAATTAATTTGTTTTATATAATATTTTTTAAAGTTGATAAAATTATTTTATATAAAAGATTATATATTTCTTATCAATAGTAGGTGGATAATTATTTTAAGTAGCTATTTTGAAAATTTTAATTTAAAAATAAATAATCTTAAATAATTTTTATATTGATAATTAAAAATTTATTTATTAAATCAATTGCTATTAAAAGTTTATTTAACAATCAGAGCCAATATTTTAAAAATATATGAATTCATTTATTTCACATTCATTATTATTTATTTATTATTCAAAATCCATCTAAAGTACACCTACACAGCTATTTAGATTTGTCAACTTGTTAGTCATTAATATTAAAATAATAATAATAATTTAAAAAGAGTCTATCTTTAACTTTAACATTAATAATATATGTATATAGTTTGGTGTAATGTATTTGTATAGGGAGGTTTGTTTTTAAATAAAAAAAGAATGATTTAAATAAGTAGAATCACATGGAAGAGACAGATTTGTATTCACGGAGAGACAAGAATCTTGAGAGTGATTGCATTGGTCTTGGAAGGATGTGTTTGTTTAGAAATAAAAGCCATGTGTTGGATTAGGTTGTTAATGTTTCAATAATCATCATTAAGAGATTCTTTAAAGTACAGGTAATGTCATCTATGGATATTATGTACTCATTTTCCTACAAACTAGCTAACCCCACGTTCTACCTTTCATTCTTCTATTATATTATTATCACTTCATCCCAAATTCTCATGATGATTGATGTAGGTAGATGTATTTGAGTCCAGTCGAAATCTTTGAATAGTTGGGAAAACACGGCTAACTCTGATGCCATTTGTTGAACAAATCAGTTATGCGAAGACGAATATTGATAATTATAAAGTAAAACAACATACACAAGGTAAGAAATAGAGATAGAAAATAAGACACAATGTTTTTACGTGAAAATCCAAAACGGGAAAAAACCACAGATGTCAGGACGACGAGAGACTAGTTCACTATGTAACAATAAAACAACAGTTACCACCAGAATATCCCTCTCTCACTCCCCAATCCAATTACATTGGTTACAGTCTCACACACAAACTCTTCTCATATGGCTCTCACAGGATAACAGGACTCGATCCTAGAACTCAAGATCTCCATGGTCTTCATGGTTCCTAGGTCCTCATGGGGTACCTCCCAAACCTAACCAACTAGATCTACATTGTTCTCTCAGGATATCTAATAATAGATACAAGCATCATATTTATAGCATTAGGTTACTTAGTCACAAAGTAATCCTAAACCATTAAGAAAACCTTTTCCTATTTAGGATTCTCAAGAATCTTTTTCCTAATTAGAATCCACTTTAGGAAATACTATTCCTAATCAAATATGACACTTCCAAAATAGCCTTCGAGTCTTTTTCTAATTACAAAACCAATTATGGATACCGGAATATACTCGAATTCTCGTCACAATTCTAACATACCACCCATTGACGAGAATTCCCTTTGTCCCTTTCCGACGACCACAACTCAAAACAGAGTCATCATACCTTACCATGAAGGTATACCTACTCAGGTACAATCCATCCCAAGACAAACCACTTAGGAACCATCACCCAAGATTTTCTTTTCTCGGCACATGTCGAAAACACTTGCTGAATAAACCATGGTGCAGCTTCCTACATCAGCTTCCAGGAAACTCCTCAACCATCGACATAATTTCCACCACACCCACATCCATGCTAATTAGATATCCGTGCAATTATGGACACGCTAGAATTATTCCATCCTTTATCATGACAACCTTGATGGTTCAAAACATATCATAAAGACACCTATCCAACGTACAATTGGATCCTTTGTCGAACCGCTCCTCACTGTCCTTCCTTATTCGAGTTCACCAGCCAATTGATCGAAATTCTCAACTCACAAAGATTCTAAAATACCACTAGTCAAACCCTCAATTTTATTTTGACTATTTGACCAGACTTGAATCTTTGACCACATCTTTTGATCTATACTTGTGTTAACAAAGAAACACAGAAGTCTCAAAGCTAGCTTACCACCACAATCATACATGTCGTAGATCACCACTGTCATCGCTCGAGAACTACCATCGAATTTTTTCATCTCTATGACCAACGAAGACCAGATCTTGCAACACTTGCGGATTTTTTTTTAGCTTTGACTTTTTTTTTATCACGCAACCAGCTCCAAACTAGATCAGAGAAACCAAATTCTTTTTTTTTAGAACTTCTAGACACTTCGGGAGATTTACCCATCCTTTAAAACCTTTCGCTTTGATCTCACCTAAACCCATGTTTACTTTGACCAAACCTAAACTCACGAATCACACCAACGCCAGCTCACTAACCAAGATCTCTGATACCAGTTGTTGGAAAAACACAGCTAGCTCTGATGCCACTTGTTAAACAAATCTGCGATCCAATGTAGCGGAGACGAGTATTGGTAACCATAAAGTAAAAAAACATACACAAGGTAAGAAATAGAGATAGAAAATAAGACACAAGGTTTTTACGTGGAAATCCAAAACGGGAAAAAACCACGGCTGTTAGGACGACGAGAGACTAGTTCACTATGTAACAATAAAACAACAGTTACCACCAGAATATCCCTCTCTCACTCCCCAATCCAATTACATTGGTTACAGTCTCACACACAAACTCTTCTCATATGGCTCTCACAGGATAACAGGACTCGATCCTAGAACTCAAGATCTCCATGGTCGTCATGGCTCCCAGGCCCTCATGGGGCACCTCTCAAACCTAACCAACTAGATCTACATTGTTCTCTTAGGATATCTAATAATAGATACAAGCATCATATTTATTACATTATGTTACTTAGTCACAAAGTAATCCTAAACCATTAAGAAAAACTTTTCCTATTTAGGATTCTCAAGAATTTTTTTCCTAATTAGAATCCATGGAAATACTATTCCTAATCAAATATGACACTTCCAAAATAGTTTTCGAGTTTTTTTCTAATTACAAAACCAATTATGGATACCGGAATATATCTGAATTCTCGTCACAATCCTAACATAATTATATAGGTTCGAAAATTTCTCAATTATTATTCTGGTATATTTAATATAATCAGTGTTTAGAAAAATTTTAAAACTGAAATTAAAGTTTTTTAATTGAATTTTTAAACTAAATTCATAAATTAATATATAAATTCAAATTTGCCTTTAAAGTTTAAGTGGTTAAATATATTAAATATATATAATTATATGTAAAAGTGTAAATTTATATAATATAATTTGTCTTATCAAAATCGTAAGGTATTAACTACTAATTTCAAAATATAAATCACTGAAATTCAAACTCAAATCAACTTGTTATAAAGTTAATTTATTGTGATTTCAAATTAGTTTTTCTAAACCATTCAAATTTTGTTCGTTCACAATTTATTTTGATTCGTCATAATTTAAGAATATTTATTTTAATTTATAATTATAATTTTAAAGAAATTTTAAATTTTAATTATTTAAAAAAAAATCATTTCCTAAAATAAGTTTTTAAGAAAAAAAAAAAGAGATGTAATATTTTTTTAATTTATATTTCTAGAACAGAAACAAAATTAAGTAAAAATTCCATACAAAATTTATAAATATTACTATAATTTTAAATATTAGCTAAAATTGATGTTAACTTACATCCAAAGTTTATTTATTTATTTTTATAATATTCAGAAATCATCTATTAAGTATAAGCGGAATATAATGTTCCAACCAAACATTATCATTATAAATACGGATAACTGAATATATTAAATAAATAATGTGCTCAATCATACTTATAAATTTCTATGTATCAATCAAGTTAGGTGCTATTATTCAAAGACAATATGGTTAGTCACCGGCAGACAATAAATATTTGGACAAAATCAGCACATTAATAAATAATTAGTGTTTCAATAATTACAATTTTCGGATTTAATTTTGGTAATGATATTTGTAATAGTTTTTTAGTATTATCAATTTTGAAAAATTAAAAAATTAATACGAATGTTGGATGACATCGTAAGAAGTCTAAACAAAAGAAACACATTTGGGCCTCTTTGTTTTGGAAGAAATTGGGCTTTTAGTTTTTTCTATGGGTTTAATTTCTTTGACCCAATTACATATCTATGCATTTTGTTTGGAAATTCTTGATTTACACTTCATATTTCATATATTTTCCAATTTATGATGAAATTTACTCTAAATAATAATAATAAAATTTATTGCACTTCCAGGGTGAGTAATGATGAAGAGTTTACCATTTTATACCTACTTTACCTTATGTATTAAGAATTAATTGGTTGAAATTTTAGTTAGGGTGAAGTGATTTTTCATATTCATATCTATTAGAGTCACTTGAATGTGTACTCAAATCGATATTTACATTGGAAAAAGAATTTTGGGTAGTTATAAACATATTAAATATAATATTTCTTCACACTTACGGCTTCAGATTTCTTGTCAATATGTTCATCCCTCCAATCATCTTGCCAGTAGATTGTGATTTCTCTTAGCATTTTGTTCATCATACCAAACATATTGCCATCACTAGAAGCATAAGATTTAAGGCATACCTTTAATGCCATTTTAGTGGAAGAAGCACATACAAACAATCAATCAAATCAAACTTTAATACAATCAATCAAATCAAACTTTAATACCATTTTAATGGAAGAAGCACATACAAACAATCAATCAAACAAACAAGCAGTGAAACTCCTTTCTCCCTAAAATGATCCCTAAAATGAATATGAATTAATCAACATAAGTACAATACATCATTAACCTTGCTATCCTTGTTGATGAATACGATCTAATTAAATATAAGAAAAGTACATCGTTAACCGGATTAACCATGCTATGTCGGTTGCTATTTAAGAACATGCATCTTTTGGGTTGTGAAAATAGATAAATGCGATTGTATTCATCTTACCTTTCCGCAATGGCGGAGGCAGAACATAACCAAACTGCCAAATTGCCCAAATGGATTGAATCCATCTGTGCATAATCCAATTTGAAAGTTCCTTGGCTCTGCTGCGAATAATGAAACAGTACAATTAAAGTATTTCCAGGCTTCACCATCTGATGGATGTGCCATAAATCCATCTTCGCAATGATTAGATGCATGCCACGTTATATACTGAGATGCTTTCTCTAACATGAATAATGGTTGAAGTCTAGAGGTCAATGGTAAGTATCTAAGGACCTTAAATGGCACTTTGTTGTTTCTATTGGGTTTATACCGTAAATGCCCAATACTAAGCAAACTGTCTTATCAAGATGCTCTTTGTAAAACAACATGCAGTTGTTAGTACAAACATGTATCGTTTCATAACCAAGACCAAGTTTCTTCACCATCTTCTTCGAGCTGTAAAAGTCGCTTGCAAATTTAGCATCATCTGGCAACATACTTTGAATGATTGACAACAAATATTACACCCCAACCCTCGGCCCGACTGGAGTGGACCACAGGGACCCGGATGCTACATTACAGAGGCGGAGGACAAATTTGAAATGCGGATTAAGTGAAAATAAAATAATGCACCATACATTTGGGTTAACACGATAATAATTGAATACCAAATTAACTTGTAAATAAATAAGTTCGTAGGTGTGTAAAATAACAACTAGTTCACATGTCTTAGATATTCAATTAAAATATAATATTAAAATAATAAAATAAATGCATGGGTGCGGAAAACCAAAACAAGCTCACATGTCTCAAATATCCAATTTATATATATATATAATAAATACATGGTGCAGAAAATTATATAAAATTCACATGTTCCAAAACAATAAAATATAGGTGTAATATGACTATGATAACCTGAGTCACTTATCAAGTGCAATTACCAAAATAATAATAATAATACATCTCAAATATCCAAAAATCAAACTTATGATCAAATCGTTTAAATTTCAAAGTCACAACCCAAATAAAAATCAATTACAAAATTCGAGAGACATAATGATCAAAATGAATCAAAGGAAAAAAAAATAAAATGCAAGTCCAGATGCCCATGAATTATGCAACACACGATTTTCCTGCTGACCACCTGATTAGCCTGAACACAAAATTTTGTATGTCGTCCCAAACGGGAGGACAGTAAAAGAAAACAACAAAAGCAAAACTACGTCAGTCACCGGGACTGGTTAGCAAATCAGAGAAATAATAGACCACAACATTCTAAGACAGAAAAGGTTACCCGCGAACGGGTACAAACAAATTTGTATCTAATGCGAAGCTAGACTCGGAGAAGGTAACAGATTCAGGTTCAGGTAGCAATATTATCCTACGGGTGTACTTAGTTAATTAATTCATGATAGGGTTCGGATTTCAAATTTCGGAGTTCCAGACTTACGGAGATCCACTAACTTAGGTTGTGACTACTAACTGAAATACGGGTTTATTAAATCAAGTTATACGGGTTTATTAAATTAAGTTATAACAAATAGACTCTAAGGCTTATACTTGAATTGAATTATTTACACCAATATCGAGACATACTCGCATGGTACACTAGTTTATGTTATTAATGACCTAGTCATATGACACACTTATTCAAGTTTTTAATGACCTAGTCACATGACACACTTTTTTCAAATTTTTAAAGACCTAGTCACATGACACACTAATTCAAGTTTTTAAAGACCTAGTCACATGACACACTAATTCAAGTTTTTAATGACCTAGTCACACAATACACTACCATATACAATGTACTTATACTTAATTCACTTACCAAATTAAAATCAACACATTAACCGATTATGAAGTCCAAGTTGGATTACCAGTTTCTACTAATCAAGTTTAACATCTATGTGGCTAGGATCATTTCATAAGGTTGTTAAATTAGACCTCTAGATAAGACCACAACTTCGACTTAGATCCTATGCAAGCATAACTCAAAGCAACCAAGCCAATTATTCAAGAAAAATAATTACCATATATATTTACACTCACACCAAGATTTCTAATTTAGTGGTTCATTTGCAATCCTACAAACTAACCATTTATTTTAAGGGCACAGATCAAAATAGATTCTCAGATAATAAATAAATTTTGATTTTAGCTAACAAAAACTGTAACTTTACGAGCTTAAGCAATTAACCAGAATTTCAAACAATTAATGTAAATAAAGTCCATTTATCCAAAATATTACATACAAAATATCAGAGTTCAGAATATGTAAATTATGGTTTCGATTAAACAGCCCATCCTAGATCAGTTAGCAAATCGGGACAGAACAGAGGTGATCCGAAGATCCAGAATTGGTCCAAAGACCCAGAACAGAATAGAGGAGATGCCGTCGCATATAGAGATGGCCGAAGCCTCAGAATATAATTAAGGGCAGAACTAGGCCCGCACGCGTTAGCGTGTAGAAGTACTTCTAATTTTTCCCTACGGCAAGCCGGTCTCATGTAACTTATCTACGGATTTGGCTTATTTATCTTGCTTAACGTTTAATTAGAAAATTTAGAATTTAACAGAATAAATAATTAAGGCCACAACCAAGCCTTTACTAACCAACGGATTATTCAGCAGCAGCATTATAACAGTAACAAAATAAAATCGCATAATACCTAAGTCTCTTATTTTAAGACATGCACTTAGGTGTGGATTTCTAAACAAATTTATTTGTCCAAAGCAAAGTCACATGACCTATTTAGTTTTTTAAGACATATTAAATGTATAAACATATTCGGCTAAACATGTGACTATCACAATTATCATACCATGCATTGATTCAAACAATTCCCAAGCATAAAAATTACTAATTAAAGACAATAAAGCTGGAATACTAACCAACAAAGCAATTTCTACAACTAAGCCTACAGGTCCCGTTCCACGGTTCCAGTAGCACCAGCACCGTCACCTGACGGTCACACAAAAAAATAACCAACACCAAAAATAATTACAATAGGATCGAGAACCAAAACAAAGTATTAGGAACCAAAATTAACAGGGTTAGAGTTACTAGTGACTTTGAGACATCTTAAACGAATTTCAAATCAGAGAGGTTTTATTTTCCTTTTTCTTTTAAATCAAACATATACTAACATCCCCTTAATGGGAATGAACATTTACATCAAAAGGAAAAGTAGATTGGAGGGTTACCTTTGAGTCGGGGTGTGTGTGGAAAAATCAGTCAAAAGTTGTCTAGGGATTGAAATCCTAAACTTTACCAATTACGAGAAATAAATTCAATATTTGATAAAATAAAAAAAATGAAAATCATTGAAACAAGAGGTGAGAGTCTCTTACCTTGACTATGAAAAAACAAGAACTTGAAAACCTAAATGGTTGCTAGGTTTTGTAAAAGAGAAAATGAGAGAAAAATAGAGTTTTTATAGGTCTCGTAAATTGAACTAGTCACATGTCTAGTAATTTTTCAAATTAGTCCATATTATCTTATAATATAATAAATCAACTTTTTCTTATTTATAATTTCAAAGTAAAAATCCATTTGTTTTGTGAAAACACTCAACTTGATAATGAAGATTTTTTTTTTTAAAAAATAAAAGAATGAATGTTTAGGATAATTCAAATGTCTCAAATTCATTGACATCCTATAGTTTCGGACACGATTTACGGTCAAAATACCAGAAAAAAAAATCACCCGGTCTGACGGATGTGACACAACATACGCTCATAGCATTTTTCACTCTTATTGAAGTTTGATTTACAACTCAATAATTGTGATACCGCTGATAATTTTGTATGCTTTTTACAACCATCCAAAGTGGCTCATCAGCATCCTTCAATAAAGTATAAAATTTTGCCGCCTCTGTATTTGGTTCCTCCTCAATGTCCATATGATCAATTCCATCTATAAATTGATGGATTTCAGTACCTAATACATTTACCACTATGCTTTTATATTGTTTCTCATTACCAACTTGTGGCACCCTACTAGCCTCATGTGAACTAGTAAAAGATTCTTCAAAATCATCTAATTTAAATCCTTACTTAAAACCTTTCTTATAAAGGTGCAAGCAAACAGTATTATGGTCATGATATATCAAGTTCCTACATTGCAAACAATGACATCTCATTTTTCCTCCATAAGCCTTGTCAAGTTGAGAAATGACCGAACCAACAAATTTTTTGATACAGGCCGTGAATTCATCCCTTATCAACCCATTTGAATCTAATTGATGGTGTATCCAACTATGATTAGTAGACATAGTTCTAGAATCGATATTTAACTATGTATGATAACTTCACTATATCTAAATCAAAGAAGAACATAGCATAATTAGAAGAATACAGTCATACATACAACATATGATAATAGAACATATACTGTTATCCATTTAAATTTGAAAAGGAAAACATTGCTTTAGAGTAGTTTATTATAATGACCCTATATATATACACCCTCCTTTTAGGGTAGCATTACTGTATACTCCATGGTAGATAAAAAATTAAAATAATATACATCAACAATTTATTCCAGAATTATATATAACTAATGTGCAAAAGTAGAGGTAAGCAAACATATTAAATGAGAAAATCAGTGAGGATCAAATGATAAGGTGATTTGGTACTTTAAAATGATGCGATTTGCCCAGGTGGCGAAGACCGATGTGAATCAAATGGTACGAGGATTCACCAAAAAAATATGACAAAAATCGAACCTATCAATAACCATAACATAATACATAAATATCGACTCCCAGTAAAATATTAATAACAAAATTTAAAAAGATGGTTGTGGTTGGCTTGCATCAATAACATATCCATTATGTAAAAATTTATCCAACTATAAAGAGATCAGTACTAACTTAGAGCATCAGGCATAGAGAAAATGCAAAATACATGTATATGTTAGAATCCAAAAACTCACAACTCTATACTTTTGAAGTGCTTTGAGAACAAGTTTTGTTTCTTCACAAATCAGTCCTTGTAAAAATAGAGACACAAGAAATCAGACAAATACAAATATTTAATAAAAAGTATAAATGCATTACAACACCAAAAATCAAAATAAAAAAGATATTGATGGTAATGTGAATATACTTTACAGGTTAATAATGATTCTAGAATTCTTGTTATAAGAAAGATATGTTATTCTATATGTACAGTCTTATAGGATCCAGAATATTATATACATGGTTGACAAAACAAAACTAATTACTAATCAAGTATTATCAACATAATCACTTTAAGAAATGATCAGTAATGATTAGTATAAAATTCAAAGTATACATTATTTTCTTAACACCCGTGTTTCAAAGTATACATTGATCAAGTGATGATTAGTATCTTACAAGTTAACTTAAACTACTAATAGTACATGTTTATCCAATAGATGCATATAAGTTAACAAGATTGTTTAGAATATTCAATCAATCTCCAACATTAGACTCAAATGAAAAGTTTCCCATCTCATCTTACTTTTCGCTTATTTAGGCATAGTTGTAGGTCCCATCCTAGCTACAAAATCTAACAGAAATATTCTATTGCAAATGGTCCTGCCATCCCTCCAAATCTAGCAAACTACACATTTCTAACCTTTTCACACTACCTGCCATTTTTCTTTTAGAATAAACTTTCAGGATGGAGGATAGACAGTTTAAAACTACTAGCCCCTTAGGTTTTCACCTTGTCCTTATGGTAAAACTTAGGAATCTTGCTTCTAAACCTTCCATAATATCTCAAGTATCCTTGGTTCAGTTATCTTTTCCAAGCTGATAAGTAGTTCCATCCAGCATCACCTAGTCTATGTAGGATAGCCTTTACTGATGCCAGTTGAACTGGTAGAATTGCTTGATCATTCTTTTGTTCCTGGCATTCGTATGAACTTAGGAACTCTAGTATGCACCAACAAGGAGACACTGAAAAGAGAGTGAATAAATTCGGAAAATTGCATAAGCCACCTTCCCAATTTTTCTACTCTACGTAAATGCCCTAGAATCATTTACTAATTAGCTAGTGGGTATCAATTAGAATGGTGTTTACATCTTTAGTTTCCTATTTGTTTATATCTTGTGCATACAAATAAGCATTGGTTGTTCATCATCAAAACACATGATTTCAATCTTTGACTCTCTCAATTCACAAAATGTTTTCTAGAAATTTTCCACAATTATATAAACATATGTAAAACGTTAAAATAAATAACCAAGTTACTAACATTTTTCCAGTCTTCTTTTCAAGTTTCATAAAGAATGGTATGAGATTGCCACACAGAATCTCAATCCCAAACTAACAAAAGCAAGTATATAGCATTTAAGATCTCTCTTCTCTTCTGCAGTATATATGGAAAGTCCATTCACAATTTCAAAATTAAATTATGTCTTTTCCACAAACACACCAAACACAACTTCTCTGCTAATTTATATAGACACAATAATGCAAATATCCACCATAATCCTTTCCATAATTTTTATTAATCAGACTTACCGATTATTTTATGAGTGAGAAAATTGAAAACCCAATAGATTGCTTGAAGCAGTGATTCGAGTGTGAAAATAAAAGGCGAAGAGAAATATTAAATTGATGAAAACAAGACATGATTGAATGGATATGAAGAAAACAAACCTGAGAATGAAATTAGGAGCAATAGAGAAGTGAGAGCTGAAAAGCGTCGTAGAGTTTTAGTTGGTTAGAGCGGAGGCTCGTTGAAGTTTAACAGAGAGAGTGGAATGTCGAATTTGGAATAGAGGAAGCCGCGAGTGAGAACGTTAGATTTGGGATAGATGGTTAAAAGGCAGAGTGAGATTTGGGATTGATGTGTTTTCACGTTGTGTTTAGGGATTGAGTATGTTGTATAGATTAGGAATTTGAATTTTACGTTTATTTTTTTTCCCACCATTCTTAGCATGCAACTTGTTTTTATAATTGTGTTTTAAGGTTTTAAGATTTTTAATATATATATATAAACTTTATATAATGATAATAATAATAATAATAAAAGATTTACCAATTTAATAATAAATAATGATTACTATTAATATTAATTATAGACTAAGATTTTTAATAATAGATAAATATTTTTTTTTTAAAAAAAAGAATGTATTTTTAAAAATAAATAATAAAAATTTATTAAAAGATACAATATTATATTATATATATAACTATAATCTACACATTTAAATTTAATATATATTATAATATATTATTGATTTCATATTCAATCTATATATAATAATTAACGAACATTCTATTTTACCAATCAATAAAGAACCGACATTTTATCTTAGGGGTAATAAGGGTGTGCACGGGTCAGGACATCCCAAATGTTTTAACTTGACTCAAAAATTCGGGACGGAAATTATCTCGACCCAATTTTTGTTCGAGATGGGAACGAAATAAATATTTCATTCTCGGATTTAAATCGGACCGGGAACGGGATAGATCTTTCATAATCGGGAATTACCAAACTTACCCCAAAATTTTTAAAATTAAAATATTATAATAAATAGATTTTATAAAGCTATCTAAATTTTTTCTCAACCCTTAACCCTAGACATCTGTGATGATGTAAACAATTATTAAATTGCTTCGATTAATTATCTGGACAATTACATGTTTTTTTTTTCTCTTTGTTTAGAAGATATATATATATATATATTGCATCTCGATCAAAATTCGGGATGGGACCGAGACACGTCAATTCCATCTTAACTCATCCCATAGACACCCCTAGTATCTAATCGTGATTTTCAATAATTTTTATAATTTTCTAGAGCACCTCCAGTAGCATTATCTAACTTTATTTTATTGTTAAGGAAACATGGTTTTGTCTCTAAAATGTGGCTTTGGTGAGAGTGAAATTTGTTTGTGTGAGTATTGTTTTGAACTTATTGAAATTTATCCTTGAATATCAATCATAAACAATATTAACATGAATGAGTAGATTTTAGGTTAAAATATATGAACTTATTTTAATAAACTAGTGACCCAAAAGTGACGGAATCATGATCATATAATATACCTAACAGTGACGAAATCAATCTGCCACTAAATACATAGATGAGGTAAAAATAAATTAATATATCAATGACGAATTAGTGACAACATATTTTGTGACAGTGACATCTGTCACAATTTTGTCACTAAATTTGATCAAAATGTTAATGGAAAACTTAGTGACAGATTTGTTACGGAACATTAGTGATGAATTTGTTATGGAACAGTAGTGACAGAACAAAATCCGTCACAAATTTGACTCTACAATATTGAAAAATTCTGGTTGGTTAATGTTTTCGCTAAAAATGCGACAGAATAGTGACTAATTCATATAGTGACAAATTAGTCCGTCACAAATTCGTCACTATTTGACGATGAAAAACACAACTTATTTTCTTTTACTAGTCCGCCATAAATTAGTCAAAATTGGTGACGAAAAACTTCTGTCATAAAAATTCTGTCACTAATACCCATTTTTCTTGTAGTGTAATATAAGTAAAGTACACCATCAATCGGATAAACCATGCTATGTTGATTGGTATTTAAGAACATGCATCTTTTGGGTTGTGAAAAATAGATGAATGCCTCCCCCTTAGGACACAATGTCCTCGGTGTGGTTGGCCCACATCATTCTCAGAATCTTTACCCTCGCTAGACGAATGCCTACGGCTCTTCTGTCCACAGACGCACTCGCGGTCGCAAGGTTTCTCTGATGCCATTTTTTAACGTCCGACCCCCGCCCTCGGATGACCCAAGATGCGGTGGTCGAGTACCACATCATCACTTGACCGGTCTTAAGGCTGACCACTAGCCCCACAGACCACCATTATGCTTTTCAGCATGCTTTTTCCTCACTCGTATACTTTCCGAACAAACTTCTCAGAAGGTCACCCATCCCAAGATTGCTCCAAGCTAAGCACGCTTAACTTTGAAGTTCTCAAGTTCTGGGCTCCCGAAAAATAATGTGCACATTGGTGATATGGGTAGCAATTCAGTTCCTTTTTAACCTTATCTCAATATGGGGCGTTACAATTTTGTAACGTCCGACCCCCGCCATTGGATGACCCAAGTTGCGGTGGCCGAGCGCCACGTCGTCACTTGATCGATCTTAAGGCTGACCACTAGCCCTACAAACCACCATTACGCTTTCTGGCATGCTTTATCCTCACTCGTATGCTTTCCGAACAAACTTCTCGGAAGGTCATTGATCCCAAGATTGCTCCAAGCCAAGCACGCTTAACTTTGGAGTTCTCAAGTTCTGGGCTCCCAAAAAATAATATACACATTTGTGATATGGGTCTCAATATGGGGTGTTACAATCTACCCCCTTAAGACACAATGTCCTCGTTGTGGTTGGCCCAATATGGGGTGTTACAATCTACCCCCTTAAGACACAATGTCCTCGTTGTGGTTGGCCCACTCTCGGTCACAACTTGACTCTGATACCATTTTGTAACGTCCAACCTCCGCCCCTGGATGACTAGAGGCGCGGTGGCTGAGTGCCACGTCATCACTTGACCGATCTTAAGACTGACTATTAGCACTAAGGCCACCATTACGCTTTACACCATGCTCTGTTCTTACTAGCATGCTTTCCGAACAAACTTCTTGGAAGGTCACCCATCCCAAGATTGCTCCAAACCAAACACGCTTAATTTTGGAGTTCTAAAGTTCTGGGCTCCCGAAAAACAATGTACACATGAGGGATATGGATAGTAATTCAATTCCTTTTTAACCCTGTCTCAATTTGGGGTGTTACAAAAGTGGTTTCATACTTCAAATATAATGGATCACAATGATATTTTTATTATATTATTTTATTATTATTTTATTTTTATTTATAACATATATAATAATTTCATTTTTTTTCCAAAAAGGTCAATTGACCCTACTTACCTATGTGGCTCTGCCACTAGCTTTCCTGAGAAGCAACTAGGAAATTCAAATACCATGACATCAAAGAGCATCCTATATAACATTTAATAATACAAATCATGTTCTTAACTATTATAAACTAAGAGGTGTGTGTTTTAACCACTCAAATAATTTTTTCATGTACACTTCTCAGTATTCATAACTAGGAAGTAAGTCAAAACAACATAACCAAATCACGTAAAATACAAACTTAAAAATTTAAAGGATTAGCGAGAAAAAAAAATTAAATTGTTTCAAATAATTTATTTTGAACTTGTAGTATTGAAAAATTTGACAAACCACCTCCAAATTCAAATCACTCATAAATTTTCTTTTGAGCTTGTACTTTGACAAGCCACCTCCAAATTGAAATCAATCATAATTTTGGTGATGTGGTTTTGGTGTGACGGGAGTTGTTTAGGTAATAAAGTAGTTTAAACTATTTTTAAAAGTAATTTTTAAATTTATTGTTTAATAATTTTTTGACTTTTAGTTAAATATTTTAAAAATTAATTTATTATAATTTTTAATTTTACCATAATAAAAAAATACTATAATAATTTTTTAATAATTACACAAACTAACATATCATACAATCAAACTACCGTATCATATAATCAAATTACAACATCAAAATAATATTGATATAAATTGTAACAAAATCAAACGAAAAACCAATCTAAATAAATCTTATCCAGTTGTCTTCTCTACTTTTTGATATATGATATAAAGAACCAAACTTGAAAAGAATTCTTTAGCCTGCTTCCCGAAATAAAGATTTGTATTGATTTCTGGTAGATATCACTCGAAAAGCTCCTACAAATAAACAATAAGTAAAATGCAACTTTATTTCAACATAATAACAACTAAATTATAACCCAATTAACAAAAGCATCACAATGTTACACATCAAAATAACTTTAAAACCACTTCATTAAACATATAAACATATTAAATTATTCTTTTTCCACTTATAATTTCCTTTTTTTTTTTTTTTTTCTATTTCGGGTTGTGATAACATGGAAATAGGGATGTAAGTAAGTTGAGATACTCGCTAGTTATTCGAGATCGATTCGAAAAATACTCAAGATCGACTCGTTGTTCACGAGCTCGAGTCGAGCTCGACTCGAGTTTTTTCTGAAACGAGTCGAGCTCGAGCTCTATATTACTCGACTCGTAAGACTCGCGCGCCTTATCGAGTTCCACTGTAGTAAGGCTAGCGAGTCGAGTCGAGCAAGTCGAATCAAGAATAAATATATAAAATTAAAAAATTATAAATAAAAAATTAATAGGCTTTAACGAGTTGAGTTCGAGTAGCTCGATTATCAT
Organism: Cardiospermum halicacabum; assembly: GCA_031304145.1. NCBI lineage: Eukaryota > Viridiplantae > Streptophyta > Magnoliopsida > Sapindales > Sapindaceae > Cardiospermum > Cardiospermum halicacabum. The sequence continues at coordinate 10,020,995 of CM062396.1, read as the reverse complement.
TCGAGCTCGAGCGCAAGCTTGATTTTTGGTAACTCGACGAGTTCGAGCTTAGTCTAATCTTTCAAAGTCGAGTCAAGCTTGGGTATACTCGAGCTCGACTCGACTTGTCTCGTTTACACCCCTGCATAGAAGCAAGCTCAATTTTGTTCTATGATAAGTCTCTAACTTATATGAATTTTCCCTATTAATTCTTAAGCTTTTGTGATGAATCTAGAGTATTATCTGGTTATTTGATGAATTTATGAAGATGTTTCAGGTGATTGAGTTGAACAGATAAAAGAACGATAGTCAAGATTATATGGTCGGGAAGTCGAAGTTCTGAGAAACGAGGTTGATCGAAGACAGAAGCAGGAGAGCACTACACTGAAGTGTCTGGCGACATGGCCTGTCGCCAACAAACGAATCAACAACCTGAGCTATTCAACATTGCGGTTGCTAGCGACGAGGACCTCATGTCGCCAGCCTTGTCGCCAGTGAACGTATTCAGCAACTCCAAAGTGTCAAGGTGCGGTGCTGTTTGGCGACAAGAGCCTTATGTCGCCAGCCTTGTCGCCAGAGACCGACTAGGGCGAATTCCACCTGCTGTTCAAGGGCATTTTAGTCATTTCTTAGAGGAGTCTATAAGTATGAAGTTTTAAGATGTTGAAAGGACTTTTGGCTGGATTCAGAACAAGAGACTACTGCGAGAAGCAACACGGAAGTTCAAGATCAACATTCGGAAGGCGAGATCAAGAGCAGAAAATCGGTGAAGTCTTTCTCACTTTTCAGGAATGATTATGTTAGGAAGAGTAAACATGATTGCTATGTGTAACTAAACTCCCAGTCTAGGGCTACGAAGTGGCCGAACCATGTAACCCTAATTTGGTTATTACTTTTATGAATGAGACAGTTTTTATTCTTTCCCTTGCTTGTGCTTAGTGCTTGCTTTGCTTGATCACTAATTGCATGATTTAGTAATTTAATGAATGCTTGGAAGAGGTTTATTGGATTAGATTAGGGCAAGAGAATGTGTTTATTTATGTTGCTAGGAATAGAACATAAAGTTCACATATTCAAGGATAGGTGTTTCTTAATGTGTCTGCCTAAACTATTCAGATAAGAATATGGAATTAGAATAGGTAGATAGTCTCATGTGTGTTCGGAAGACACCTTGGGAATAGTAAATCTTGAGAATAAGAATAAAAGCTTGTTGACATATTAGGCATGATGGGTTACTGGTGAGGTGAATTCGTAGACCTAGAATTTAAGCTCTATATTGAATCCTTACCTTAAGAAATTAGTTTTTTTTTTCATAATATTTGCTCTCATAAATTTTACGCTTAATTATAGGGAATTTTATATAATTTATCTTAGATTAGCTTTAGTCCTTGTGGGTTCGACAACCTGAATTTAATTCACTTTACTACTTGATCACGTGCACTTGCGTGTAGAGAATCTTAGTAATTGCATCACTTTATATTATTAGGATTTTTGGCATCAAGTTTTTGGTGCCGTTGCCGGGGACTACGGCTATTTTCTTAGTATTAGTTCTTTAAATCTCTATACTTTAGGCTTTTAAATTATTTTATTTTTGTATTTGCAGAGTTGTCGTTTATGCGTAGAACTCGGAGTTCAACATTGATCTCATCAATCCGTTTCCTGAACCAGAGAGAATTCTACGTGATAGATTGCGACAACAACGAATGACGGAACAAGGTAGAGAAGAAGCTCAGTAGCGCCTCACTTTGAGGGAATTTATAGCACCATCTCTGAATGGGATTCATCAGAGCATTATTCCTCCGCCATTGAAAGCGGCTTCCTTTGAAATCAAGACTTCCACAATCAGCCTGCTCCAGCATTCCTGTCAATTCCATGGGCTCTCGAATGAAGACCCCAATCAACATCTGAAGAAGTTTCTTGCAATATGTGGAACCTTCAAGACAAATAGAGTTTCAGAAGAAGCTGTACTTTTGAGATTGTTCCCATTCACTTTGCAAGACAAGGCATGGAGTTGGCTGGAATCACTCCCCAACGGGTCATTTACCACTTGAGACCAGTTAGTGGAACTGTTTTTGGCCAAATACTTTCCACCAGCCAAAACTACACGCCTCAGACATGAGTTCACTACTTTCCGTCAGGGAGATGGAGAAACACTTTATGAGGCTTGGGAGCGTATAAAGGAGTTGGTAAGAAAATGTCCACACCATGGTTTAGCTAACGAAATTATTATGCAAATTTTCTATTCAGGTTTGCATATCACTACTCGTTCGGTGTTGGATGCAGCTGCTGGTGGATCACTCGCCAATATGACGTATGAAGATGCGTACCAGAGAATTGAAGATATGGCAATGAGTGTTCAGTGGGAATCAAAACGAAACCCACAAAAGAGAGTAGCCGGAGTTCATGAAGTGAGTCATTATGACAAATTAGCTGCTCAGCTGGAGGCATTGACTAAGAAAATGGATTCACTAAGCGTCTCAGATGTCAATTCAGTCGAAGAATGCAATGTGGAGAATTGCAGCTGCAAACAAGAAACTGAGGGCTCCGCGGAAGAGGTAAATTTTGTCTCTAATAAATCTTCTTTCAATAACCCCTATTCGCAGGCTTATAACCCAGGTTGGAAAAGTCACCCAAATTTTGGGTGGAAGCAAGATTCTAACAAAGTTCATCAACCAATGGGAAAAGCACCTCAAGGCACTTTTGCAAAGCAGCACACACCGCCAGGATTTACATCTCAAGCTCCGACAGAGAAGAAGACTACCACAGATGACCTGCTTGCTCAACTGGTCAAGTCACAACAACAGCTGATGCAGACTCAAACTCAATTCATGCAAGCTCAACAAGTGGAGAATAACAATACCAAGGCCTTCATCCGGAACTTGGAGGTTCAGGTGGGTCAATTGGCTCAAGCAATGCAAGATCGTCAAGCTGGGGCCTTACCCAGTAATACCCAGAATAATCCCAAAGATCAGAAAGAGTCTGTGAAAGCGGTATAGCCTCTGATGAAAAAGAGGAGGGGAGCAATGAGGAGATTGATTTGGGGGTCACTACAAAGACTCAAGATCCAAAAGTCAAGGCACCCCAAAAAGGTAAATTGGCTGACATAGTACCACCACCTCCTTTCCCTAATTAGCTGAAGAAAAAGAAGTTGGATTAACAATTCAAGAGATTCCTGGATGTCTTCAAGAAATTGGAGATAAATATTCCTTTTGCTGAAGCCTTGGAGCAGATGCCCAGCTATGTGAAGTTCATGAAAGACATTCTGTCCAAGAAGAGGAAGCTGGGTGATTATGAGACTGTAGCTCTCACAGGGGAGTGTAGTTCCATACTCTAGAGGAACCTTCCCCAGAAATTAAAAGATCCTGGGAGCTTTGTCATACCATGCACCATTGGAGATCAATTTTCAGGAAAAGCTCTCTGTGATTTGGGGGCTAGCATCAATTTGATGCCCTTTTCAGTCTTTCAAAAATTAGGTATAGGAAATTGCAAGCCTACATCGGTGACACTGCAGTTAGCTGATAGATCCCTGAAGAAGCCCAAGGGTGTCATAGAAGATATTTTGGTTAAGGTGGGAAAATTTATTTATCCCGCAGATTTTATTGTTCTGGACATGGAGGCTGATTTAGAGGCACCACTTATCTTGGGATGGCCATTTTTGGCCACTGGTAGAGTTGTCATAGATGTTAAAAAAGGTGAGCTGGTGATGATGGTAGAAAATGAGGAGATAAAATTTAATGTTTTCAAGGCGCTCAAGTACCCCACAGAAGACCCAGAGTGTATGAGGATTTCTACGGTCCAGGAAGATCCACGGGAACTGACTGTAGAAGATTGTTTGTTTATGGATGCATTGGAAGCTGCTTTGACTAATATGATAGCAGAAAGAGAGGAAGCAGCTGCAGTAGCTTTGGAGTTAGACCAAAGTCCCTACCAAGAGACAGTGCAATGTGAGGTGGCTTTAACCTCAAATCAACCCAAGCCATCCATAAAAGAACCACCAGTGTTGGAGTTGAAACAACTCCTAGAGCATTTAAGGTACGCATTTTTGGGTGATTCTTCCACTTTGCCTGTTATTATATCTGCCAAACTAACCCATGAGCAGGAAGAAAAATTGCTTGAGGTTCTTAAGCAATACAAGAAAGCAATAGGGTGGAAAATTGCAGATATCAAGGGGATTAGCCCCTCTCTGTGTATGCACAAGATTCTGATGGAGGGGGACCACAAACCCTTAATTGAAGCACAGAGGAGATTAAATCCCTACATGCAAGAGGTTGTGAAAAAGGAAGTTCTCAAGCTACTGGATGCAGGTATTATCTATCCTATTTCTGATTCGGCATGGGTTAGTCCTGTCCAATGTGTGCCTAAAAAGGGTGGTATGACAGTAGTAGCTAATGAGAAAAATGAGTTGATTCCTCAGAGAGTAGTTACTAGTTGGCGAGTCTGTATAGATTATAGGAAGCTAAATAAAGCTACTAGGAAAGATCACTTCCCATTACCTTTTATTGATCAGATGCTGGATAAATTGGGGGGTCATTCCTTTTATTGCTTTCTAGATGGGTACTCAGGATATAATCAGATAGCCATAGCTCCAGAAGATCAGGAAAAGACCACTTTCACTTGCCCTTATGACACTTTGGCTTATAGGAGAATTCCTTTTGGGTTATGTAATGCCCCTGCTAGTTTTCAGAGATGTATGATGGCCATTTTTTCTGACATGATTGAAAAATACATGGAAATATTTATGGATGATTTTTCAGTCTTTGGGACATCTTTTGATCATTGTCTAGAAAATTTAGATTTTGTGTTAAAGCAATGTGAGGAGACTAATTTAGTCTTAAACTGGGAAAAGTGTCACTTCATTGTCACAGAGGGTATAGTGTTAGGGCATAAGGTGCCTGCCAAGGGTCTAGAAGTGGATAGAGCAAAGATTGAAGTAATTGAAAAACTTCCTCCCCCATATTCTGTTAAGGCTGTTAGAAGTTTCTTGGGTCACGCAGGATTTTATAGAAGATTTATTCGTGATTTTTCCAAGATTTCTAAACCTCTGAGTATGTTGTTGGAGAAAGAAAATTCTTTTCAGTTTGATGATAATTGTCTGCAGGCTTTCAATGCTTTGAAAAATAAATTGGTCTCTGCTCCGGTGATTATTTCACCCAACTGGGACCTTCCTTTTGAACTAATGTGCGATGCAAGTGATTTTGCAGTTGGAGCTGTTTTAGGTCAGAGATGCGATCGTGTATTCCAAACCATCTACTATGCAAGTCGTACATTGAATGATGCTCAGTGCAACTACACCACTACTGAGAAAGAATTATTAGCTGTGGTCTTTGCAGTTGATAAATTTAGATCTTATCTGATAGGGTCTAAAGTTATTGTTTTTACTGACCATGCAGGTATTTGGTGGAAAAGAAAGATAGTAAGCCTAGACTAATTCGTTGGGTTTTACTGCTACAGGAATTTGATTTGGAAATTAAAGATCGGAAAGGAACTGAAAATCAAGTTGCAAATCATTTGTCTAGGTTAGAACACCTTCCTCAAGAGACTACTGTGGACATCAATGAGAGCTTCCCAGATGAACGGCTCTATTCCTTACAAGCAGCACAGGCTCCATGGTATGCGGATTATGTCAACTACATAGTTTCAAAGGTGGTTCCAGATGACCTCTCCCCACATCAGAGGAAGATTTTCTTTCATGAATCTTTGAGGTATGTGTGGGATGAACCTTTTCTTTTCCGTAGGTGTGTTGACAATATTTTGCGTAGATGTGTTCCTTGTGAAGAAGTTGAGCAGGTTATACACCACTTTCATTCATTGAAATATGAGGTACATTTTTCTACAGACAGGACAACTGCGAAAATTCTTCAATCAGGTTTCTATTGGCCTACCATGTTCAAGGACACACGTGCTTTTATCGAGAGATGTGATCGTTGTCAACGCACAGGCAATATTTCCAAGAAGTGGGAGATGCCTCAGAAAGGTATCCTTGAGATAGAATTATTTGATGTTTGGGGCATTGACTTCATGGAACCCTTTCCCCCATCCAACAAGAATGAGTACATTTTGGTCGCTGTTGATTATGTCTCCAAGTGGATTGAAGCCATCGCAACCCCAACAAATGATGGGAAGGTGGTGCAAAAATTTCTCAAGAGTCATATTTTTGTGCGGTTTGGGACTCCAAGAGCAATAATCAGTGATGGGGGCACACACTTTTGCAACCATCTCATTTATCGGTTATTGGCCCAATATGGGGTAAAACATAAGATCACCACTCCTTATCATCCCCTAGCTAGTGGGCAAGTAGAGATTTCCAATCGAGAGCTTAAGGGTATTCTTGAGAAGACGGTGAGTCGTGCCCGAAAAGATTGGAGTTCAAAGTTAGATGACGCTCTTTGGGCGTATCGCACAGCATTCAAGACACCGATTGGGATGTCTCCATTCCGATTAGTTTATGGGAAGAATTGTCATCTACCTGTGGAGTTGGAACATAAGGCTTTCTGGGCAATCAAATACCTGAATTTTGACCTCAAGCCAGCAGGAGAGAAAAGGCTCTTACAACTAGAAGAATTGGATGCACTCCGACTCGAAGCCTACCAGAACTCTCGGCTTTATAAAGAAAGAACAAAGAAGTGGCATGATCGGCACATTATGCGTCGTGAGTTCACTCCAGGTCAGCAAGTTCTACTTTATAACTCTCGTTTGAAACTGTTTCCAGGAAAGCTCAAGTCTCGGTGGTCGGGACCTTTTCGAGTTCATCATGTACATGAAAATGGTGCCATAGAAGTGGAAGATGAGAATGATGGCCACAAATTCACGGTCAATGGTCAGAGGCTGAAATTTTATTACGGAGGTGATAGGGATATTCCAGTTGCTGTCGTATAATACTTGGATGAGAAATAGAGCACAGCAAGGTCGGGCCCACGACGTTAAACAAGGCGCTAATTGGGAGGCAACCCAATATTTTCGTTCTTCACATTCGGTTTGAGTTTCTTTTATTTTTGCTTATGTGTATATTTTATTTCTCAATTATTTTTCTTTGTTGGGTGTAAATAAAAAAGTGCAGCTTGTGCAGGTTCGGACGCTGCTGGCGACAAGCCTTCATGTCGCCACACTTGTCGCCAGCGAACGACTCAGGTGGTTCAAAGGACCCAGTCTCGGTCCTGTTGGCGACATAGCCCTTATGTCGCCAGCTATGTCGCCAACGAACGGTAATACATGCGCAACTTCACCAGCGCTGACGACATAAAGGCCTTTTCGCCAGCCTTGTCGCCAGCGAGAGATAACAAGCGTCCACCAAAGTGGCAACAACTAGGCGCGCGCAGGTAAGCCAAATTTTCTCCTTTCTCTTGCTACAACACGCACCAAACACACACATTCGCAAACCACACACATTCACTCACCAGCACACAACACACACAACACACACTGCCGGACCTCCTCCGCCGTCCACTGCCAGCTCCGACCAGCTCTTCTTCTTCCCTTTATTCCTTTCTCTTCCTCTCTCTGCTACAATGAGGTAAGTCCACTCACTTTTCCCCTCCTATCTCTTCTCAAATTTATGAATGTAGGTTAGGGTTTAGGTGCAATTTTTATGGAATTTGATTATAGAGACTTAATTTTCGTACCCTAAGATATTAGAGCTGCCATTCATGTCCATTGGGTGCATTCATCATGCAAATTTTGTGCATATTCCTCATTTTTCATCATGCCCTTAACCTGTTCGATGAATTGCCTAAATGAGATTAGTGGTTCCTTTCTTGTTGAATTGCTATAGGAATGCAATAGAGACCTCCTAGAATCCATTGGTGGGTTGAATTTTGATGTGAATTGTTTTATTTGAGGGGTGCCCACCATGTGTTTGATGAAATGCCCGAATGAAACAATATTGTGTTTTGGTCTTATTTAAGTTTATAATGTTTGTTGGGCTGATTTGTGCAATGCAGGGAAGGTAAGTAAATTATTTTGATACTTCTTCATATTAGCTTGATATGTTACTTTCACATGGCTTGATATGTTACTTTCACATGGGATAATTGGTGCAGTGATTATTGGAGCTTGTTTTATTCTCATTTTATTTATCATCATTAAGCTTCCATTCTCACCTTGTTTTTGTTTTTCCATTGATTGTGCATCTAGGATAGCCACCTGACTATGCGTGCTTTGTGTATAATGCATTGTTTTGGTTCTTTTGCAGCCGCCGAAACTCCAGATTTTTCCGCCGCACTGCTGAGGACGAAGAACGTGCGGATCAAAATAGAAGAGATGAGGAAGCAAGGATGGAGGAGCAGCATCGTAAATGGGTCGAAGACAGGAGGAGGGCTGTTGAGAACTCCCAAATTGTTGAAGAAAAGGGAATTAATGAGGACCTCCTGCAGCAATTGGGATGGGGAGATATTCTTGCTCAAAGGGGATGGTTACAGTTAGCTTTTACACGACCACCATCCAACCTTGCAGTGATAAAGGAATTTTACATTCATACGAATGGTTTGAGCCTTAGTAGGACTGGGGGGCGCGAGTATTAGAAGTCTTAGCCAGTTTCACCGAGAGGGCTATTAATGAGTATTGTGGGATTCCTCGGGCTCAGTGTCCCAACTACACTTTTGGATGGTCGGATGAGATTCAAAGAATGCCTGAGAGTATGCTCCTCCAGGACCTCTATGGTCCAGACCACACAGCAGATGCCCGCCACACAGGGACTGAGGATCTTTGCTACGAAGCTCAAATCTGGAACATTTTCTGCTCATATTCCATCACTCCAGTGGGCAGACGTGGTTTGACTCTCGACTGGGTCCGTGTGTTATATTGTTTGAAGAATGGCCATGCTATTAATTTGGGGCATCTGATTCGACTCCAGCTTTCTCAGCAGCTAGAAGGTAAACTTGGTCATCAGTCTATCATTTTTCCTTCCCTTATCACTGGTCTCTACAGGGAAGAAGGATTAGATGTTGATGATGCCGGCGATCACATGATCACTCATTCTGTGATCTCCTTCAAGACTGTCAACTATGTTCGAGGTAAGAGAGCCATGCCTCCTCTTCTGAATGCGAGAGAGAGAGAGAGCCCGTCAAGAAAAGAGATCTCGCGGATCCGGTTCTTTCTCTGTATCCTCCAGCCAGCCAGGTTCTACCAGTTCTCCTCACACTTCTGCTCCTACACCTTTAGAGACTCTGCTTTAGCAGACTGTAGCTACTCAGCAGGAGTTGGTTCGCTCTCAAGCTGCGATGCTGGAAACTATGGCGAAGAACCGTGAGGAAGACAAGGAAGAAATTGCTCACCTCAAGGTGAGACAGACAGCCTTGGAAGCTAAGATTGAGGCGTTGCAGGCCCAGATCAATGCTCGATTTACAGATTGAGCACAGTTGACTATGTCTTTTCTATATGCTGTTCATCTTGTGCTATTTTATATTTTCCTGACTATGTAGGTTCCTTATGGTTGGCTGGCACTAGTTGTGTTGGATGTTATTTGCTCACAGATTTGGTACTTTCTCTATATTTATCTCATTCTATATGTTTTATGGTACATCAGGGACGATGTACAGTTTTAGTTGGGGGTGAGATATTATGTTATATAGAGCATTATGTGTTACTTGATTCAGGTACTGGAGCAGTTTGGATATTTAATTATTTTTCAGGTTTTATATTGAGTATGTTGAGCTGAACAATAGACAGTTATTTGGAATAGCTTTGTTCTTTATTCACCTGAAACCAATAATGCACTAGTTTTAGGAATTCTAATGATCTATTTGAGTAGGAAATTGGGAACATGTAGTGGAGATACCCTAGTGAGATTTTGAACCTTGATATGTTTGTTTTTGAGAGAATTCATTTTATTCTTCACTTCACATACACTCTTCTACTAATTTTGTGCATTAGAATCCCTCGATAGGGTTGTTGGTTTTGGCAGGTGTTCCTTAAGTGCATGGGGCATTGATTGGGTAAGCTGGGCAGCGAGGCAAAATGTGGGGAATGATGTGGGCATCGTGAGTAAGAGCAAGCAACAAAACAATCCAAGCCAAAAGCATATCCTAAAATCATGTCCGAGTAAAATCCTGAGCCAAGTTGAAGCCAAACACTCTGAAGATATTTCTTGGTCCTTATCCAGTCCAAGCCGAGAATTCAAGGTCAAAATTCGGAGAAATTCGAAGCCGAAACTCGAGTTCTAAACACTTAACTACCTGGGAACTCGTGAAAGGCACTCAAGAAAATAAGTTGGGGGTACAGAAATAGATGGTGTGCAGCCGGAATTTCCAAAAGAATAGAGAATTATTCTCCGGAAGGTTATAAAATTATTGAAGAATTATGCACTTTCTGTTTTTCTTTGTAAAAAAAACAAAAACAAAAACAAAAAAAACAAAAAAAAAACCATTAGAAGTGCATAGTATTGTTTTTTGCTGCTCAGAGAAAAGTGATGGAAAATTTTGAACAAGAAAGCTATTGTGATCAGAAGATGAAAAAGTTCAAGTTAGGGGTGAAGCCATTCACGAGTTCAATTTTGTATCCCTCTAATAATCCAGTCTTTTTCAGAGCCGAGCCTAACCTCGCAGAACCTTGAAAGACCCACTGACTCACATGGAGCCAAGCTAGTCCAGCACCTTGAGATCTCTAAGTGTCATGCAGCATCTTGCCAATTCTATTGGTCACGAGGGTAAAGTTCACTATTCTTCGTCTCCTTACACTAAATTTGAATCTAAGTAGTTCACGGCATTAGTTCAACATTCATACTACTTAGTATTGTTGAGAGTCCCTAGGATCAGAGAGAAAATATTTGAGTGAAATATGAGAAGAGTAGATCAAAGCGAACTAGATTCCTAGGTTTGCTCGAATAGGGAGTTAGATTTTCCGAAAAGCTATTTAAAAGAAAAAAATATCATAGTAGGGTGAATAAGGTTTGAAGCTGGTGCTGATTGTGTTCTTTTGTTCTTTTCAAACAGAAATTATAAATCTGATGGTTTGGTTTTGCTCTGGTTCTGAATTATTGTGATGCAATATGTTTGTGGGTGTCGTACTAAGTAAACCCTCAGGAGACTATAACTCCTCCTCTAAGGCCACTTAGAGGTTTAAAGGCTTGTGGCATATGCTAAATGTCATTGTGTGTTCTACGAAAGTGGCTAGGTTGATTTTGGGTTAATACTGGATTGTTTTCCGAATGTTTACGGATTGTTCTGTCTTAATTAAGTTCGACTTGTACTTTATTGCTTGCTCGAGGACGAGCAAAGGTTTAAGTTGGGGGTTGTGATAAGTCTCTGACTTATATGAATTTTCCCTATTAATTCTTAAGCTTTTGTGATGAATCCAAAGTATTATCTAGTTATTTGATGATTTATGAAGATGTTTCAGGTGATTGAGTTGAACAAATAAAAGAACGATAATCAAGATTATATGGTCGGGAAGCCGAAGTTTTGAGAAACGAGGTCGATCGAAGACAGAAGCGGGAGAGCACTACACTGAAGTGTCTGGCGACATGGCCTTTATGTCGCCAGACTTGTCGCCAACAAATAAATCAACAACCTGAGATATTCAACATTGCGGTTGCTGGCGACAAGGACCTCATGTCGCCAACCTTGTCGCCAGTGAACATATTCAGCAACTCCAAAGTGTCAAGGTGCGGTGCTGTTTGGCGACAAGAGTCTTATGTCGCCAGCCTTGTCGCCAGAGACCGACTAGGGCGAATTCCACCAGCTGTTCAAGGGCGTTTTGGTCATTTCTCAGAGGAGTCTATAAGTATGAAGTTTTAAGATGTTGAAAGGACTTTTGGCTGGATTTAGAACAAAGACTACTGCGAGAAGCAACACGGAAGTTCAAGATCAACATCCGGAAGGCGAGATCAAGAGCGGAAAATCGGTTAACTCTTTCTCACTTTTTAGGAATGATTATGTTAGGAAGAGTAAACATAATTGCTATGTGTAACTAAACTCCCAGTCTAGGGCTACAAAGTAGCCGAACCATGTAACCCTAATTTTGTTATTACTTTTATGAATGAGACAGTTTTTATTCTTTCTCTTGCTTGTGCTTAGTGCTTGCTTTGCTTGATCACCAATTGCATGATTTAGTAATTTAATGAATGCTTGGAAGAGGTTTATTGGATTAGATTAGGGCAAGAGAATGTGTTTATTTATGTTGCTAGGAATAGAACATAAAGTTCACATATTCAAGGATAGGTGTTTCTTAATGCGTCTGCCTAAACTATTCACATAGGAATATGGAATTAGAATAGGTAGATAGTCTCATGTGTGTTCGGAAGAAACCTTGGGAATAGTAAACCTTGAGAATAAGAATAAAACTTTTTGACATATTAGGCATGATGGGTTACTGGTGAGGTGAATTCGTAGACCTAGAACTTAAGCTCTATATTGAATCCTTACCTTAAGAAATTAGTTTTGTTTGATTTTTCATAATATTTGCTCTCATAAATTTTACGCTTAATTATAGGGAATTTTATATAATTGATCTTAGATTAGCTTTAGTCCCTGTGGGTTCGACAACCTGAATTTAATTCACTTTACTACTTGATCACGGGCACTTGCGTATAGAGAATCTTAATAATTGCATCACTTTATATTATTAGAATTTTTGACATCATTCTACTTTTCGGTCTATAAAACAACAAAACTTTCCTAACCTTAAAGACCAAGAAATCATTGGGAAAAAAAAGGTTGCCTATTTGAAAATATTGTATTTTGCTTCTAAATAGAGATGGGTATGGTCCGAGTTTAACCGTATCCGTACCGGACCGATTAATATATCAGTACCATGTATTTGGACTAAATTAGACATTTTTAAATATTTAACTGATAGATTGTCCGGTCCAATCGGATTGGACTTTTTAATTTTATTAAAATATTAAAAAATAATTAAAAAACTATTTATAAGCCTGCATAACTAATACAAATTAAATACGTTATATGTTAATTTTATAATATTATAATTACTCATCTAAATTCTTTTAATACCTAATAAATTCATATTAATAAAATTAAATATTAAAATAAAAATAAAAATTTTTACTATGCAATTAAATTAAATTATATATATATTATAAAATAAATATATATAATTAATTTTATTTTAAATATTTTTTTGTATTTTAAATATATATATTTCTATTTATTTAATAAATATATTATTATTATTTTAATTATAATTGGTCTTTTCTGGTCCGAACCGTAGATGCATGGGATCAGACTGGACTGACGAACATAACCGGTCCAAATTCTTTGGTTCACACTAGTATTGTTTGGACTGTTGACACACAATTTTAAGTCTGATTTGGTTTGGTGCGAGTGTTATGTCCAAAACTACTTCTAGTATTTACAACAGGAAGCAAACTCTAATTTGTACTGCTTCCCAGTCTTTCTTATGAATGGAAAGTGACGGGACTTTTTGCATACCTCCTTGTCATTTAGATTAAGAACCACCTACAGAAATCAAAAGCGAAAAACAATCAATAAATTGACATTCTATAAATAGCTCACTCAAACACTTTCACTCTATACCTAAATAATATGCCCTACAATACATAGTGTCATGGCTGCGAAAAAAACCACAATCAGAGAACCTAGAAGAATATCCTCTTTTCTATTTTGTGACACCTCAAAAATTTGAGTACAGTAAAGATTTTAGCAGCCTCTCTGCAAAGTGTTTTCGAATCCCTTCTCAAAATGTATTATTTATTATTTATAGGAGTTTTTAGAAGAAAATATCTCCTAATCATCAATATTTGATTGGAACTGCAATTCCTTATTTCCTGATTAATTGGGTTTATTTTGATTATTTTTCTATTTTTATTAGATTTGATGAGTATTGGTTATATCTGAGATACGAATAATATTTTTCCTAATCATCTATTTTTATCGTAAATATTTTGACCACTACAGTAATCCCCCATTGCCATGGTTGATTAATCGGGCATGGAAATGTTGATATGGTTGAGCCTTCGTGAAAGGTTAAAGCTTAATGCTTCCTAGGATATCCCTTTGACCAAAATAGTGTTGTTCTGAAGCGTCGTGATATCATATCAAGAGACTTGATGTGAGGATTTGTAGATGGCGCTTAGTAAATACCAAGAACTAGACCTTCAAGAAATGTGTGTGGCAATATGCATACATCCATATTTGTTTCTCTTATTAGGATTCTATATTTAGTCTGAGTAATCCCTTGTAATGTCTCAAATTTAATCAAATTTACAATATTTAAGGTGCAAATTACGTTTGTCGTTTGATAAAATGCCCTGCATAAACTATTTCCATGGAACATAATGTTTGATGTCTACATAAAGAGGGACATAAAAAAAGTCGTTAGAGTTGTTTAACTCCATGCCAGCATCTCGGAAGAATGATTTCTTCTGGAACCTTGTTGTTTCTGGTTTTGCTAAAGACGGTCGATTGCGGGTTGTTTGGAGTCTATTTGATTGCATGTCGAAGAAAATTGCATCTCCACTTTTAATGGGTATGTTTTAAATGGGTGTGTATTAGAAGCCATCAAGCTATTTAAGGAATTAAATTCGCATCCACTAGAAGACATGTTTTCTATTGATACTTTTACTTTAACCACCATTGTTGGAGCATGTGCTTATTTGGCTGATCTTCAAGGCAGCCACCAAGTCTACTTGTATACGTTCATTGGTGTAATGGAACTTGATCACGTATTGGGTACTTCTCTAGTTAATTTATATTCAAAATGTTTTGACTTGGTTACTACAAATCATGTTGTTAGCATCATGAATGGGCCTGATGATTATTCCCTATCAGCCTTGATATTAGGATGGTGCAAATTCTAGAAAAACTATTGATTTTATGTTGTCTGAATTCCCCGAACACAAGGAAACTTTTTCTAGGATGGTACAAGTCCATTTGTTGCAAATTCTCTGTCCAAGCTTGCTTGGTCGAGGATTTTCAGTCAAGAATTCTCACACCAAGTTCGCTTTGATCGAAGAAGTTTTGCATTGAATCCCTAATCCATGCTCTCGGTCGGAGAGAATTTGCTTTGAATCCTCCGATTCGTGCTTTCATTCGGAGAGAATTTTGCTTCAAATCCCCAGTTTAAACTTTTCTAAAGACGGTCGATTATGAATCCCGCTGCTCTTTTCAAGCATGATTTACTTTTGTTGAATCTCGTTTAGTTTCTTTCGAGCCTAAATGTTTAAGTTCTTCTTTTTTTTTTATGAGCTCGA
The DNA here is from genome assembly GCA_031304145.1 of Cardiospermum halicacabum. Lineage (NCBI taxonomy): Eukaryota > Viridiplantae > Streptophyta > Magnoliopsida > Sapindales > Sapindaceae > Cardiospermum > Cardiospermum halicacabum. The sequence continues at coordinate 10,005,853 of CM062396.1, read as the reverse complement.
TGTGCACTCGAGGTTCAGTAACTTGGGGGAACAAACTGTCATTAGTTTGGGCAGGCGCGTTTTCTTTTGACTTATGCCTTATCTATTTCCTATCCCCCTTTGAGGGTTAGGTCTGAAACATTTTCGGATGTAATTCTCGCAGACTATTGATTTAGTTGGATTTATGCAAGTTTTCATGTTTATCTCCCTACGAGGATTTTAGTCAAAACTCATTTCGAGTGAAAGTTCTTTATGCAGTGCCACTGCTGAGGGGATTAAGTGGGCTTTTTTGTGTGGATCCCCAGTGTGTCTTGCACTGCCAAGAGACTTATGCGAGTCTTCATGCCACTACCAGGGGCTTTACGTGCGCTTTCGTGTCTTCCGCTGTCAAGGGACTTATGCGGGTCTTCATGCCATTACCGGAGGCTTTATGTGAGCTTTCATATCTTCTGCTGCCAAGGAACTTATGTGGCTATTCATGCCATTACCGGGGGCTTTACGTGGACTTTTGTGTAGCAAATTTGTAATGTTGCATCTCCTATTATATTGAAGAAGCAGAAATTCCATTTATAGAATTTAATTTATAGTAACTAATAGACTATCAATTGAACATTGCAATAAGACCTTTATACTAACCAAAATATCATGAAACCAACATTATAACTTCTTTATTGGAGATGTTTAGCTGACTTAAAATTTGACAACCACTTATTATACATATACATATATGGTAGTGTCTTTAACTCAATTTGATTTATCCTAAAAAGACATAATTATAAGAGAACAACGTATGAATAACCAAGAGGCAATGACGCTCATAATATAGGCATCGACCTCCCATTTAAAAAAGCAACCCATTATCATATTTAGGGGTGAGCAAAATTATTTGGGTAATTGGGTAATACGGATAATTTGGGTATGTTAGGCAATTCGGTTCGGTCAAAAAATATTAACGGGTAATTTGGTTAAGGACTATTAAAAATTTGGGTAATTCAGATAAATTAGGGTAAGATGAATTTTGACCGAATTACCCTAATTACCTGAAATATAAAAACATTGTCATTTTATATTTCTAATTCTTTCTTTTATTTCCACTTCTCATAAAAAATCCCTAAACATAATGTCTTCTCTTTTTTTCTCTTATTTGTTCTCTCTCAACCTCTAACCATTGTTCCTCACTAACTAACCATTACCCATTATATATTTCGGTTAAATTCGGCCAAAATTTTTATAAATTGGATAATTGGTTAATTCGGAAACCATTAATAATTTGGTTAAATCGGTTAATCGGGTAAAGAAAAAATTTGGGTAATTCGGGTAAAGAAAAAAAAGTCCTTAATTTTATAATCGGTTAAGATTCTGCCTAAATTTAACCGAATTACCCAAATGCTCATCCCTAATCATATTTATTCAAATAGCCATTTTGATGCTCCAATTAATAAATAATTCACTCTGAGGTAGTGGGGCAATAATGGTTTTCAAAAGCAATTATAAGTTTAACTATCTCTAGCACCAATACAGAAATTTCAAACTATCTCAAGAGTCTCCCATATGTTCAAATAACATATTATTCCATAAAACTACCAAAATCATCTGGTAATGATCATTCTATTCAATTGAGTAAAAACAAGGATTTCAAACAATCACAAGAATAAGGAGCACAACAAGTCACAGTAAATTCATCATGAATAAAATCACAAAAATGTTAAAACACCAAAATGTGTTTCAGTTGAAAAATCACCATCACAGTAAAAATACAAGCAACACACTACAATTTAATAGAGATTTATGCAGAGATTCATATCCAGAATTGAAAACAAGATGAAGGCTTCCAAAAGTGAAAATTCATGAGACTATGGAAATTGAGAAGAAGAAAATGTAGAGGCATACCTAGTAATGGCGAGCAAAATAAGTAATCAATGATTTCAAACCTACAATCAAAAATTGACTCCATTCGATAACCTTTCGTTGGTATCAGTACATGTTCCTAGGATTGGAGACCTCACACACTTCTCATTTCAAGTTTCTATGCATAACGTATATCTTGAACTACTCGAATGTACTAGAATCCTGGGAGATGATTGATTATTCATGGTCCAACTCCATTCCAACAAAACGATCAATCTATGAAAAAAAATATTGTCCAGTTTTTAAGGCAATAGGATCTAAAGCCCTTGTTTCTTGTAGTGATTTAGGCCATTTCTTTCAGTTTGGTAGCCCTTCGTAGAACTATTCATCAATTTCATACCAAATAGTTGTTTGATTCTCCTTCTCATTAGTATGATCTCCGTAAGTTAAGCTACTAGCTCGATTGGTAATCAGCATGCTTTCACAATCCATATATCCCTGAGGTTGTGAGTTCGAGTGCTGGTGGAGGCGAAAGAAAGTGGGTGGGATCCACGATATCCGATTGTGTAACGATTGTATCAGTATTGATTGGTGTACGACCGGGTTTAATCGAGTGTGCACAGTGTACGATTCGGGTTTATCCGGGTGTACACAGTAACCAACTGGGCCCCGGCCCAGGACGTTACACAATAGGAGAAAGCCCATCTGGCTGTATGCGTCGGGATTACTTTCTTTAGGTTCCAAAGCTCTAGAGTGTTGTCCGTTGATGCAGAAACTAAGATCTTGTGACCTGGAAATTTCACATAGCTAATAGTTTTCTTATGGTCAACTAAAATACCATGGAATCTTATTATTCAAATCATACAAGTAAACCTCATTAATCCCCACAATTTCATAAAGCGATCATCACTGCTACTAGCAAACTTTGTAGATTCTGCTCGAGAGATGTCCCCAGACCAAGCTCTTTTTTGGTGCTCCATATACTAAGGGAATCCTTGACCAATGCTAGCCCTCCACATCTGATTATTGGGCGAGATGAAGGTTCAGGATGGAGAAGCCAATGATAAAATCTAGCTTATATGATGGTCTGGAAGAAAAATGCACAAAAGAACACGTTGGCACAAATTCAACATTGCAACAGGATTCATCTTTGGTGAATTAAAATGGCCAACAACTCCTTTATGTATGAAGAGATTTCTCAAACTTCTTTGAGGCATTTCCTCAAACAGATTCACTGCTCTATCTAATCGAATCATCATCTAACATACCATTTACATGTCTCCTCAACAGGACACTTCTTTCAGTCATTTGATTAAAATGGGGTGATGCTATTCATGTTGTTAATGGTTAAAGATAACTGCAAAAACCTCCAATATTGACGTTATTCAAATCTTCAAGGCCCCATGGTGGACGCCAAACTATGGTGGCTGCGGAAAAAACCACAATCAGATAACCTAGAAGAAGATCCTCTTTTTTATTTTGTGACACTTCGAAGATTTGAGTCTAGTAAAGATTTTAGCAATCTCTCTACAAAGTGTTTTCAAATCCCTTTTCAAGATGTATTCTTTTCTATTTATAGGAGTTTTTAGGAGAAAATATCTCCTAATCATCAATATTTGATTGGAACTGTAATTCCTTATTTTCTAATTAATTGGATTTATTTTGATTATTTTCTATTTTTATAAGATTTGAATTAGTAACGATTATTTTTTATTTTAATGAGATTTATCTGAGATACGAATAATATAAAGAGTTGGTATATTATGCTACTGTAAGACTAGCTATTACTGCTCTGATAAGGTTTGTTTAGGTGACTTACACACTGGACTAATTCGTATTAGACGTAGGGTAATACTTTTGCTTTTTCAGTCAGGTTGTTCTAGACTGCTTTGATGATTTCAGGCTCTCACATATATTTTCGGTGCAGGGAAAAACTCTAGGAACTTAGTACATGGTCTAGTAATATCTATTAAGTGGTTTAGAAGCTTAAATGACCGAAATAAACTGGATTAGCCAAGTTGAAAACAATAATTTGCTATTTTGACCCCCTGAACGTATGATTTCGACCTGCTCTTACTGCGACTGGGGTCTACAGCCGCAGTCTCATTTTTTTAAAGTTTCTAGTCTCATAATTCCCTTTTCGAAAAGGTATTATAGACTTAAATCAAACTTAAAACAAGTAAGATAGAGCCATTTTAATTTTTAGAGTCTTTTAGGGTATTCGACCCTTATAGAGTACTTAAATACTGTTAAACGGATCTATATAGTTTTAGATCATTTTGAGCTGTTGGATTTTAGAATACCTTGTTTACTCCCGTTTCGGGGACTCTGGTGTGTTTAAGTAGGTTTCATATATTGTGTTAATGTTATTCTGTTTAAATAAGATGCATTATGTATGTAGATGTTGGTTATTGGATTACTAACTAAACATTCGATAGTTTGATACTATTGTTTCTACCTTTTTGTTTTGTATATTAATTTTCCTAATCGGGACAAAAAATGTTGCGTTCAGATAGTTAGGTGGTGTAGCAAGGACATGCATATTTCACATTACATCAGCTCTGGCATTTAGTTTTCACCTTTTGGCACTTATTTTTAGATTTTTCACTTTTGGATTTTTGTCTTGGATTTTCATTTTATTTCAGTTGTAACCATAATTAAACTAGTGTTTTCAGATTATGTATTTAGTTGAATTAAAACGGTATTTGGTTTTATATTCAGAGGATTCAAATTCAGGTTTTGGTTTAATAATTAGATTGGCACTTCAATTTCGACTTTAAGTATATTTTCTATTTATAATGTGTGTTGTTTGCCTACTGTGGCGTCCGTCTCCCTGCATACGTCTAATGGATGGGGGTTCAGGCTTTACAATTAGAGATGAAAAATAAATTATCTAAATAAAAAATTAAAAAACTAATTAACATGACAGGATGAGCATAGGGTGGAGCAAAGCAGGGCACCAACCAGATTCAGACTTGCCCTACCTTGCATGTGGGGCAGGGCAGGGTGGCCTATACCTGATCCATTTCACGTATGGGGTACGTCGGGTCATGTTAGAGCACCTTGGGGCAGGTTAGATCTACGGGTCATGGCAAAAATTGTCATCCCTATGTAGAATATTAAGACCACACTAGTGTGAGGATTGTGACGAGAAATCGAATATACATGGTATACAAAATTGGTTAGGTAATTTGGAAAAGACTAGAAGACTATTTGGAAGCATCATATTTGATTAAGAATTGTATTTTCTAAAGTGGATTCTAATTAGGAAAAAGATAATTGAGAATCCTAAATAGGAAATGTTTTCTTAATGGTTTAGGATTACTTTGTGACTAAGTAACCCTGCGCTATAGACATGACACTTATATCTATTATTAGGTATCCTGAGAGAACAATGTAGATCTGGTTGGTTAGGCTTAGGAGGTGCCCGATGAGGACCTTGGAACTATGGAGACCATTGAGATCTTGAGTTATAGGATCGAGTCTTGATACCTTGTGAGAGCTATATGGGAGAATTTGTATGTGAGACTGTGAAAAATGCAATTGGGCTGAAGAGTGAGAGAGTGATGTTCTGGTTATAACCGTTGAATGTTGTTACATATTGAATTTAGTCTTCCGTCGTCCTGACAGTCGAGATTTTTTCCCACTTTGGATTTTCACGTAAAATCTTGTGTTTTATTTTCTATTTCTATTTTCTTATCTCATGCATATTTGTTTTACTTTATAGTTATCCATACTTATCTATATTATAATGATTACTCATTTCTTCAAAATGTGATATAAGAGTTAGTCCAGTTTTCCAAACAACGGTTCCTAATCTAATGACAATGAAACGATAGTAAGGAGTATGATGAAGATTGCAGTAGAGTTTTATTGTGAAGAGAAACAACGGAGTGAAAGATGATCGAGAGAGGAGGATTGCTTGTTTTTGTAAAGAACAAAAAGATGACGGTGGAGAGAAGTTTGACCTCATGAACAAGAATTGAGAGCGAAAGATCACGTGAGGGCATAATTGGACTACTCATTCTTATTCTTATTATTTATTTATTTTCAATTTTTTTAAGTGTTGGATACTAATAATATTTTAGTTGCATGATGCCAACAATTTTATAAAACTAGTGATAGTAGCCGTGCAACTCACGGGTGATTTGTGTAATATATATTATTAAATTAATAATTTGTGGTGGATTGAAAATAAATTATTTATAATTTATTAATAAAAATATTTTTAATTTTATAATTAATAATTTAAACTATTTTAAAAATAAAATATAAATATTTATTAAATTATTGTAATTTTTTTATATTACAATTCATTCACTCCAACTTTTTTTTTATATAATTCGAAGAGGATTGAATGATGAAATTATATTAAGAGTAATGCTATATAGCTACTCTTATATTTTAAATGGTTAAAACTATATTCCACCATTATTAAATTGAAATTGATTTAAATTAAAAGATTTATATATTTTAATTCGGCCCATTATTAAATTGAACTGATTGGTTTGATTGATTTGATTTATGATGTAAAATTAATTAATTGAAATGGATTAAAATATATTCAGCTCATTACTAAATTAAAATTGATTAAAAGATTTATATATTTTAATCCGGCCATTTATTAAATTGAAATAGGCCCATTATTAAATTAAATATGATTAAAAAATTTATATATTTTAATTCAACCCGTTATTAAATTGAAATAGGTCCGTTATTAAATTGAAATAGGTCCATTACTAAATTAAAATAGGCTCATTATTAAATTAAAATAGACGGGAATACCGTGAACATTCATTTTATATATATATATATATATAGATGTTTAATTGCATAAAAATTTTAATACTGAAACAAAATTAATTTTTAAATTTTAAATTTGTCCAAAATTAAAAATCATCACTTATTTTATTCTTTGAGCTTTTAATAATATTTATTTACTAATTAATATATATATATATATTAATTTTGGTTTGTTCTCTTTGTGAAGAAGTATAACAGTAACTGTATCATTTGCTGTTGGGATAAATTTCTCAACTCTTTGGCTGTCATAATCACACATCACAGAAACTCATTTTTCATATTTAAATTCTTTTTTATGCAACCTCGTATTCCATGCAATATGAAAAATAATTCTGTAACACAAAAATTCCACTTTTTGTTTTTTTTAGTAGGTTATAAACTATGTCCATAATGACTCTAACCTTAACCTAAAAAAAAATTCTTAAAAAAATCCCTGTAAAATCCACCCACTAGCTAGGTATCTCACTTTTATAATACTCAAAACGATTTTATACAATTTACTCTTTTATTAATTTAATATACAAATTTTATAACTAATAAAAATTATATGAAAATAATTTTTGGAAATTAAGTAATATACAAACAAGTGCTACACTATTTTAATTTTTCCATCATATAAATCATTGCTAATTTAGTATATTTATAATGTGTCATATAACTATAAATTTAACCTTTTTTAACCATAATTAATTTATATATATATATATATATATAAACCTCCAAAAATTTGCTCACAACTATTAGTACCAGTTAGATTCAAAATATACATTCTCTACTATCCTTTTATATAGTGGTTTTTATTTGTCTATATTTTTTATTAGTCTTAATTTTTTTTTCCAGTAGTGAAGATCGAAGCGGTAATATCCTATTAGTTATACTGTTTTGTTTGACTTTCTATGTTTGGCCGTTTGAGAAATTCCTTACTACTTGTATTACAATTCTATGATTTCCTCGATTTTTCTATTTCTGCAGGTTAGGGTTAGTTTTCGCACTTTGCTGTTCGTTGTATGCAGAAAGCATCTTGGGCTGCACTCCCCTTTTACCTTCTACATGGGTCATGTTATTTGACTTTATTGGTTTGCACTTTATATATGGCACGGACTTGAATTTTGTACTATTACTTATTAATCTAATTTTGAAATTTCTGGTCTAACCATCTAGTCCTAGTCTCGATTCATGTGGTCCAACCAAAGTGGTCGAGACCATTCTCTCACTTCAATTTTCTTATAGACTTGGAACTATCATCTCCTATTATTATTATTATTATTATTATTATTATTATTATTATTATTATTATTATTATTCAATACAACTTCCACCACCCTTCATCGTTACGATTTCATGTTCTTTCGGATCAATTCTTCACCTCCCAATGTTATTCCATCGTTTTGCTACATCTTTGTCACTTTGCCGCTCCTAATTATAACTAATGTCTCCTTCCTAAATCCCTTATTATTTCCTCTTTTGAAACCCTTGTACCTTTCCTTGCATTTTCTTATACGTATAAGTCTTTTCATTGGTAGATTTTGCTCCCACCTTTCAATTCACACACTCTAACCCTTACACTTTGTTCAGATGGCTTTCACCCTCTAAAATTTATCCAATGATATTGGCTCTCTAACTCATCAAGATCTAGATCTTTCTCGTGACTCTCTCGTAAATACTTGACCAAATCTCACTCAGGTTGAAGAGCATATCCCGATATCGCGACCTCCGAAACATCCTTTAACGAGACGTCTGTGTAACCTACTTGGAGTGGAATTTTTGAGTTATTCGAAACTCTAAGAGTTCTTGCGACGACTCCAAGTTTGAGTCTCCCTTTTTTGGATCTTCCAACAAATTTTTTTAACGGCTATAGTCATCAATTACTAAGGATGAGTTACCTGACTTGCTAGTTTCTTTATAGCTACCAGATTCCATTTCCGTTACGCTTCCCGATAAGCATGAGCGACCTTCTCGTCCACCACCTAATAGGTTGCCTTTAATATTCACTCCTTTGAATTCGGGCTCCTGGTTCCTCATTCACAGTTTCTTCATTATCTGTTTAATCATATCAACATTGCTCCTATCTAGGATCATCCCCATTGTTATAAATTTATTTGGCAGATGTAGAAAGATTATGGTGACCCTACCTTTGAGGATCTAGCTTGTATGGCAGTTCTTGTTTGAATCTAGTTATTAACCTGGTTCGTTTCGATCACATCAATGACAAGTGTAGGGAATGACCTTCATACTGTTCCATTCCTCACCAACCATGAAGGTATCTTGTTTTATGTTTAACTGATATAGATTATACTTTCGTGTTTTTCATCTATTTCTCTATTCCTCCATTCACTTTTCTTTAGATGTTCATCTTTGACAAGACAGAAAGCTAATCTAGATGGTGACAACGAGTCTGCTCACAAGAGGTTTGCTGTTGTTTCCATCGCTGGTGTGTGTCTTTTTGCTCTAATCATTGCTTAAATTTTAATTTTTTTTAAATTTATTTTCCCTCTCTCTCTTTAGGTTTGTCTTCTCCTTCCAAGTATCAAAGGGGTAGTTCCATTATTCCTCCATCTCTTAAGAAGAAAAGAAGGAGATTTAATCATACTTACATTTCTTCAGTCGTTTCTCTTCTAGAAGCTGAACTAGAAGCTGGTGACAACACAATCTGCAAGATGTTACATCATTTGGCTTCAAACAAGACTTCGACCATCACTTCTTCTGATTATCCCCACTCTCTGGCCGATAGTTGTCGTCCGCTAGTTCCAACTTTCAAGTGTCCTCGTGGTGACGCCAGTTCTTCTTTGTATTCCCCTATGAGTGACTCCTATGAATCTTTAATATTTTTAAACATACAAACTTTCTTAAAAAACCATATGAATAAGGAGAATTTAATTCAAGTTGCTTTTAGACATCTTTTGAAGGCTATCAAGTGTAGTTATTTTATGGCTTGTCTGTTAAGAGCTCGATTTTGCTATTACTTTTTTTTTGCTAACATTTCCATTGCTACCTTTTCTTTTTAACATGCTTTCTCCTCTTTTCATGCAGCAAATTGCTAGAATCTTTTGTGAAGGAAAAAAGAATCCCTTTAGGATGAATATGCAGAGACTGTATCTCAATGCTCTAGCTTCAAGGATGAAGTGAAATCATGTCCAGACTCTGAATGATACACTAGCAGCTACAGAAGAGAAGTGTAGGACTGTTACTGAGGCAAAAGATTTTCATTTGTTGAAATTAAATTAGCTCTAGTTTGAGATTGAGAACATTATCACGAATACCTTTTATGAAGCCCGGAAAGAAATTCTTTAACTCTATCCAGGTTTGGATCTCTCTAGCATGAGCATTCCCCCAAGGACAACTTATTCTCCTCATCCTCTCGTTGTTCATTCTCTTCTAGAGGCTGCCACTACTAGAGGTCCTGCTAATTCTATGAGAGACGATGTGGACAATGACGATGCTGCCCAATCATATTTGTTTATATATTTTGTGGATTGTAGCTTTTTTTAAAAAAATTGGGCCTTGTGGTGTACTCTTCTTGGCAGACTTGTTATTTCGTTTAGGCCTTTTGGTGTGCCCTTCTAGACTTATGTTTTAGGACTTATTATTTTAATATTGGGCATTTTGGTGTGCTCTAGTTTCTAGCTGATTTTAAACTGTGCTACTTTATTTATGTGCCTTTTGGTGCGCCTAATCTATCTTTAACTTTGGACCCCTTTTTATTTTACTTTTAGGCCTTTTGGTGTTCCCTTCTAGTGTTGCATTTTAGGCCCAAAACTTTTATTATTAAACTTTTAATTGAAGAAACATTCATTCTTCATGTTTGTTCTTGTTTAGGGGCTTCCTTTTTTTTGGACTTACATATTAATTTTGAGCCATGTAATTTGCTTCATTACATCTTTCAAATTGTTTTACATTTGGTTGTTTCTTCTTCAACATTTGAAATTCAAATTTTACAGGATGTCTCTCATGAACCTTAATTTTCAAGAAGTGTGATGTATTTTTAAAATGTTTCATTTTGTGTATTATGAACCTCAGCAATTCAATTGTCGACATGAGTCTTTCCCTCAAGTCGTTTTTTAACAAGTGAAATTATAAATTTGTTGTGCAATGTTTCACCCTTTAATGTATTCATTCACAAATAAGTACAGAATGATTTCTCATTCATCAAGTTTTTGACGTTTCTTTACATCTTCTTGGAATTTAAATTACAAAGTGTAACTGATTTTATTTCATTGATAATACTTCTTAAAATGTTCCAAATTCTAGGTATGGTTGATTAGCTTCCCATTCGTTGTGATCAATTTGTATGTCCTAGGCTGTAACTCCATTTCCACCCGATATGAGCCTTCACAGTTGGGTCCCAGTACTTCTTCCTCTAACTTTTTGGTATTTGCAGTTACCTTCCTTAGCACTAGATCTTCTTTGGTTAGTCCTCTTAGCTTTATTCGTTTTTTATAGTACCTGGAAAATCTCCTTTGATAAGTTGTTATCTTTTGGCCAGCTATCTCCCTTTTTCCTGTAGTAAATCTAAGTTATTCTTCATCTTATGATCATTTTCTTCCATATCTAAGATTGTTGTTTTGGAACTAAGACATACCATTTCAGCTGGCTCCATTACTTCCACTTCTAATGCTAATGAAAATAGTATTTTCCGGTCGATGTTTTGTTTTCCTATATGCTCATTATGTTTCAAGTAACTCGTCCGCCTAAGCTCTCTTCCAGCTTTCAAGTTTCTTTTTCAATATTTTCTTTATTATATTTTTAATAGCTTCCACTTGACCATTGGACTTTGGGTATGGTATAGAAGCAAACCTATTTTGGATCTGTAACTCTGACAAAAGGTTTGAGAGCGCTCATTATCGAATTGTGTTCTATTATTAGAGAAAATGGAACAAGGGATCCCAAATTGACATATGATTGACCTCTATATGAAGCTAATTACTTTTAACTCTATTACCGTTGTTAGAGCCTCTTCCATCATTGTTAAAGCCTCTGTCTTAATCCACTTAGTGAAGTAGTCCACCACTACTACCGCGTACTTTACGCTTTATTTTCCTTTCGTCCCTGGCCCTATCAAATCAATTTCCCATATCACGAACAATGAAGGTGATGTTATTGCTTCTAATGTTGTTGGATGGAGGTATTGGATAGTTGAGAATCTTTGACATGCATCACAATATTTCACTATGTCTCGTGCATCTTGGTGCACTAAATGCTAGTAATATCCTTATCTTATTACTTGTGAGCTAACATTCACGGACCATAATGGCCTCCACACTCTACTTTGTGGATTTCATCCAGCACAAGTTTTGCCTTTTCCTTGTGAATAGATTTCAACAATTGGAGAGAAAATCCCCGCCTATGAACTTCATCATCTATAATGCAAAATCGACTAGCTTTTCTTCTGAGTTTGACTACCTCATTGGCATCTTCTGACATCTTTGTTTCTTTCAAGTAATCACGTATTAATGTCTATCCAACAATGTCCATTATTGATGCATCGTACTTCCCCACCTTCTAAAAACGTTTAAGGACTTTTCTTAATCTTTAGCTATACTCCTTGGGGCATCAGAGCCTAAGGTGTAACGCCCAACCTCCAGCCACGGCGGAGCCGTGAATAGAGATCGAAACGCCACATATTGAGACAGGGTTAAAAGGAATTGCTACCCATATCACCAATGTGCACATTATTTTTTGGGAGCCTAGAACTTGAGAACTCCAAAGTTAAGTGAGCTTGGCTTGGAGCAATCTTGGGATGGTGACATTCTGGGAAGTTTTTCTCGAGAAGCATGCGAGTGAGGACAAAGCATACTGGAAAGCATAATGGTGGTTTGTGGGGCTAGTGGTCAGCCTTAAGACCGATTGTGAATGATGTGGCACCTTGCCACCACGCCTCGGGTTCATCCGGGAGCTGGACGTGACAAATGGTATTAGAGCAACCTTGCGACCATGAGTGCGCCTGTGGATGAAAGAGTCCAGGACATTTTTCTAGCAGGGTAAAGATTCTAGAAATGATGTGGGCCAACCACAACGACGACGTTATGGCCTAATGGGGGTGGATTGTGACACCCCATATTGAGACCATGTTAAAATGAATTGAATTGCTACCCATATCACCAATGTGCACATTGTTTTTTGAGAGCCTAGAACTTAAGAACTCCAAATTTAAGCGTGCTTAGCTTGGAGCAATCTTTGGATCGGTGACTTTTCGAGAAGTTTTTCTCGGGAAACATGCGAGTGAGGACAAAGCATACTGGAAAGCGTAATGGTGGTCTGTAGGGTTAGTGGTCAGCCTTAAGACCGATTATGAATGATATGGCACCCTGACACCGTGTCTTGGGTTCATCCGGGGGCGGGGGCCGGGCGTTACATAAGGATCTGAGGCCAGCTTTGCAATGAGATCCGCAATTTTGTTTTCTTCTTGTGGTATTTTTTTTTTCAAAGTCCTCTAACTGCGTGGCACACTTTTCCATTTCTTTCAGGTGATTCACCATATTGTCTTGTTTTATTTAGTACTCTCCACATACTAGATTAACAATTAGTTGAGAATCATTTTTTTTTGTTACATTCCCTTCCTTTAGTATTAATGCCAACTGAATTTCCACCAGTAATGCCTCATATTCTACTTCATTATTTGTTGCTTTGAATCGGAATCGTAATGCCATCATGGTTTTATTGCTTCTAGATCTTAAAGTATAATCCCTACTCAACTTCCTTATGCATATTTAGAGCCATCTACAAACATTTTCCACCTTAGTTCTTTAGGCACTATCTTTTTTTATCCCTCTTGTTTGTTTCCTTTTTCAAAAGGTTTTTTTTGTGGTCCTAGTTTTCTCGGGATTGAGTTCTCTATGAAATTTAATTCTGCCATGAAATCGACTAAAGCTTGCTCTTTAATAACTTTCCTCGATTTACTGTATATCATACTGATTTAACTCCGTGATCCACTTTACCATTCCAACTGAGATGTCAGGCTTCTATAACACTTGATTTATTGGTTGGTTAGTTACTACCTCAATTTTATGGGCCGGAAAATAGGGTCTTAGTTTTCTTAATGTAATCACTACATCATAGCAGAACTATTTTGCCTTTGGAAATCATTTTTTAGTTTCTTTCATTCCTTTACATGTCTAGTAAATTGGTCTCTACGTTCCTTCAGCGCCTTCTCGTATAAGCGTTGAACTCAATATTGTATCGGATACAGACAAGTATAAACTAATGACCTCTTATTCCTCTGGTTTTCTTAACAATGGTGGTGTTTCAAAATATTTCTTCAGTTCTATAAATTCCTACTCGCAGCACTCTTCACTCCAACCACTTTTTTCCCTTTACTAATGGCTTTGAAAAAAGTCAAACATTTATCAATAGCTCTGGATATAAATCAATTAAGTGCGGCTATACTTCCTGCCAATTTTTGAATTTCCTTGACTTTGGTTGGTGATTCATATCGATAATGGCTTTTATTTTGTCCAGATTTGCTTCAATCCATCTATACTAAACCACATATCTGAGGAACTTTCTAGATTTCATTCCAAAAGAACATTAGTCAGGATTAAGTTTCATCTCATGTTCTCTTAAAATTTCAAAGGTTTCTGTGAGGTGCTTGCGTGGTCTTCCACCATTTTTGATTTGGTGATCATGTCATCCACATATACCTCTATTGTCCTCCCTATTAGTTTTTTGAAGAGTTGATTCACCAGTCTCTGGTATGTAGCCCCTGCGTTTTTAATTCAAACGATATCAATTGAGAGCATAAGAGCCCCTAATTGGTTATAAACACAGTTTTTTCTTGATCTGGTTCAAACATTCTTATCTGTTAATATGCTAAAAATACGTCCATAAATCTCATCAAATCATAACTTAAATCATGTCCACTAATTGGTCAATTCTGGGTAATGGAAAACTGTATTTTGGACAAAGTTTGTAAAGATCAGTGAAGTCCATTCACATTCTCCATTTAACATTCTTCTTTTTCATAAGCACAACATTTGTTACCCATATGGATATTTAACCTCACAAATGAAACTTGTTTGAATTATCTTGTACAACTCCTTCTCTATCGCCCCATTTCTCTCTTGGTTGAATACCCTCATTTTCTGACGTTTTGATTTGACATGTGGGTCCACACATAAATGATAAGCCGAAATAGATGGATGAATTCCTAGCATTTCTTTATACATCCATGCAAATATATCATTATATTTCTTCAATAAATCAATGAGTTTTTGTTTGACTTCAAGCCCAAAGTGTAGACTGATTTTCACTACTTTGGTTACGTCATTTTTGCGCACTTAGACTGTCTCCGTGTGATCCTCTTTACTCCCTTTCTTTCTTCAATTTTCAATTCTCTTAGGTCTATTGTTGACACGTTTGGTCTCCTTACCGTATCCGCATAGCACCGTCTGGCCGACACTTGGTCTCCTCGCTCCTCGCACTCTGTTGACCTCTTCTCTAACAGAAAATTTAATATTGTGGTAATAGATTGACACCACTGCCTTAGCCTTGAAAAAAAGATCTTCCCGATATTATATTAAAGTTTTCTAGGTAGTCTGCTACCATAAATTCTATCATGAAAGTTTTTCTTATCAATCATTCTCCTATTACTACTAGTAGAATTAAGGGCCCCCCATTGGTGTTACAACCTCTCTTGCAAATCCATCATCAGAGTGCTGATTGGCTTTAGCATGAGATCTCGCAGTTCTATTTTCTCTCGGGCATCTCGGTAAATTATATCACATGAGCTTCCTATGTCTATTAAAATTCTATCTACCTTCTTAGTCAAAACCTTCAAGATGACAACCAGCCATTCATCATGTGGATAACATATTCCATCCTCATTCTGTTTGAATCTCAAATCAGGATAATGGTATACATTCATTTCTGAATTCATGTGGCTTAATATGATCATCCTAGTGGTATTTTGTCGCCGTATTTCCCTTGCATAATTGTTTCTAGATCGAATTGAGTCTTCTCCTATAATTAATCCCCACTAATAGTACGTATGGCTACTTCTTTTCTATTTTATGATTTCCTTCGCCATCAGTGTCATTTTTCAACTTAATTTTCTTTCTTTCTAGCATTTCTCCTCTTACTTTGGTGAGAAACTCTCCCGAATATCCCTTTTTGATCAAATCCTCAATCTATCACTTCAAACTATAAAAATCTGAAATTGGGTGTCCAAAATCCTCATAGAATTCACGAAACTGTTGTTTGTCCAACCTTGAAACCTCTCCTTGGACCAAGCTATGTATTTTTAGTAGCTTATTGTGCTTAATTGCTATAAGAATCTACTCTCACATTGCATTGAGGGTTGTGAACCTTTTCAGTGATTCACTACTTTTTCCATTTCTTCGTACCTGTAGTAATATTAATCTTGGTTATGTTATCTTCGTCTATTTTGGTAGTTCATCTTTCAGGTCTCAACCCTGATTCTTAATATCTCATCTTGCACGATCCCTTCGTAACGGATGTCCCACAACACATTTAGGTAATCTCCTTAATCATAGAGATTCTACCTCTCTGTGTTATTTTTTAATCAGAAATTTTTCATCTATTTATAGTTCTTTAAGCGCTCAAGCATAATCTTCCTTATAGGTTGTTAGATTGTTCTCTTTAAATGACCCCCATAATTTTCCCACTCTAAAGTTTCTCCAAAAATTTGTGAGCTTTTCTTGAGCATTGAATACTCCCAATTGCATCACCTCCTCATGATACTTTATAGCATAAGTCTTCAGGTTCTCATTTTTCTAGTTGTTTGACATATTTCAGAGTAGTTTGATTTCTTGGAGGGGGCTTTGCTCCCTGGAATTGGTTGATTAGTTCTTGTATCAAAACTGAGAATGTGGCTATGCTTTATCTTGGGAGGCATTTTAACCATTGTCTCATCGGTCCCTCCAGGGTCAGTGGGAACACCCGGCACATATATTGGTCTATCAAGCTCTGAAGGATCATTTGTTCTTTTAAAATTTTGACATGTGCCACTGGGTCAGTTGCACCTCGGTTTCTTTCCTGATTTGGTTTTTTGAACTTTTTCGAAGGATTCGCTAAGCGTACATTCTCTGCAAAAGTTCTGTCAAATGATTCAATAAGGTTGGCTTCCCCGTCTTCCTCATTGGTGTGCTTCAATGTGTCAAGTTCATTCTTTAACTCCCTAATCATCTTCTCAATGTTTGCACTTTTAGCCTTCTACTCCAATTCATTCATTAGACTTGTTTTAGCGTCGAACTCCCGTCTCGATGGGACCCGAGATGTGGGTCTACATGCCATGGCAATCGATTTCAATATAAAATTTCAATACCCATACAATTTCAATAATCGATAGAATTCTCAATTTCACAATGCTTATCTTAATTAATCATCCACATTAGGTTCTAATTACAAGGATCAAATAAAATATCATCAATCTCAAAGTACAAAGTAGTCATTATTACAATTAGTGGAATCCTACCTTATCTACTTCATTACTCAAATACATCATTAAAGAGTTAATGAAATACATAATGTTTGTAAAATAAATGACAAGTTTTAATATAGTCTTAAAACATGAATAAAAAGGGAAGTAAGTTCTTGAAGAAAATCTCATCCTCTAAGAATAACTCGATCACTTGAGTTTGTCATTAACACACAAAATAAAAAAAAAAATAAAAAAAATAAAAAAGAAGTAATTTTAGGTTAACAATGCCTAGTTTGCAACTAATCGACCTAGATAGACTTATATATGTTCATGTCATAGGAATGTAAGAATTTAAATGTCACATAATGCAATATGTATAGTTTAGTTATAGATCACCAATAAATGAATCATATATATAATAAATCTATCATTCAATAGGGTTCGATCATGCCATCAATCGACTTAATTTATCAAGTTTTAAGGCATTATCGAACCAATTATCGTATGCATGAATGATTTGTGTCTCTGACCAAACTATGGACCGAACTCTATACCAAACTACAATTCTATGACTCAATGCATGAAGGATACCTGTCCCTATACAAACTTAATACCAAACTCTACACTGTACTATAAGTTGATGACTTAATGCATAAAGAGTACTTGTCTCTATTCGAATTGCTCACCGAATTGTATACTAAAATAAAATTTTGTAGCCTATGTAAATTAAAAGCACATTCTCTGTCTAAATTGCTTACCAAAATACAATTCGGTAACCTATGTAAACTAAAAGCACACTCTCTGTCCAAATTGTCTACCGAATTGAATACTGAACTATAATTCGGTAGTCTATGGATAATGGTTAACATGCTCTCTGTCCGAGGTGGTTACTAAATTGCATACTGAATTGACAATTTGGTACCAGCTGGAAAATCCTCTATTTCAAACTCAGTTTTGGGCTGATAACTTCCAGTTATCATCTAAGAGTGACCATGTGTATCATTTGTGCAATTTATACCATACTATTTTTGGACATATTTGATTATTTGCTATTAATTTGACTTGTTTTGTCAGTTTTGTGCAGTTAGAGCTTATTTTGCAATTCTGATGATTTTGAGGGCTATTTAGAGAAATTACCAATCAAGTAAAAGTCAAACAACAAATGAAGACCAATGATTTATTTTGGAAATGATGATTTCTTTTATATTTGAACTTTAAATTCTTAGTAAGATTTTTTAGGAGATTTTATGGTTTTGTTTTCTACCTCCCACATCTTTAGTTTTAGTATCTATATTGTTTTATAAAGAAGAAAATTAGGTAAGTTCGATTTTAATTTTCTTTCTAGTTTTATTCTTGGTTTTTGTTCTTCTCAGTTTCTTTAGTTTGAACACATAGTTTATAACGACGATGCTAACTATGAGCATAGCTAGCTAAGTTATCATAATCCAGTAAAGTCGATTAGTTTTATTATTTGTGCTGTGAGATTTGTAATTTAATATTTATTTCTGCAGTATTCATCGCTTCACTGTTATTCATGGTTTTGCCTGAATGTATTTATTTATTTGATTAGTTAATTTGTCTGGTTAATTGATCAATTAGGTTAATAGACTACTAGTTAACAAGATTAAATGCATAATAGTTTAAATTGAGTAAGCACAGGTAGTAAACAGTGTGATACATAGTGCTGTGTGGATTGTGGTCATAGGTTAATGAACACACTTTGTTGATTTGGTAACTATGACCATAGGTCTTCCTAATTCTTAAAGCAATCTACGATTGAATCTGTCAGACACTTGTTGGAGTTACAGATATGTTAAAGGCTAATTAAAAGGCTTTTGTCAAGTTAGTCCAATAACTAAGGGAAGAGTAGGTGGTTGGGCGTGATGTCAACTACATATAACTATGGTTACTGTAACTATAACTATGGTTACTGTACCGAAATAATTACACTCAGATTCGATGATAAACACAATAATTGACTATACAAACTTTGCTGGATTGTTTCTCTTATTAATTTAATTCTCTATAATTTTAATTCTTTTTTTTTTTTTGCCTATCAACTTCAAAGCCTTAATTACTTCACAGGTTATTCACAAAATTTGAATTAATTAAACAATTCTATGTGGTTCGATCCTATTTACTACTGTCTCTAATATTTAGCAGGATTATTCTCTTTTATTTTTGACGGACTTGACACACGTCAGAGCGATTTGCTCAACTTTAAAACCTGACCAAATGTTAACAAAATTCAACCAAATTTTGTATACACACTCTATGGACATCTAACAACATAATAATTCTCACCAAACATTAAACAATCAACCCCATTTAAGCACATGATGTTGCACAAGTGGCCAGTTTGGTTAACTTCTTGCAACAATGCATAATAACTCCCAATGCACACAATAAGGAAATAGTCCAATTATTTAGTGTCCAATTTAAACATATCAATATACAATAATAAATTCCAATTCATTTTAAGTCATGATAGCATTTCATTCATTTAACATGATTATTTACACATCATTATAAGCATAGTTTCCACACATCATGACTATAACAAATTCATCAACATCATTCCCATATTTATTTAAGGGAGATTTCCAAAAACCAACCACAACTTTGGATAATTAGCCAAAAAAAAAAAAGTATAGCTTTTCCAATTTTGGCCAATAACCAACATTTGGATGAATTTCATCAGAAACACTGTTCATATCCGTTTAACTGTTCCCGCTTGTCAATGTTAGAGGGTATTCTGGTCATTTTCTTTTTTAAATTTAAAAATAAATATATTTTTCGGAGGTGGAGATAATGGAGCCGTGAGTTTTTTAGGGTAGTCTCTATTTCTCGATTTTCTTATCTGGGTCGATGTGGGGTTTTGCAAAATAAGGGTTTTTTTCGGAGGTGGAGATAATGGAGCCGCGAGTTGGAAACAAGTGTCTGCTTGGTCGTGAGATCGGTAGCGGGTTCTTTGGGGAGATCTATTTGGGTGGGTGGATTTGGCTTTTATTGTTTGGTTGGTTGTGATTTGTTTGTTTTTGTTCTTGTTGCGGTTGAATTTAATTTTGTTTATTATTTTATTTTTGTTGCTGGTACTAATATTCAAACTAATGAAAAATGGTGAATTTTTATGTGAAATTGTTGAATTTTTGGGGTCTGATTGAGTTTTGGATTTTAATGTGTTGAGCTGTTGAAGTTGTCGGTTTTGTGTGTTCTTCAAAATTGACCTTTTTAATCAATTTGAATTCCTATTCCAGAGTGATTGGTGTGGAAAATTGAAATTTCTTGGAACTTATTTTCATCATCTTTTTTGTTTTTCAAGTTAGAATGCCTTTTTATTTGGAAATTCAAGTTGAATGCTTTAGTGTCAATGGTTTATGGTTTCACATATCCTTTGTTTTTTAATTCTTTTATTTTTTTTAAAAAATATTTTTAAAAATGACCAAACTGCACTTTGATTGTGATAGGCGGGAAAATGGCGAACAGCAGGTGAACACAACAACAATCAATTAATAGGGACTTAAGCATAGTGCAAACCTTGTCTTCCAAGTCAAAAAGTTAGGTCTTTACCACTTGATGTTTACCTCCTTGTGCTCCTACTTGTTGTTAGTTTCCTAAGGGAACAAATTTAAGGATACACATTCAACATCAAGAGACTAAAATATGCAACACAACACTAATAGCAAGATAGGAATCAATTTATAACACCCATGGACAAGCTATTTAGCTAGTAGAGACAACTAAATAATAATGGCTAGATTCACTTTGAAGCTCTTACTACAATTTTAACAATCTAACACCATTCCTAATGCATTAGAACATCATCAATCATAACTAAACACCACTTTTCGGAGATAGTATAGAATATAGAAAAATAGATTTTACCTTAGTATAAAAAAAGCTCCAAATGTTCTAAAAATCCCCAAAGAGTGACAAGAGTAGTGTGTGGGGTTGATTGGGGTACGAAGTCTGGATTTTTGTGGTGGAATAGTGAGATTGACAATTGATTGTGGCTAGGTTTATGGATAATTAAATACGTATTTTGTTTTCTTGATAAAGAGAGAGAGATGAATCGAGTGAGAGTGTGTTATAAGTAGGTGTGGGCATAAAAACTGAAACCGAACCGAACCATGTGTTTGGTTCGGTTCGATTTTTTAATGAATTTAGTTTGGTTTTCAAGTATAGAAAACCATTTTTTTCGGATTGGTTCGGTTCAGGGTTTTCGGTTTTGATCCGAACCAAAAAAATTAGTTAAATTAATTCCATTTTTTCAGTTTTAGATTGAATCGAACCGTTATTTTCAGTTCGGTTTTCCTATTCCAAAATCGAAAATTTTTCAGCTCAGTTCAGTTCGGCCGAAAGCCGAACCGAATCGAATCGTGCCCACCTCTAGTTGTAAGCTTAGAGACAATGACTAGCATCTTGGTTAAATATTGGGGTGCATTTAGGTGGATGAGTGGGTGTGTTTAGTGTGTATATGAGTGTGTCATGGGCTTGGAGTTGGATTGGGCCAATTTGGGCCAAATCCAATTTCAAGTCCATTTCTCCACCGAACCACTTTTTGACACTGCCACTAGTTTTTAAAAATTTATTTTGACATTTCAAAATAAAATTAGTCATCAGCTTTAAAAATCAGTATTTTTCCGCTCAATAACTAAAAATTCATGTTTTTACCCAAAATTATTAATTTTCTATTTTCCATTTAATTAAACTCTAAGCTTCCAAATAGTCTAGTGCCATTAGTCTCTACTTGCCCCAAGTTTAAAATTCTTCTATTTATTCATAATTAGAATTTAGAAAGAGGTAATATAAAGAATTTTTTTTTTAAAAAATCAATATTTAAAATAGTCAAACAATAAGCGAAATTTTTTACCCCAATTTTTGGACGTTACACTTGTAGTATTTGGTTGTTAGTTCTTTAGTCTAATTCTATGTTCCTTTTTCCATTGTTCTGACATTGCTTTGAGTTTTGAAGTTTTCTTTCTAGTACTAGACTCGTTATCATGGACATCCTCCGACCACTTATCGCTTCCATTATAGTCTTTCTTCTTCTCTTCAGGTCCCTCTTCCTTTGACCTTGGCTTTGTTAAGTTGTTGCCTCTCCATCTTTTAGTGCGTCGAGACCGTCCCCGCATGTCGGTGGTTTGGTGGTGGTATCTTTCAGAGGTTCCTTGTTTTTCCCATCCACTAGGCTACGCATGATGGTAAGCATGTTGGTAACGTCTTCCCTAATATGTTATTGCCCGTTTTCCATGTTATCCATCTTATATTTAGTTTGCTTGACCTTTTCTATTTCCTTCATTTGAGCTTTAGTTTTGACATATGGACCCTCCGCTTCCAGTGGAACTTCTATTGAACTATCCATTACAATAAGTGGTTTCTTTAGCTTGATTGTCTCTTTTCACAATTATGTTTTTTCTCCTCCCATAGACGACACCAGTTGTTTAAACAAAAATTTGGCTGACAACATATTACTATTGGAAATTACATGTTGTATTGGAAATTACATGTTGAATTCAAAACGTATATCCTCCCCCTCTCCTATTTCGACTACCTCCTTATATAGAGGTTTTTATTCGCCTACTTATTTTCTCATTGGTCTTAATCTTCTTCTCTTTCTCGGTGGTGAAAATCAGAGTCGACCCTTTTCTCTAGTTATGGTGATATCCTATTAGTTATACTTAGGGTTAGGTACAGTCCGGGTCATTTGAGCAAAATAGAACCAAAAACTGAATTACTTGGTTTTTTCATGTTTAGGACCGGACCGACCCAAATAGATAGTTAAAACCGACCAATTCGATTTTTGTTGGATTGATCCAAGTCTGTCCGATTTTACTCGGTTTAAACTTTGTTGTTGGGTTTGATATTTTGGTTATGTTTTTGTTTAGAACTTGGGCGGTGTTTCAAATTAATACTATCATTTTATATAAGAATCAATATATATATATATGTTGTAAAAATAAAATAGAAGTGGGGTAGAAGAAGACAGTTGAATATGAACTGGAAATAAATTCGGATCAGAAAGTTCACCTGGTAGTCTTGGGAATCTTGGATCTTGAACAATTAATTAAACAAGAACAGAAAGAAGAATGAAGAAATGTAGAAGATAAGCAAATTGGAACAATCACCAAATCTGTCACTCACCTCTTATTGTTTGCGCGCGCGCGTGTATATATATATATATATATATATATATATAGCCTTGCACGTGTCAATTTGCATGTACATCTTACTTGCATGCACTACAGGTGGATATCCACCTCAAGGTTCACAGCACTCCCCCTTAGATTCCACCTATTGACTGCCTCGTTAAAACCTTGTCAGAAAAACCCAGTGGGATAAAAACTGGACAAAGGAAAAAGAGTATAGCTTATGGAATCCAATTACAAAAACTCCCCTTGTTAATTACACCCATAAACTAATCTACAAATCTGAAGAGCTTTCGCATTCCGATCTCGTAAACGAGCTTTTCAAACGTTGATGTCGGTAACGATTTCGTTACTAGATCGGCGAGATTATTGGAAGACCAAATTTGCTTCACGTCGATCTGACCCGTATTCTGAAGCTCGTGGGTGTAGAAGAATTTTGGGAAAATGTGTTTGGTTCGATCTCCTTTGATGTAACCTCCCCGAACTTGGCGATGCATGCAGCATTATCTTCAAAAATAACAGTTGACCCATTTGTAGTTTTGGAGATACCACATGAATTTTGGATATGTTGGATCATTGATCTCAACCAAATACACTCTCGACTGGTTTCATGTAATGCCAAAATTTCAGCATGATTCGAGGACGTGGCTACTAAAGTTTGTTTCGTAGATCTCCGGGAGATCGCAGTACCATTATATGTAAAAATATAACCAGTTTGAGAAGGTCCTTTATGCAGATCCGAAAGGTATCCAGCATCGGCATAACCAGTCAAACCCAGAAAATTATCAGAATTCGTATAAAATAATCCCAAATCTTTCGTACCCTTCAGGTAACGCAAAATATGTTTGATTCCATTCCAATGACGACGGGTTGGTGCAGAACTATATCTCACTAATAAATTTACAGCAAAGGAGATATCTGGTCTCGTACATTGAGCCAAATATATCAGTGCACCTATTGCATTCAGATATGGTACTTCAGGACTAAATAATTGTTCGTCATCATCCGTCGGTCGGAATGGATCCTTTTTGGGATCAAGTGTTCTTACAACCATGGGTGTACTCAATAGATGGGTATTATCCATATTGAACCTTTTTAGGACTTTTTCAATGTATGCTGATTGATAAACCAATATCTCATTTGGTTTATGTTCGATTTCCAGACTAAGACAATATTTCGTTTATCCCAAATCTTTCATTTCAAACTCCTTTTTCAGATATTCAACAGTTTGTTGGATCTCTTCTGGAGTCCCAATGATATTCATATCATCGACATAAACTGCTATAATTGCAAACGCAGACTCTCATTTCTTTATAAAGATACACGGACATATCGTATTATTCTTGTATCCTTCCTTAACCAAATACTCGCTCAGGCGGTTATACCACATTCTCCCAGATTGTTTCAATCCATACAGGGATTTTTGTAACTTTATGGAATACAAGTTTCGAGATTTTGATCGATGAGATTTAAGTAATTTCAGTCCTTCTGCGAGCTTCATGTAAATATCACCATCAAGTGATCCATACAGATACGCAGTAACTACATCCATTAAACACATTTCAAATTTTTCAGCAATTGTAAGACTTAACAGAAATCGAAATGTAATTGTATCCATGATTAGGGAATACGTTTCATCGTAATCAATTCCAGGTCTTTGTGAGAATCCTTGTGCAACCAAACGTGCTTTGTATCTTACAATTTCATTTCTTTCGTTTCGTTTTCGAACAAAAACTCATTTGTAACCAACTAGTTGAACATCTGCAGGTGTTCGGACTATAGGTCCAAAAACTTTTCGTTTATTCAACGAATTTAATTCTGCCTGGATTGCTTCTTCCCATTTTTTCTAGTCATGCCTTTTTTTACATTCTTGGATATCACGTGGCTCATAATCATCATATGAAATACTAATTGCCACTGAATATGAAAATAAATCATCAACGATTGTTTCATTTCGATTCCAAGTCTCTTGGATGAAGTCTATGAAAATTTCTTCATTTTTTGATTCTGGTATTTTCGTATTATTTTCTCCTTCTGGGAGGCTATTTTCAGGAATCTCATTAACTTTTAGGATTTCGTCAGATGTGGTTTTAGGATCCAAATCATTTTTTTTCATTTTCGTGGGATTGTATCTTTTGAACCAGAGGGTCTACCACGCTTCTGGCGGGGAATTGGAGTTTCGCTTGCTATTGTCTTTTGAGATTGTCCTTCTGGGACAATTACCCTTGCTGGTATATTAGCAGCTTTAATATAAGACTTGGTTATTTTTGAAGTATCATTGAATGCATCAGGCATTCAATTAGCTATCATTTGTAAATGTAGGATCCTTCGAACTTCGAGTTCACATTGCGGGGTACGTGGATCCATATGCGCCAAAGTTGGAACCTTCCAAGTTAATTCAGATTTCTCTTCTGGAGAATTATTTCCTTTTCCAAGCGATGGAAAATTACTTTCATCGAAATGACAGTAAGCGAATCTAGCTGTAAATAAATCTCCTGTCATTGGTTCCAAATATCTGATAATTGATGGGGAATCAAAACATACATAAATTCCTAAACGTCTTTGGGGTCCCATTTTTGTTCTCTGGGTCGGAGTAATGGGTACATATACAGCACACCCAAATGTTCTCAAATGTGAGACGTTAGGAGGATTCTCATATACCAATTGT
The DNA here is from genome assembly GCA_031304145.1 of Cardiospermum halicacabum. Classification (NCBI taxonomy): domain Eukaryota; kingdom Viridiplantae; phylum Streptophyta; class Magnoliopsida; order Sapindales; family Sapindaceae; genus Cardiospermum; species Cardiospermum halicacabum. Next base: position 9,980,031 of record CM062396.1, on the reverse strand, counting down.
AATGGGGAATATTGATTATAAGCAGTTGGACGGATACAAATCAAAACTACAGCATGCAACATAGCATGTCCCCAAATAGAAACGGGTAATCTTGAGCGCATTAACAATGTTCGCGTAATTAATTGAAGGCGCTTAATTAATGATTCAGCTAATCCATTTTGGGTATGAACATGTGGAACTGGATGTTCAATATCAATCCCAGATACTTGACAGTATTCATCAAATGCTTTTGAAGTAAATTCATCAGCATTATCAAGTCTTATACTCTTAATAGGGTAATCTGGAAAATGAGCTCGTAATCGAGTAATCTGTGCTAGCAATTTTGCAAAAGCAACATTACGAGTGGATAACAAGCATACATGGGACCATCTTGCTGATACGTCTATCAATATCATAAAGTAGCGAAATGGTCCACTAGGTGGATGAATGGGTCCACATATATCTCCTTGAATTCTCTGTAAAAACGATGGAGATTCAAAACCTACTTTCGTAAACGATGGTTTAGTTATCAATTTCCCTTGGGAACATGGGATACACAGGTCCCTATCATTCAGTAGGATTTTATGATTTCTCAGTGGATGCCCTTCTGAATTCGCTATTATTCTTCACATCATTATGGATCCCCGGATGCCCAAATCTATCATGCCAAAGCTGGAACATTCTAGGATCAGAGAACTTCTGGTTCTCAGTAGCATGGGTTTCAATATGCCTGATGGTTGTATAATATAATCCTGATGATGAAATAGGCAACTTTTCAATCACAAGCTTCTAGCCTGATTTGTTCGAAATAATACACAAATATTCAACACCCTTTTCATCAACTGTTTTAATATGATATCCATTCATTCTTATATCTTTGAAACTGAGCAAATTTCTTCTGGATTTGTGAGAGTATAACGCATTTTCGATTTCCAATTCAGTGTTATTTGGTAACACAATTGAAGCTCTTCCAGAGCCTTCGATCAGATCTACTGGACCTGATATGGTATTTACCTTAACTTGAATTGGAATCAATTCCAGAAAATATTTTGTATCTCTCAAAATCGTATGGGTTGTAGCGCTATCGGCTAAACATATATCTCCAGATATAACTAATTCTTGATTCGAACCCATAACCTTTAATAAAATAAAACATAACATTAATTGAATGGAAATGTAATATTCATAACTAGTTACAAATATTTACAATCAAAATTAAAATTACATTTCATTCTATTTACATTCCAAAAACAAGAAAATACATTCACTTGTAATTAACAGTTCCATCACCAATCAGGTGATCTATCTTCCCATCAGGATCTTCAAAGAAATCAGCAGTTTCCAGATTTGATATGTCGACAGGACCAGTATCACCATCGCCAAAAACATTAGCCATATTCGCTTCATTATTCTTTTCTTTTTCTTGTTCACGCCTCAGCTTTTAATAAGCTTCAACTACATGTTTGGAAGCACGACAAGTCCTCGAATAAAAAGTGGGGGAACCACATCTATAACATGGACCACGATTGAACTTTGGTGGTTCCATAACTTCTTTGCTTTTGCTGGAACTAGCATTATTATTATTATTCCACTTCTGGGGAGCATTTGGATTATGATATGGATGTCCATAATCCCTATTACGACCACATCCCTGACCATTTCTAGATCCTCGACCACCTCGGCCATTACCACGCCCATTTCCATAATCATTCCATCGTTCAGAATTACGGTCACGACCACGGCCACGACCACGACCACGGTAACCACGACCACGACCACCGCCTGGGTTTTCATTATATTGTGCATTCACTTCTGAGAATGCTTGGGTGCCAACAGGGCGTCTTTCACTATTTCTCAACAACAACTGGTTGTGTTTTTCGGCAATATCCAAATGTCTAATCAAATCATCATATTTTTGGAATTTCATTTCCCGATACTGTTGTTGTAAAATTGTTTGGGAAGGATGGAATGTGGTAAATGTCTTATTTAACATTTCATGGTCAGATTTTGTTTCCTTACACATTTTCAGCTTATTCACAATCAAATACATGGCTGAGTTGTATTCACTCACGCTTTTAAAATCTTGGAATCTCAAATTATGCCATTCATCTCGTGCTTCAGGCAGGATGATTTCATTTTGGCGATTGTATCTAGAAATCAATGCTTGCCACAGATCTGCAGGATCATTGACAGTCATATACTGATTTTGTAAATCATCATTCAGATGGGTTCGGATTATAATCAAAGCTTTATTCTTTTGCTGCTCAGTTGTTTCATTATTCTTATCCAGAGTCCCGTACAGGGTCTTGGATTTCAGCCTTATCCCACAATCACTCAACCATCTCATATAATTCGCTCCAGAAACCAACAATGGCTCAAATTTGTATCGATTCATTTTCTGCAAAACAAGAACACTTTCTTTAGATTTCCAGTATTTCCAGAATTCAATTTAAAAAATTCAATTATTCAGCTCGGATGAATAATATTATCATTTCAAACTTTTCAGATCCACCATTTATTCAACTCAGGTGAATAATGGTATTTTTCCAAAAATTTTCAAATCCATCATAATTTCCAAAATTTCCCAGAACACACAGAAGAAAGAAAACATCATCACTAGACACTTTCTGATCTGGAAGATACGGCAAAGCGGCAACCAGAGAGCATACTCATGCTGATAACGTGTTGTAAAAATAAAATAGAAGTGAGGTAGAAGAACACAGTTGAATATGAACTGGAAATAAATTCGGATCAGAAAGTTCACCTGGTAGTCTTGGGAATCTTGGATCTTGAACAATTAATTAAAGAAGAACAAAAAGAAGAAGGAAGAAATGTAGAAGATAAGCAAATTGGAACAATCACCAAATCTGTCACTCACCTCTTATTGTTTGCGCGCATATATATAGTACATAGCCTTGCACGTGTCAATTTGCATGTACATGTTACTTGCATGCACTAGATATCCACCTCAAGGTTCACAACAATATATATATTATTATACTATCCATTAAATTTTATATGACTGAAAATTCATTTTACATACAAATTTATTGAATAAGTTATTTTTCTTTTTTAAAAATTTTTGAATAAATATTTATTTATTTTTATATAAAAAATGTTTAAATTTTATAATACAACAATAACCTTAACAAAGCAGTATATTTAATCACAAAAATATTAGAACACAATATTCAAAAATAATTTTATATATATATAAAGTGTGGCGGATGCAATAAGATGTCAACGCTGTGAATTGACCGCGTTTGACTTTGAAATTTTAATAATATATACATAAATAAAAATTAAATTCTTGTAATAAATTTCAAGGTGAAAAAAAGATTTTATGAATAATGTCTCCCGTACATTAGTGAAAAAAAAATAGTTTGACTTTCTTTAAGTAGATAAGTTGCTTTTTAAGCATTAATGTTAAAAACCCAAGTGAATGATAGAATATTTCAATTTGTTTTTTCATTTTTTAAATATTAAAACAAAAATCAAATCTCGAATACCCAAATCAATTTATTCATATTATCTCTTTTCTTTTTTTTTAAACATTAAAAACAACAAACAAATCCTGAACCCAAATCAATTCACTAACACTAGCTCCAAGACAATCCGTCCCTAATACCCAAATCAATTCAACCACACCATCTTTTTCAATTTTTATAAACATTAAAAATAAAAACCAAATTCCTAATACCGAAATCAATTCACTCACATTACATATGCGACAACCAAATTCCTAATACCCAAATGAAATTAATCATCAGTTGATAGAATTTTTTCAACAATGAAATTAATCAATGCTAACTTGCGGAAGAAGATATTATTGACATTGTTAAATTTTTTTTCCAGATCTGCCCATATATATATATATAGATCTGTTTCTACGGGTTGTGGTGTTATGGCGTTTTGCTGTCTGTTGCATGCAGAGAGCCCTGCACTCCCCAATGTTATTTGACTTTTCTAGTTTGGGCTTTACGTATGGCATTAGCCTGGGCTTATATTCTTTTTGCTTATTAATCCAATTCTGAAATTTCTGGTCATTTATATTATAATGTCTATAATATTATTTATTTCATAAAAAAACATATATAAAAATATTTCCACCATTTTCAGTATTTATTTAATAATAGTATATGATCTGATGAAGAATTAATAAAAAATATTTATTTTACTTTTTATTGAATAGATTAATATCACATAAGATATTTATTATTTTTATAAAAAAGATTGAGGTATTTTTATCGCTAAATATTAAATTATATAATTTTTTTATATAATTTCGTAAATAAGAGGGACTTTTTGTAGAAAAGCCCCCGAACACAAACTATCCATCCATACCAGATGGTGTAGAGCAAAAACACCAGATTCTATTTATCTCATCATCAACCGATCGAACCAACCCTTTATTAACACCAGTCTACCTTTCAATTCCCTATTGAAAGGGGTTTTGCTATTTTTGATTTCGAACCATAAAGCATGTCAATTTCGACCCAATTTCAATTCACAGTGTATAAGGTACTCTGGCTTTCTCTTCTTCCTGTGTCTTCTTCTTTGATTAATTAACTAACCAGGTACTTCTGTTCACTCGTGTTTGTGTAGAGCCCCGTAAATCACAAATTTTTCTCTTCAAAAAACAACTCTTTTCAAAGAGCTCAGTTTAGCAGCAGGCACTTTCTGGGGTTTAGTTTGAAGCATATTCGAAGAAAAAAGACAGGTAATTTTCAACAGTTTGGTTTGAATTGATTTGTTCACCAGATGTTATCAAATTCTAGTGATTTTGATTCAATAGGAAGTGCTTGGCTTGTTAAATCCCTAATATGATTGGATTTTAGCCTACATGCATAGAGTTTGGGGAAAATAGAACTAGATAAACAAGCACATCAGTTTAATCGTGGATTGACTTTTATTTGAATTGTGCTAACTTTAGGTCAACTTGTGCGAGTAGATTGTTAAGAATGCCTTTGTTTATGAGGTGGGTGCTAAAGTTATAATTTGAAAATCAGAATTGGTTTGGTTACTTTTCCAAAAGCCTTGGCAGAGACTAATTAGGGTTTGGTTTATGTAGACATTGGACTTGATTTGATTGCTGTCTGAATTATCTAGATGTAGAGTCTAGGCAGATGGGCATATGATTTTAAAATGATGGTGCCAAGTGAGGACTTTAACTTATCCGTGGGAGAACTTTAATCTTCCAAACTTTTACTGAATGTATTAGGGTGTCGTTTGTATATTGAGTTGCCTCTTGGTGGTTAGATTTAAGGCGGTAGTTATATTGACCTTGTTTTAGAACTCTTTACTGATGAAGTTCAAAGAATGAAGATCTTAGAATGAGGTTTTCACTTTAATGTGCTTATTTCGATGATGAAGGAATCCTAGTTTCACCGTGCTGTGTCCTTCCATTAACTGAAGAGAATGTGGAGAAGGTACTGGATGAGGTTAGGCCTGCGTTGATGGCTGATGGAGGTAACGTCGCTTTGCATGAGCTAGATGGTCCTGTTGTGGTGCTAAAGCTAGAGGGAGCATGTGGTTCGTGTCCCAGCTCAACCATGACACTGAAGATGGGAATTGAAGCTCGTCTCCGTGATAAAATACCTGAAATCTTGGAAGTGAAACAGATCCTTGATACTGAAACAGGACTAGAACTCAACGAGGAAAACATTGAAAAGGTTAGAGGGTTTGAATTGAACCCCATCACACAATGCAACTTTCATGTCACCTCTAAATTATCCGAGCCTAATTGAACGTAATCTTGTATCTGTTACATGTATAGTTTGTGTTTAGCATTGAATTCGTAACATGTTACCTTTTCAGGTTCTATCTGAGATTAGACCCTACCTTGCTGGTACAGGAGGTGGGACACTTGAGCTGGTTGAGATTGATGATTATATTGTCAAAGTTCGGCTAAGTGGACCTGCAGCTGGTGTCATGACAGTTCGTGTGGCTCTTACACAGAAGCTAAGGGAGAAAATACCAGCCATTGCTGCAGTCCAATTGTTAGATTGATTAAGACATGTAAGTTTTACATCTCATAAACTGAAAAAGCAAAGAGTGACCAATTCATTCATCATCATAGTATAGTTGCTATTGAACGTAGTATTTAGACTGAGAAATGTTGGGTTCCTGTACAGAATGATATCTGAAATCTATTTGATGAACCTCAGATATGTTAGTTATATCTTGATATATAGTTAGCTTACATGAAATTAATTTCCTCTTCTTCAAAATTCACTATTTAGTATCTTCTAATTACTTCCACATTGATTGTATAGACTGACCTGTGGTACAAGAGCTTTATGCATATGACCATGTCTCTTAGGCAACATTTTCATCTTCATGTAGTTACAGTACAGAATCAAATTAGTGTAAAATTGCCCCAGAAGGCTTCCTCTCTTCATTACCATAATCACAATACATGATGACAGTATACAATTAGTAAACGTTTAGAAGTACAAAACTAGCAATCGAATCATCAATTTAGTAATCATCTTCATCATCATTTCTTGACCCAATGAATTTTCTCACAACAGCTGCAGCAGCACCCAGAAACATAAACAAAACCAGAGTATCAAATCCGCCTCCAATGCCTACGGCAACACTAGGACCAGGTGCAAAGAAGGAAAACGGCGACCAACCCCAGCCGCCGTAGAATGGCACTCCATAACCGTACCCATACCCGCCTACCAACGGTGGGGCTCTTGGTGGCGGATTGATGTAGATATTTGTCCTGCCCAGAAACATCAAAATTTCATTTTATTTCAATAATAATAACCATCTGTAACCTCTATTCTGTGTGATCTACTTATGAATGTATCAAACTCCTCTATAAAATTCCAAATATGTTTCTACAGTTCTACTTGTCCTTGATTGTAGCTTGATACCATATCTGAACTATCACTTATTTTCGCTTCACTGGTTGATCAACAAATTGGAAACCAAAATCATCTCAATGTCGCATTGATGCAAAATTTATTCATTCCAAAACCAATTCAGCTTCAATTCAATCTTATATCAAACCATGCACCTAATTAAACGTTTTTTTTTTAAAAATAAATAAAGAAAAATTACCTAGAATTGTTGTTGATCCTAGGAGAAGATCTAGGAGCAGAAGACTTGAAAGCCTGACCACCAATTCTACCACCACTCTTAGCAGCAGAAGCATCACCAACTGATCCAAGTGTCAAAACCCCAGCAGCTACTGCAACTAGAGCTAGCTTTACCAACTGATTCTCATTTTTCCTACCCAAAAAATAAAAAAACAATCTCAATCAAACAAACAACACAACCCCAGTTAAACTAATAAACTGAAGTAACTACCTGGAAGAGTCAGTCTGGTCATCATGTCTGGAGCTGCAAGAGACAGCAGTAAGAGATATGGGTTTCTTAGTTCTGGAATTGTGGTGGGTTGGTGTTAAAGCGTTTGTTAAGAAGGTCTGTTGAGAGAATGCTAAAGACATGGTTGTGTTGTGGGTTCTGAGTATTTTGTCGAATTGGAATGAGTTTCTCTTCAGTTTTCAGATATTTTTTCCTTCTTCTTTCTGGTTATCCGTTTGTGGATTCTGAGTTTTCCACGTGGTCTTTTATTACTGGTTCAAAAATTGGTTAAATAGAATTTTGTATCTGTACTTTTGGAGCTGCCCGTTGGACTTCACTACTTGGACTTGGGCTTACTGTGAGATGATTGCATAATACAATAACACCAACTCTAATAAATGGGTCCGTACATTTCTGTGTCGGAAAAAAGGAACATTCATATAAATGTGCCATTTTTCACCAAGTCTAATAAAGGAACATTAGCATATGCTCATCTATCTTGCATAAGTCACTCTAACTACTGTCATAGTGACCAAGTTGTCACATGTATTAGAAGAAGAATGCCAATTTGAAGATATTTTTATAATTTTTGCAAAAATTAATCTAAAGCGAAATATGGTGTTCGAAATAACCTTTCGATCTATGCCTCTTATAAAAGCTATTAATTATAATAGTTTAGCCAACAATAAATGCCACTATAATATATATAAAGTTAACCTTTTTAAATTTAAATAGCCATTAGTATTGTGATTGTGTATAATGAATATTCTACAAAAATTTATATAAATGTTTTTAATTTGCTTATCTCTCATAAAAGTTTTATCTTTTCATAATGTTTCCTAAATTTTTCTAATGATTATTTCAATCTTTTATATATATATATATATATATATATATATATATATACTAAATTGAATCTTTTCAAAAGTACAGAAATAAGTGCAAAAGGTCCTATTATTCCAATTGAGAGAAGAACCTATAATTAGTTTTTTGAAAAATTTTCAAACAAACAATTTTAAAGAAATCTTTCAAAGAGTAATTAGAATGTATCACATTTAAATCATAAATATAATTATTATGTGTCAGGTTTATATGTTTTAAATTTAAATCTGGCAGTTGAAAGATATCACAAATTGAATAACAAATATAACTATTTATTTATTAGGTTCATGTTTTTCTCATTCAGTTACAGTGATTGAAAGGTATCACGGGTTGAACAGTAAATGTAATTATAATAAGGGATAATGGATTTATGGACCCTTGAACTTGTAATGTTTTTTTTTCTTTTGGACCCTCCAACTTTGCGGGGTTCCATTTGGACCCTCCAACTTGCCAATTATCAAACACATAGGCACTTCAAGCTTATGTGGAGGATCGCGTGAATTACAAAAATAAAATGTGCGTGATTAGTATATATATGGTATCTAAATGCTTACGTGGATATTTACTTTTAAAAAAATCCTAAATCAATTTTACACCTTAATTGAGCACGTCGTAGATTTCAAGGACTCTAGGAATGAAGATGATGTGTGCCCGATGCCGAACAATGCAATTTTGAAGGTTCCACGGATCGAAAAATGCGATTTAGAGGATGCCGCTGTCGGATGCTTTTGCCAACAACAAAGCTTTATGTGGACAAATCCAAGGATTGAGACCTTGTAACAATTTGCCATCTAGAGGAAAGAGTTATGGAAGTAAGAAAAACATATTAATTGTACTTAATGTTGCTCCTATAGCAGGTGCTTTGTTTCTATTATTTGTAGTTATTGGTATCTTCGTATTCAGAGCTGCAGATGTTTGTTTGATAGTCTTTCAAAATTCAAATTGGTGATCGATGAATACTTCTAAAACTGTGTAAGTCGATGTCAATAATGTTTGAAATCAACAATGTATGAAAATCCAGTGTGAAAACCCTAATTTCTCTTGATTTCTTCTTCGCCAAAATCTTGCTAATTGAAACCCTAACCTTGCTAATTGAAACCCTAATTTTGGACAGTTTTAAATCGCTTCGCATTCTTCATCTCAAATCAAATGAGTTTTGATGAATCGAAAATTGTCTTCAAACACAATGTTAAAGCCACATCAGCTTATACCTATTAAATTACATGTCACTTACGTGTCAATTTTAAATGACACGTCAACATAATTTAAACATGTCAAAGCAATTGTAATTAACGCGTTATAGTGTGATTTTTTAAATAATGCAAAGGGTTGAAGTGACAGAGAATTGACAAGTTAGAGGGTCCAAATGGAACCCCGCAAAGTTGGAGGGTCAAAAAGAAAAAGCATTACAAGTTCAAGGGTCCAGAAATCCATTATCCCTTATAATAAATCACGTTTACGTGTTTCTGCTTTAGTTACCATGGTTGAAAGATATTATGGGATCGAACAAGTAAATACAATTATGGGATGTTTATATGAGTTGGGCTTTTTAAAGTTTGAATTTTAAATACAGGCCTTGTTTGAAAAACTTTCAAAAATAATCTTTTAAAAAGTTTGGTTTTTATATATAGGATGTACTACCTATTTTATCATTATGGACAAAATACTTTATGATGGACTTTTTCAAAGACACCCCTTGACTTATAAGAAAATAGGATTTTACCATACTCTGCCACCAAATCTTTAGATCTCAGGGTCTAAACTGAAACTGAGTAAAACTAAGCGTATGTCAATAACTTTTGAAAGTTTTTAAGCTTTATACTTAATATTTTGAAATCTACATAGGATAATGCAGCTATCCAATGATTATTATCTCTCTAAAAGAATTCATAGCTATCATGACTAATTATAATTTTTATTTTAATAATTTGGACATGACTATGATTTAAAAACCAATTTTTCATGACTTTAATCAATATTAAATCCTTTATTGTTTGCAAAGATTCACAATGTTTCTTTAAAACGTTCGAAAAGTTTGACGTTAAGTTATGACTCATTAATCATTCTTTGACATAGTTCATGACGAAGTTGTTTTCTTCATCTATTAGATCTTCTGTATTTTCTTCTATATATTCTTTTTTTTTTACTCGATAACATCTTCAAAACGTTTTAAAGACTTTTAAAATTGTCATAGTCTTCCATTGGAATTCTATAAAGTTTAAAGTAAAGAGAATTGTAGAAACTAATGTCAATTTATTATGTGTTTTGGAATTATCTGGAGATCAAGCTCCTGATTAGAAGAAGGATATAAATATTCCTTCCTTTCAAAAGTTGAGGCCTTTGAAGAATTTTCTTTAAGAGTGTTTCTCGGAAGATATTTTTCTTACTGAATAAGACTTTTAATAGGTTTACTTTTTCTATAGAAATCAAGAATTTGGTGTCCTCTTCTTTGAGGGGTTTCTTTTAAGAGGGATTTTGAAAACAGACTATCAAAATATATTTGTTCCGAAGTAGCAATCATCATTGAATGTTGGCTATTAGTTAGTGCATAACTAAAGGCATATGCGATACTGAAAGCAACTGCCATTCCTTTATCATATTTGATCTATAGAACTTATGAACAAGAGTTATTACAATGTTAACATTTTCTTATTTAAGAGGAATAGCATAGCTAAGGTGAACCTAAAACTTTAGTTATTAGACAGCTAAGTTTCCTATAACAATTCCAATTATTGAATCATTTAGATCTTGAATTCTTTCATCTTTAACGACAATAGATATAGGAGAGTGAATACCTTTAAGAAATGTAGACTTTATAATTATCTAAAGAAATCCTCAATGGGTACATTCCATTTGAAGTTGTTCATGATATTTAAGTTTTTCAAGGACTTTTTCGAGTTTTATGAGGTCAATTTGTTCAATTTTACTCTGACCTTTAGCATCTTTAACATCAATAGATTGTTCACATACTAATATACCATAGTTAATTATATTAGGCATACTTATTGAAGACATTATTTTTAAAGAATTAATTCTTAAAGATTTATTTTAAAAACCTTCCTTTTTTGAAAGAGATATTTCTCTATTGCAAAGTTCTTCAAATTCGCGATTAAATCTTGTGAGTGTAGCCTCTTCATGAAAATCTAAAGACTTAATCAGATCCATGTGATGAATTTAAAATAAACAATCTTTTCTAAAAGAGAACTTATGATACCTTAAATCTATAGAAGTGATTCTGCATGAACCTTCTTGCCTTTGCTTCTAGTATTTGGTTTCTCCACAGCCACTGTCTTCTCAACTCTCTAAAGAGTTTTGATAGAATGCTACTTATGCAAATCGACTTATATATGCAAAAAATCACAAAATTTTCTTTCATGGAAGAGAGAGTTTTATTTATCTATCTGAAGTTCAACGAGTATGTGTTACTTGGTTGCACCTTTGGATAGATAATTCAAACTTATATAGGCCTCAAGTAGGGTGAATGGACAAACCCCAAACTACACTTTAGACGTAAGGCCATGCGTCACATAGCTCAATCATTACATGACTCATTCACATGACTCAACTATTTCACGACTTACTCACATGTCTTACTACAGACCTTTGCTTTTTACATTTGTTTGTTAGTTTTTAATGAAGACCTCGTGGTCCCATTCTGAGTTAGGATATTCTATCTTATCTTTTAAGGTAGATTTCACCTTATCTTCTTTACACTTTCTGCCAACACTTATCTCGAACTTATATAAGCTTCAAATTCTTCTTCTGTGTCAAATTGACACATTTAAAAAAAGTACACCTGAAAGGTATGCATGTAAAAGCAGATTCTGAGTCTTATCTCTTTTGACAAGACTTCCATCATCCCTATGAAGTGCTTGAATTCTCCATCGAAGTCAAGCACTTTTTTTATCTCTTATTCAGAAATAATTCTTTTATTTACAGACCAGAGTAGGCATTCTAGTGACTTATATGAGACTCTCATTAGAGGCTGATAATTGAATGTAGATGTAGTTTTCCAGATTGATGCTAAAATATTAACAATATTCCTTGTGCAAAGAATATTATTGACTTTCTCATCATTTTTACTGATGATAGTGATAGAAATATGATTTCGCCATCTTCTTCAAAGATAGGTAAAGATGATGTAAAATAGAGCACCAGTCTTTCACTTCTAGTAATTTGTCTAAATTTTCCCACCACCATCTTAAAATGGTGTGGAAACTTTTCTAAACACTTAATAGTCCCTATAATATAAACTTGATAGAGTAGTCCATATTTCAGAATTTGTAGACTATTGAAAGATTCGCATCCTCTTTAGCCATAATTTTAGAATAATCCCCCATGCCGTTGACCCACCTTTCAATTATATTGTATAAGGTCCACAATTTTAGGAATATGATTAATTTTTCAAAATTTGCTATACTTAACTTCATCGGTTCTTGAACTTAACCACTTGTGGGAACTGAAGTAAAGAGGTACATAGACTTTGTATTTTTCTGAGTTACTGGATGTGCTAGTCGAATTAGCCTCTCCCTGAAAGACTTATCATTATTATTGAACTCATCGAAAGCATCCTTTGCTTGTTCAATTGTTGGATACTTTTTGTGAATGACTCTCTTCTATTTATGATGAATAGTGAGACTTTATGCCATTCATCGTAGACTCCTTTACCAGGGCTAGTGAAGATGACATAATAATCCTTCTTTGGGATTTTTGACTTATTTATCAATTCATTGACTCTTTCCAAATCTTGAATTACTTTGGCTCTGTTTAAGGAGACTGCCAAGACAAACTCCTTATTTTTCTCAAGAAATGGTTTTTCTGGAATTGATGTTGATGACACCATTGTTGATGATGTCATTATTATTGAAGCTATTAGCTCTTTAATTGTCGTTGTTGACTTTTAGACTATTATTTTTATTGGGTTCACCCCGCTGGCGTTTGCACATTCTGATGGACTGTTGCAATGTTGACTTATGAGTTGAAGAGTACTTCTGTCACGTCTGTAAGATGGGGCTATTTATTTTCGTATTTTGGAATTTTATTTAATTTTATATTTATTTTTCATTCAAGGGTAAAACGGGTATTTATTTTAAAATATTGACTTCCTAGTTTTACTTTAAGATTTGATTAATTTGACTTTAAGGATGATTTTGATAAACAAATGGAAATTTGATGTAATTTGTAAATATTGTTTACTTTGGGTCATTTTAAAACAAAAGGGAAAATTAAGGGTCTATGGCAACATTTGTCATTCATATATGAAGAAAAATAAGGACTTTAGAATCACTTTTCACAAAAACCTAGGGAATTGATTTTTCACGTGTTCATCTTTTCTCTCAAACCAAAAATCAAGCCACTGATTCCTAAACTCCATTTTTCAAGATTTCAATTGAAGAATTGTGCTTGTCTTGGATTCTTCTTTTCCTAGGTATTGTTTTCTACTCCCATTTCTTTTGTTTTAAACCACCTTATTTTGATTTGGGGATTTTGGGTCTAAATTAGAGTTTGATGAATTGGGTTTCTATTTCAATTGATTTGGGTTTTGAAACCCTTGATTTTCAATATATGTTATTTGGGTCTTTTGGGTTTTTAATTGAGATTTTATTTGTTGATTATTTGAAAACCCTAACTTTCTAGAATTGGGGATTTATGAAATTTATTCTTGATTTGATTTAGATCAAATTGGGGATCGCCAGCCGGAGTGATTTCGGTGGGTTTTTGGATTAGCGAACAAGGTTAGTAGCCTTCTTTATGCCCTCACGATTGTATGTTTCTGTCTGTTTCGTTGTCTGTGAATCTGGATTAATTTGATATAAAATAGAAACTAAGAATTGATTTAATGCTGTTGCATTTGTGGATTAATTACTTGGATATATCTGTTGCCTTTGTATCTGCACACTATCTGATTAAATTTTGTAAATTCTAATGAATCTGCTGCTTTAATGTGGACATGTAAACCGGTGTCCATATCTGTCTGTTAAACTGGAAATATGAATTCTGAAATCTGCTAAAAGTCTTGTCCTAGATTAATACGATAAGACCACCATGTTGTAGGAAAAACTAGATGTATATATCGATGCGCGAAAGCGTATATGGCCTTGACGGCCAACCCATTTTCTGGATGTGACGGCATCACTTCTGGAGTTCTGCTCATGTATGGATGCGACGACATCACTTCTGGGATCTTTCATCCACTTTTGAGGGTTTTACCCTATCTCTGTCTATTTATGTTCCCGATTTCTGTTATTAAACTAAGGACAGGCCTGGTAAGTTAAACATCACTTAATAAGTTGATAATCTAAAATCTGTTATATTGAAAACATTTATGTTTCTCCTTATGAATGTCTGATATGTATTATTTTGATTTTTGTCTATCACTTTATGATTTGGGTAGTTTGATTTTGACTCTTAACTGGTCTTAGGCGTTAGGAATATACCCACATAGATGGCTAGAGTTTGAATAGCGGAAAACATAATTTGAACTAGGCTGATAACTTGCCCAGTGTCCCTAACCGAGTTAGGTACCGAACTGGTAACCGGATTGTCACTTAAACTTGAACTCATAAAGTAGAATGGTCCTTGGCCGAGCTCTTGATTAAGCATAATATGTGCAACATTTGAGCACTATTTCATTAATTATTCTAAGGATATTATTGTATTTTTGTGCTAATTTGCCCGATTTTTGTGAATGTGAACAGTTTAAAGGTTTTGTGCAATTATGAAGATTTTTGGGATTTAAAGCCTAAAATACGGAAAGTCGAGGATTGAAGTCAAACTTTCAAAGACTGTTTCAAATCTTTCAAAAGTCAAATTAGATATTATATTTTTAAGGAGAGGATTTTCAGGAGATTTTAGGGGATTGGTTATTTTTCTTAACAGAGTATATTACTCTGTAGAATATATTTATTTGATTATCTTAGGTTTTGGGAATATTTTGAGAGAAGAACGAGGCTTGAGTTTTTTTCTATCTTTTTCTCTTCTTTTACTTTTGTACGTTCAGTTTGTATTATAGACAATGATGTTGACTGCACCCATGGGGTGCTAAACTAGTCTACCTAGTTAAACGATCGATTTAATTAATTCGTGTTGTGAGATCTTTACTTCATTGCTTTATCATTTAATATTTGTATAGTCTCTGTGCCCATAGTTAAGGTTATCTCTATTCTCATAGCTAAGGTCATGTTAGTTTTATTCGATTAATTGATTAAGCGTGCGATTAATTAATTAAATAGGCTAATACACTGCATGTTAGATAATTCGTAATTAATCTGATCTAGGTGGTGTTGAGGTTTCACAATCATAGTTCAAGAACTGTTGTACTGATTCATTAGCTATGTCCATAGGTCTTTTCTAGTTCATAATGCAATCTACGTTAGATTAGTGATTGATTCGAAGGGTCGTACCCGGTCAGTCTAATAACTGAGGAAAAGATTTGTTGTTAGACACGTTATCAACAACTATAACTATGGTTATTAAAGTTGATAGAGATATCTTTAGAATCAATGATCAACACATTAATTAAATGATCGGTTAGCTGGGTCTTTTAATATATTTGATCATTAATATTTACGTTCTTAGTGTTCAATTCAAATTCACTTTTAAACCCCCCCCCCCAGTTTATACAACATGGTAAATATATAGATCAGAATTGATAATCGTTCTCTGTGGATTTGACCTTGTTTACTACAATTAATTTGTCATTTACAGGATATTTTAAATATTGACGGACTCGGCACCCGTCAGCTCTTTACCGAGCTAGTTTCTGAATAACAATTCGGTCAGCCTTGTGATCAATAGAATTACTCTCTGGCCAAACTCCAAACAGAATTAGTGGCCGAACTGTAGTTCGGTTTAGTCGTAGGAGACTGTTCAACCTCTCTGACCGGACTCTTTACCGAGTTGAATACCGTATTACAATTCGATGTGTCTCTGAGGTTTTAAAATTTTTCTGACCAAGCTTCCTACCGAAATTAGTGTCGAGTTGTCACTTAGTTATCTGTCGAATTCGAATAATTGCCTTCCGAATAATTTCTTTACCAAATTCATTTTTGGGCTAGAAAGGCCACCAAGAATTCTATGACTAAAGTCTTCATCCATAACTTTGGATTAGCAATATCGCTATCCAATTCAAACACATAGATGAATTCTTCATTCTCAAATTCTCTAATAACATGGTTGATTTCCTTGCTAATAGGAGGTACAGAAATGGATAATTGAGCTAATGACTCAACCATGTTATGAAGATTAAAGATTTATTGTTCAATATTCATTCCTTTTTAAGAAGTCTATATTGAAAAGAATAATCTATCTCGACGTAGTCAGACTGAAGGTCAAATTTATCATTAAAAAAACATTGTAGATACTCATGAGAAATAACAATAGATGACAATTGTCTTTCTAATTCAGGAGATGTTAATTTGGATTTAATATAATTAATTAGAAGGGTCATATTGTCAATCGCAGCAATAATTTTAATCTGATTATCGATTATGGTCTGCTTATTAATCAGATTTTCTTTATAAAAGATATTTATATCTTTGTTTCCAAAATGAATTTTGAAGATTTATTAGTTCAACAAAATTTTGTTTAATTTCTTGAGTAATGGATGGATGTTCCGGGTGTTTTGATACATTTTAAAACATATGTAAAGAAAAATCCAATTTTGAAAAGTTTGGGGCTAAACTTTTGCTTTTACTTACTATGAAAATAGTTATGAAGGGTAAAATGGAAATCACGACCATGCAATGGAAACAAAACTTTTTTATGGCTCATTTTTGTAACTTGAACTTTTTGGGCTTATTTTTAAAAACAAAACTTTTATAGACCTAAAATATGCAATTATCCCTACAATTATTATCTACAAAGTTCACATATCTCTTAGTTCAGAGTATAATATGTAATCATTTTATATTAAGTTTACATATCTTTAATTTAATTATTATGGTGGAAAGATATTATGATTAAAAAATAATGTAATTATTACATGTCAGATTTATATATCTTAAATTTAAATAAAATGGTTGAAAAATACGATTGAATGGAAAATGAGAATTCAAATTTGGATAAAAGTCCAAAGTAAATATTAAGGTAAAGAACATATCAGTTCCTTGAGTTCATCCCTTATTAATTACTAAGACGTTATTAGAAATTTAAAATCCCTTCTCAATTCTTACATTAATATGATATTATCCGTTTGGGTAAGAGTCAAACTCAGACGAATTTATTTTTAAATACCGACCAAAAGTCAACACGGAATTATTTTTAAGTACCAAACATGTGCAACAAACTATATATTGGATTACCATGTACTATTGGATTTGATACTTAACTGAAGTCTTTTTACTTTGAAAAATCAAAGTCTTTTGTATTATAAAAAAAAAATATATATATATATATATATTCTCATTAAATACAGATCTATATCCAACCAACTATATGTTGGATCCTACCAAAGTCGATTCGCAACTCTTATATTAGTATGAAATTGTCTGTTTTTGGACAAAATCGAGACCGCACAGATTTGTTTTGAATATCACCACCCAAAATGTCTCATACTAATGAAATTTTTATAAGTCATTATTCTCTTATGTTACCGATATGACAGTTGATTTGACACCTCAATTATATATAAATATATAACTCCTCTTGGTCCTTGAACGTTATAGAACTGATCTAAAAGAAAGTGCAATCTGATTACATTTAAGTAAGATTTTTCCCCGGTACATATGAGACTATAACAATTAAAGAATAATAAAGAAATAAATAAGTAATAAAGAAAAAAAAATCGTTGAGCTGAAATGCACTTGAAGCCATATCTTGGTAACAAAATAGAGAATACAGAGTCATAATCAAACACATGTTTGGTGAGGTTACATGCCTTGACTGGTGAGTATGAAAACACACCACATCAAACATGTCCGTACGTACGCCTGGGCTGGGACATGCATATCATATGATATCTGAAGCTGGTGTTGTGTTTTGTGATCGAAAATAGAACAAGTCTAGACAGCAGTCACCTCTAAATTTGGTCCAGCATTAACTACTTGCATGTTCTTCTTTTGTCAGTTTTTGATCTTCCAATCTCACTTATGTTATCTTCTGATGCATGTTCATTGATTAAAATAGAATAGAGTACAACCGAACCAGAACCAATTGAGTCGAGTCGAGTCAACTTGCACGTGGCCTTTGCCCAATTCATGTCCCGCAAAATCCTATCAAATCTTTTTCCATTTTCCATTCTATTCAAACCATATAGTCTATTAAAAAAATTAAAACAAAATTAAATTTGAGATATTAAATATGACTATATCGTTGAGATAGAAAATTAATTTTAAAAAATTTTATTAAATAAATAATTAAAATAATAAGTCGATCAAATTTTATTTTTTAAAATTAACTTTTTTTAAATTTAATTTATTTAAAAAATATATTTTATAATAATTTTTCTTCCAGTCACAAATTAGTATGGCTGCACACAAAAGTCTGTTACAATTATAAAGAACCTTTATAGATATGCAATGGACTTTTGTGTAGGATCTGGCAAGAAAAAAAAAAAAAAAAAAGCGATGATCAATATTCACTTTGTAAAATTGAAATTTAAGTGTAGTTTATTTGGTTCGTAAATATAAATTAAATATTAGTTAAATTTGTATTTTGAATTTTTTTATCAATTTAAATAATAAACAAAAAAAATATTCGGATAGAGAATCCGGCTTCAACTTTTTTTTTTTTAAAAATTTTGAAAGAAGTGCTATTAATACATCTAAATATAAATAACATAATTTTTAATAGGTATTCGTATTTTATATATTCCAGTGATATGTTGAAGGTTCTACACTAGGCTGAACACAAACCTGCAATGAAACTAATATTTATTTCATAATTAATATATATAGTTAAAAAATTGCTAATTTGTATTACTTTATATGATGTAACCTGGAAAATTGCCAGTTTCTTACTTAACCAATGATGTAATCTAGAAAATTTATAGGGTTATCCTAAATTAGATTATTAAAACTTGAGTTAGGATTTGGGAAGAAAAAAACCCAAATTGTAAAAATGCCAGCCTTGATTTATGGGTGTATAATGTAAACATGTGAGAGCATTTATATAGTGGGGTTTCAATGTCTTGTTTTTTAGTGTTCAAGTCCTCCAATATTTTGGTTGGTGCAAAAAGGCAAAGAATGCATGTGATTCCATGTGCCAAAACCATTTCAATTCCCTTAGATTTTTTCCATCAAAAATCCCCTTCTTATTATATCACAATCAATGGGTTGTCATCCATATGCATTTGCATATGCATGTTACATATATAAATACACCTTCAAATCTTATATATCAATATCATCAACCTCTTCTTCCCTATAAACCTCTCAAACTTCTCTCATATTTTTAACTAAAATGAGAGGAAGAATTGGAAAATGTGGAAGAAGAAGAAGAAGGGTGTATTCTCTTGAGCCAAAGAAAACATTAGAAGCCACATTTGTGAAGAATTATGTGAATCATTTGATGCCAAGTTTGTTGAAGATTGTGAATGAAGAGAAGAGATCAAGTGTGGAGGATTGTTGTTCAAGTGAGGTATATAATAAAGTGAAATATGAAGTGGATATGGCTTTGGTTATGTCAACTAATGGTTTGTTTACATGGAGCCAAGCATTGAAAAATAATCTTGAAGACAATGTGAG
This sequence comes from Cardiospermum halicacabum, assembly GCA_031304145.1. Taxonomy (NCBI): domain Eukaryota; kingdom Viridiplantae; phylum Streptophyta; class Magnoliopsida; order Sapindales; family Sapindaceae; genus Cardiospermum; species Cardiospermum halicacabum. Next base: position 9,960,169 of record CM062396.1, on the reverse strand, counting down.
TAGGGTTGGGAATTCTAGGGTTTTGAACGAGAAAATGAAGAAGGAAGATGTTAATGGTCGTTTGATGAATTTAAGGTCGATTTTGCCAGGTGGAGATGGAATGAGTGATGATAAATTGCTTGGTGAAATTGGAAGTTATATTGTGTGTCTTGAATTACAAGTTAATGCTCTTAAATCTCTTACTGATTTTTGAGCTATATTTGTCTGGTTTTTGAATGTAGCTCTTTCTTTTCATTGCTTTTAGATTTTGTGGTTTGTTTTTGAAAATTGTAAATAGAAACATTGCAACTAAGTGGAAGGAAAGTAAAATGTGGAATTTTTCTTATTTAATTTTAAGCGAATTTAATATTTATTAATTATTCTTGGAATACCATTTAATAAATGAAAAACTAATAATAATAGAAGGAATAAGCATTCATGGAATGGAAGTGCATTTGACCTAACAAAGCCCATGTAGGAGCCCAAACAGAAGCCCAAATGGAGTGGGATCCTTTTAGACATTAGAAATGTGAATTTAAATTACTAGAAATGTAAAATACAATCCCACTCTATAAATAAAAATAAATTAGATTGATATATTTGGGGATAATTTTGAAATAATTTATAATTATTAAACAATGCTTATTTAAAATCAAAATATCATAGTTTTATAAACTTAAGTATAAATAAAAAAGATGGAGTTACCATTTAATTTAAGTGTGTCACTAATATATATATATATATATATATATATATAAATTTAAGTTATTTGAATATTCTATTTAAAAGAAAAAACTCATTTATAATTTTTTTAGGTTTGAATTATCATCCAAAATATTTGGTTTATTCGAGGAGTTCAATTTTATATAGAATTACTTTTTTCCATTTTTTTTTAATCATGTCTACTTAAGTATTCTTTCATATAATATGCCTCATGACACATAAAATATCAATTGTGAAAATAGATCATCAAACAATGATTCATTTTGATTTCATATATTTTAAGTAAAGTTTATAAAATTCTCTTCATTATTTCTCCTTCAAGAAGCTATTAGTTTATGAGATCTTTATATCTTTTGAAATCGGTTAGATAATATGTTCATTAGATGTGGTTTTAGTATCAAAATAATTTTTCTTTCTTTTGCCTTGAATAGTGTTTTTTGAATGAGATGAGCGCTTCTAGCACGAAACTGAAGTTGCATTTGCTATTGCATTTTAAAATTGTTCTTTTATACGATCACCCTCAATGGAACATTCTGGCGCGCGCGCGCACACATATATATATATATATATATGACTTTCGTTATTTTAAAAATATCATTAAATGCATTTCACATTTAATTAGCTATCATAAATAAATGTTTAAATCATTTTCATACTTTCAGTTCACATTATTTGGATCCATATGTGCCCAAGTATGGACCTTTCAAGCTAATTCATGTTTCTCTTCTGGATATAAATCTTTTCTTTTCCAAATGATGAAAAATTAACTTAATTAAAATAATAATTCAGTAAATCAAGTTATAATTAAATCTCCTGTCAAATATTCCAAATATCTAATGATAGACGAGGAATCAAAACCAACACACATTCTCAAATGTAAATGAGACCTCATTTTCGTTCTATGAGTTGGGGCATTGTGTACATATATAGCACACCTAAATGTACACAAATGTGAGACATTAAAAGGATGCGCAAATACAAAATGTAATGGAGAATATTGATTACAAGTAGTAAGATAAATGTGAATCATACACCAGCATGCAAATTATATTTCCTATAATTGTGTAATATAATCCAGATGGTTAAATAAGTAGTTTTTCAACCACAAGCTATTAATTTGATTTATTTGAGATAAGAAACAAATATCCTTTTTCATATATTGTTTGAACAAGATAAGCATTGATCTTTATTTCTCTTAAGTTAAGCAAATTCTTTCTAGATTTGCTAGAATATAGTGGATTCTCTATATTCAGTTTAGTGTTATTTGGTAATAAGATTACAACTCTTCCAGAGCCTTCTATAAGATCTATTGGACTTAGTATAGATTTACATTAACTTGAAGTTCATTCTAGAAAATAAATTGATTCTCACAGAGTCATATGTGTCGTAGCACTATCAGGTAGACATATGTCTCCAAGTATTTCTTGATTGAATCCATATCCTAGAAAGAAAATATAATAGGTGAAAACTGGAATGGAGCATATATATATATATAAATATATATATATATATATATATATAAACCTCTATATAAAAGCGTCGCTTGTCTATAGATTCTTTGGTTGTTATAGTAAAATGACATTATAGAGAATAAATTTTATAGGGTTATTTCCAAAAACACCCTATTTTTTCAAACGTTTTACTTTGAGCACCCGGTTTTGAAAGTTTTGGAAAACCACCCCCAAAATCAAAACCACTAGTGGTTTTGGTATCTTTGTGAGCGGTTTTGGTGTTGTATGAGTGATTTTGAAATTTTATATGTTTTAATTTGGAGATTCGGAAATTTGCTAAAATCAAAATTACTCATACAATACCAAAACCGCTCACAAAAAATACCAAAACCACTAGTGGTTTTGATTTTGGAAGTTATTTTTCAAAACTTTTCAAAACCGGATGCTCAAAGTAAAATATTTGAAAAAATGGGGTGTTTTCGGAAATAACCCAAATTTTATAACTACCCATTCATTAGTGGTTTTGAATAAAACATGACTATTATTGTGAATTTCTATTATAGAGAATGACTGTTATAGAGAGGTCCTACTATATTTATAAGATAGGTTTTAATATTTATAAGTATTCATAGCCTAAAATAAAATTCACATCGCTAAAATGGTAGGTTTAAGCTTTCAAGCATTACTTAACACTTCTATTACCAATCGAGTATCAATTCTTCTATCATAATCTTTAAAGGAACGAGAAGTTTTCATGTTCGAAATGTCAGTTGTTAATTGTTCAAAGTTTTCATCATCACCATCACCGAACATATGAAGCACATTTTTTTATTATTCTTTTAATTATTTATTTCACATTCTTAATCTTCATAAACCACCTACAGAGGAGTGCGACAAATTCACAAATACCATGTGGGGATCCCATATTTATAATAGCGACCATGCAGTTTGTTTCTTTCATATTATTCTGATTTGTATAATAAATATTTCATTATAGAGATATTTACGATTCTATTGAAATTCTAATCTCATTCTTACCTTACCATGGCAAGTATTTGTAAATAACTCCGATGAGAAGAAAAAAAGTGGCGTTAAGAGACCCTGCCGGCCCAACCCATATCCTTATTTTATTTTATTTTTAATTTTTAAGTATTGTGATTTCATGTAATCAGTACTCCAAATTTTCATATGTTATCTAATTTTGATAGGCATGATCAATTTTCATATGTTATCTAATTTTGATAGGCATGATCATCACTGGAGAAATATTCCAATAATTTGCTCTTTACCCGATGGAATTAGAAAACACGAAAGAAAGAAAATTGGGAGTACTAGATACTGTTAGGATTGCCCCCAAGTCTATAGGCGGAAAGGGTATTGATTAGGCAGTAAGGGTATAGGAGGGGTAGGCAGCTAGTGTGGGACCGGTTGGTTGTGAATTGTAGTAGGGGAATGTTAGTGAATTGGTTAGCAAGTTACTTTAGTATAAATAGGGAATGTTTGTTAATTTGAGGTCATCAGTCATTTTGTCATTGTTGTTTAGAACTTATGAGCCATAAGCTAGAGCAGAGGTGCTACTAATACCTATTTTGGCTGTATTTTGTGAGTTTCTTACAATACAAGATACAGATTTCTATCCTAAAATCTACCAAACCTAACATTGGTATCAGAGCAGTGAGATTCAATGGAATGTAAACAATGCAGTAGAAAATTGGTAGAAGCACTTGAGAGATGGCGGGAGGAAATCCATCGGGATTTTGAGCTCTTAAGGAAGAATACTGTATAGATCGTAAACTATGGAAGTGGTCTTAGGCGAAGTTAAGAGTGTCTGGAGAAATTGTTTATGATAGAAATGTGAGATCTAAAAAGTGTCAATCTAAAACCCGGCCACTAGTTACCAGCAGGAATGGCCATTTTAGGGTCCGGATAAGGTCTAGACCCGACCCAAATCCGAACCCTAATATCAGGGTAGGGTCTAGACCCGGACCCAAAATTTATGGGGTCCTTGAATCTAGACCCGGACCCGAACCTTAGGGTCCAGATCGGGTCTGGATCCAGACCCAGATGCTTGAGAATGTACCACACAAAAGAAGAAAAATGAACGACTACACCATATAATAATTCTCAAGACAAATGTGACTTTGGGTGTAGTTGTAAGTAAGGAAACATGGCCATGTTTTGTGCCAGTATATATAGAACCATCTTGTGATTCCCTTCTACTGCTATTTATTAAATTAAATTAATTAATTAATTATTTTTTTTATTTTTTTATTTGTATTAAAATATAAATTTTATTTTCTTGGAAAGTGATTAGTTGAATTGACCTAAAATGTGGAAAGAATTCTAAACATATTTAGTGTCTTTTATTAAATTAGAAAGTTTTGAATTTTGAAGTCTTTAAAAATTTATTAAATTATATTGGGTTATTGTTATTTTTAAATTTTTAAAATTTATTTTAAATTTACAAATGAATTTTATTTTAAAAAATAGAAAATTTCAATTTACAACTTATAAAAAAATTATGAAATGAGTTTTAATAATAATTTTATAGTTGAAATATTTAGTAAAGAGGAAGATAAATCCTAATCAAAATTCATCATAAATTATATTCTCATAAAAAGTACAACATAATTTATCCTAGCAAAATTAATGAAATCTTTCACTATTTATATTTTTATTCCAAACTATTTTTATTTATTATTTCAAATATTGTTTAAAAACAAAATCAACTTAATTTTAAACAATAATATATCAAAATAAAAATGTATATAAAATAATGTATAATTTTGTAAAAATCTTATATAGTAATAATGTATAATTTGGACAGCTCCATATATTTTTAGATACAATGTTCCTATGACCGGTTGACTTTTTTTTTCTTAGTTGTATGGGTAGATATAGTGACGATTTTGAGACTCTCAATATACTAAGAGTTATATAATTCTTGATTATATAATTAAATAATTAGAAATAAAATTTTAAAAAGAAAAAAACAATAATGATATGCAAACATCATTCACAAAAATAAAAATAAATAAATAATTAGATAAAATAAAATAAATAAACTTTACAACCCATAATATAAAAATGAAAAAAAAAAGGGTTCAAAAGGTCTAAGGGTAGGGTTTAAAAATACCCAAACCCATACCCAGTAAATTATTTTTTAACCCTACCCGGACCCTTAGGGTCCAAAAAAACTAGACCCAAACCCTTAGAATAGGGTCGGGTCTCACCGGGTCCGGGTCGGGTCCCAGACCCATGCCTATTTCTAGTTACTAGGGAGAATCACTCAGGCGATTTCAAAAGTAAGTTTGAGAGAACTAAACTGGAGGAGTGGATTGGCCGAAACTATGATAATCGGCGCTGGTAGGATGAGAGAAGAAGCGTCGGAGGCCTATTTTTCACTGACAAACGCCAAAATGATGAGAAGAAGCACGATAGAGGTCGATGCTACTCTGACGAGCGCTGAAATGAGGAGAGGAGGCAAGCAGGTTGGCTTTCTGCTGATGAGAGTTGATTCGAAGGTAGGTAACAAAGAGGAAAGAGATTTGAGGATGAACTTGAGGTAGAGAAACTTGATTCCCTACACGACAAAATCTGACTTATCATAGATCAGAGAGAAAAGTTCAACAATGAGGAGTTATCACGAGCTGGTGGTCGGAATGACAACAGCAGAGGAAAGGAAATTCGGTTTAATGAAATTCAATGTCGGAACTACGATTTGAGACATGAAGCAGATCGCCGGAACACAGGACAGAAAGAGAAATGACGATAGGCGTCGCAGTGACCGACAAAGAGTTGTGTTTGATGGTAAAGGTTACTTGAGTCGTAAGAGAAGAGCACAGAGAATCGAATCAGACAAAAGTAGAGAATCGATTATACAAAAGAAAGAAAAGTCTAATAGTGGAGGGAGTATCGACGACAAAAAAAGTGGGAGTCAATGATGGCTCAAACCCAGTGAAAAATGAGAAAAAGATTAAGGATGAGGGCGAGAAGGTGAGTTTGGCGACCTGCGATGGAAGTTGGCTAAGGTTGGGCATGACCGGAAAGGTAAAGCCGGTATTGGAGACCGGCAGCGTGAATCTTCAAATATTGAAGAAATATTTTGGCAGCAGCAGTTCAAATTTAAGGTTTGGCGGTGTGGATATCGAGTTGAGTTGTATTCAATTCAATTCAGAAGAAGAGACAAGATTAGCTAACTTGAATTTTGAAATGATTAAGCATTTTGATCCATTTGCAGTTTGGCCTGGTTTAGTGAAATGAAATGGGCCGAAATGTGATACTGACTCAAATGGGCTTAAATGCGAATTGATAGATGATTTTCAGGCAGGACTGAAAGAAAAGATTAAAGACAATTCAAGCTCAAAGCTTTAACTCTGCAAGAAAACTAAGATAGTGGATCATAGTTATGAACAATATTTTACAGATTCGAGTGGAAGATCTAGAGCAGTGGAAATACTTCCACTTGTTAACTCAACTGAAAATCTTGCTCAAGGACCAGGTGAGATATTACTCTACAATGATCCATATTTCATTGAATCATCATCTATTGTGTCTGCTTATTCGAAGGAGGATGGGAAATTTAGATTAGAAGAAGAGCCTATGGAAACATTGTCTGGAGGAAAGACTAAAGAGCTTGAGGTTATTGAAGTGTTACCTCTAAATAATGATAGAAAATTCTCTCATGACACTGGTGAAAATTACGAAAAGACAACAGAAAAGAAATAAGATAGATGTAGCAGACAAAAAGGTTGCAAGCAAATTTACTGGACTCATTTTTAAGAGCTGATAAATGTATGGATTTATCATAAATCTATCCTATTTGGTGGAGGTACAAAGATCAATAAACATTATGACAGGAGCCATCAATACCCGTATGATATTAAACTTGAAGTGATCAATAAGGTTTGGTTGAAGCTAGCACCATTTACCAAACTTGCTTCTTATAAGCAAATGACAATGTCCAAAAGAACAAATGAATTAGAGCCTATTCAGATTGAAAAGAGAATGGAATTTGAGCTTCTTCAGATTAAAAAGAAAGGGGAATGAAGTATATAAACTAGAGCTACTCGAGAGAGTTATAGTTTTTCCCGTGACTCAGTTGAAGCCAATGACAGGGGAGATACAGGAGCTGTTATTTCCTTTTCAATAGGGGAGAGCAACAAGGTCAACAGTCTACTTAGAACTTAAAGAAGTAACAAGAAGCAAGCAAATTCTGTATCACATTTTCAATCTGCAGCTGAGACAATTGACTCGTGGATCTATCACAAGTCAATATTCCCCTTGAGGACAAGGTGAAAGTTAGGGGGGAGTAATGTTAGAATTGCCCCAAGTCTATAGGCGGAAAAGGTATTGATTAGTCAGCAAGGGTATAGGAGGGGTAGGCTGCTAGTATGGGACCAATTAGTTATGAATTGTAGTAGGATAGTGTCAATGAATTGGTTAGCAAGTTACTTTAATATAAATAGGGAATGTTTGTTATTTGGAGGTCATTAGTCATTTTGTTATTGTTGTTTAGAACTTATGATCCCTAGGCCACTAATACTTGTTTTGGATGTATTTTGTGAGCTTCTTGCAATACAAGAAAGAGATTTTTGTCCTAAAATCTATCAAACCTAACATACACTGTGGAATCAATTTTGTAGGTAAATTGGAACATACATGTATAAAATTGTGAACTGAGTTAAATATCATCGGTTAATTGAGACTCTCCCTCTACTTTTATCACTAGATATGATCATATGACAATTGAAAATTGAGTTTGTGTAGCAAAGAAGAGAAGACTGTTGTGAAGTTATATTGTTTTGCTCACTTATTCTGAAAAAGAGAACATAACCTTAACCTTAACCTTAACCTTAAAAAACTGTATTGATCATCAATCAAAATATGATCCAGTACGTACTTATTAGTTATCATATAAAACATTGTGCAGTTTGTGAAAGAGAGAACATCAAATTAAAGCTAGAAAATTGTGTATCAAGTAAACATTAAATTGCTTCCTTTATACCGAAAGCAAACACAATCCTTTCTTCTTCCACCATTACATTAGAAAGGCAACAACCTTAAATAGATTAGGAGAATTTATGACACAAATATTATGCTCTCCACACCTAATATCCTTTTTACTAATTAATTAGAGTTCCATTTTTCTCTTCGGCAGCGATTCATCATTCAAACCTCACTGCCTTTATCGTTCTCTCCGCGTGCTTGTCCTTCCGATTTCCATTACACTGTGTAATGCTGCTGGATTGTCTCAATGTCCAGCCCCTTCAGCTTCACCACTGATTCCACATGACCCTTGAGTGTGTGCAGCTCGCGAAGCCTGTAAAACCACACAGAGAAACAACGTAAGTCTCTACTTATGTACAAGGACGGATGAAGGGATAAAGGAGGCCTCCGTGTTCGAATGGTGGTTATTTACCTGGCAACCTCTGCTCGTCGTTTAGCTTGCTCAGCGATCTCGGACAATTCTCTATAGCTGCTCTTTTCAGGGAATAGATTATTAGTTTCCGGTGGTTGAAGGCCGTGAAGTGTTCTTTGAGCGTGTGCCCATTGAGCCTCTCTCTCCTCCCTACCGTAATCTTTCTTGGTTGTGAAGGCAGTCTGTTTCATTTAGTAATGATGGTTCAGTTTTGTTATCCTACAACTTTAGTTTGCTATTCTGACATCAAAACAACTATTGAAGAGGATAGATATGTACCTTGTTGTCAAGCAAGTTGAGCCAAGCCTTTCCACTTAAGATGTAGCGGATGGCGAATTTCATAAAGTCAAGTGGGATATAGAAGATAATACTGTATAGCCAGATGATGCCGGCCCATCCCCAACCAATGCCTTTAATTCTAGCGAAACCCCAGTTGGCATACACTGCTATCACTGTGGCCACCTGAAAATGTCTCAAAGAGAGTTAAAACCTTTTTTTTTAAAAACCTAAATGTAGATCTCTCCTTTGATGGGAAACGGTGTAAATGTGGACAAGTTCTTACCAGCTGAGCGATACAGAATGCAACCATTAAGAGAAGTCCAGGACGTTCAACAAAGGACCAGCTACGTGATCGAGTTACGAAGATCAATGCCTGACTCACTATACTCACTTGTAGATACAAAGCAGCCATCATTTCATGTTCACTATCCCTAATAGTTCGTACATTGAATTTTTCCTGCATAAATGAGTATGGGAATTACAAGCTGAGCTAAAATCCAGAAGCATTTTTCAATGTTTTATCACAAATACATGTAGAAAGGAAAGTCAAGTTTCACTTACGGGGAAGAAATCAGTATCATGCACTATCCAGAAAAATATGACAGTCATTAATGCCAAATAACCTCCGAGAACAATTCCCGTAGCAAAAATCTCTTTCAGTTTCCAGCTATCAGGCAAAGGAGATGGCTTAACTCTATCCTTGGAGATTGTCATGATTGTGCCTAAAAAGTAGAGTGTTAATGGTGGTGTTATTAATCCAAACAAAACCTTAAATGATAATGATAGAATAAACAGAAGATGACAATGAGTAAGAACCTACCATCATTTAGAATGGCAATAATCAAAACCATGAATGGAGAAAAGTCGAACTTCCAAATCAAAGCAATAAATAAGAATCCAAACTGAGACAAGAAGAGGAACAATCAATCAACATACGATGCATTTCTTGCAACTGTTAAATATGTTAATATTAGAAATCCACCAGTATCTACTTACCACAATACGTATCGTGATTGAGACAGCATAGATCTGCAAAAATAGAAAGAAACCTTGATCAGCCACTAGAAGTGGAAAATTGAGATCAAGTTTTAGGAAAACAAAGGCATTGAACCGACTGTATAGTTCTTCATCCTCTGGAAAATAGCTCTGCTTGTAAGCACAGCACTGATAATGACACTCAGTCCAGGCTCTGTGAGAACAATGTCAGAAGCACCTCTTGCTGCATCTGTAGCATCGGCAACAGCAATACCAATATCTGCCTTCTTTAGAGCAGGAGCATCATTGACACCATCGCCAGTCATACCACAAATGTGCTTCCTCTCCTGTAACTTCCTTACAATTTCATATTTGTGCTCTGCATAAGGGAAAAAGTAACCATAAACGAGATTTTTTTTTTTTTCAAGAGCTTATCATTGTTCAAAAAGATGACATTTTAAAATGGCAGACCTGGAAACACCCCAGCAAATCCATCAGCCTTCTCAATCAACTCTTCAATAGGAAGTGAAGCCATGTTAACATCCTTGTCTTGACCAAGTAAAGATGCAGAAGGGTACATGTTAGTTCCCATTCCAAGTCTACGGCCAGTTTCCTTTGCGATGGCAAGTTGATCACCTGAAAATGTTTACTGTACAGGTGAGCATTTGTTTGAGGAAGCAAATAAAAATATTTCTGTCAGTTAAGTGAATAAATGTGGTTACCAGTAATCATCTTAACATTAACACCGAGATTTAGAGCCCTGCGAATGGTCTCAGCACTGTCATGCCTAGGAGGATCAAAGAGTGGTAGCAAACCAACAAATTGCCACGGACCACCAGCACTTTCTTTACTTTTCTCAGGAACTTCCTGAAATATATTGTGCATGACACAGATAAGATAATTTTTTTCAGCTTCAAAAGGTCAAAGGTATGAATTTGGAATGCATAGATAAAAACCTGTCTGGCCACAGCTAATGACCGAAGACCCCGGTCAGCAAACTTATCAATAATATCATGCACTTTCCTTCTAAGATCGTCCCTTGAATTGCAAAGATCCAAGATCTGTTTAAAGAATTAAAAGTTTGTTTAGACAAGCACAAGTAAATAAGTTTCCCATGTATGTGTCCTGTGTTGCTCAAACAAGATATATCAAATAGCAAAAATACCTGCTCTGGAGCACCTTTGCTTGCTCTGTGCCAGCTTCCATCGCTATCAACATATGTCAAGGCAGTCCTCTTGTCTACAGGGTTAAAGGGGAAGAAGTGTACCTCTCTAATGCCAGCTCGAGCCTACACAACGGACAAATAGAGTTCACTTTAAAAACTAAATAAAAACTTCCTTTCTATGGATGATTAATAGAATAAGGTTTATGTGAAAAGAAACTAACCTCCTTAGGGTCAGCAAGCATACCAACAATGGCAGCATCAATGGCATCCTGATTTTCTGTTCTAGAAGCCCTTGCCGCAAGTAGCATAACATGATCTTTATCAACACCCTTTGCAAACACCTCAATCAAGTTCTTATCAACACTCAACTTGTTTAGAGTCAAGGTTCCTGTCTTATCACTGCACAGGACATCCATACCAGCCATTTCTTCAATGGCAGTCATACGCTTGGTGATAGCACCCTGCTGAGATAGCCTGTGAGAACCAATAGCCATCGTCACAGACAAAACAGTAGGCATAGCGATAGGAATTCCACCGATCAAAAGAACCAAGAGATTGTCAATCCCATCTCTGTATTTCCTGTGCTGAATCGGGTACATAACGATGATCTCAACCACCATACCAAGCGCAATGGAGCAGATACAGAAGTTCCCGATAGCCGTAAGCACCTTCTGGAAATGACCAACTTGATTGGTGCTATCCACCAGATGTGCAGCCTTTCCGAAGAAGGTATGAACACCTGTTGCAATGACAACAGCCTCAAGTTCACCTTGTTTGCAAGTAGAACCTGAGAAAACTTCATCACCAGGACTCTTGGTAACAGGTAGAGATTCTCCGGTAAGAGCAGATTGATCCACCTTTAACGGATCACCCTCAAGAAGACGAGCATCAGCAGGGATGATATCACCCAACTTAATGCTAATGATATCTCCTGGAACCAAAATTGCAGCCTCTTGCTCACTCCATTTACCATCTCTAAGCACCTGTACATAGATTAGGTACAAGTCAGAAATTGTATCAAGCCTCATCTATGTTTTTTAAGGATAACCATTAATACATGACTCAATCGTGACAACATCTACAAGTTTCAAAACTTGAAATCTTATCACTCAATCGAGTACCTAACAATCAAGTACTACAAGTAGTGATGGAGTGTTTGGTTGACCATCAATCAATGATTGACCCAGACGTCCCTAGTCGGCAACTTATCAACTATTTGCTATTATTCTAGTACTCTGTTTCACAGAATTGAGTAATCTTAAATCAAGTTAAATTAAGATTGAAAATTTTGCATGATCGGTGGGTTTCTAAAGGATGAAATACATCATTCAACCTTCGGGAAAAAGAGATATGCGATTACCTTAGTTTTGGGAGCCAGACCAGCCATGAGAGCAGCAGCCGCGTTACCGGCATTGTTTTCTTCAATAAAACTAATGGTTGAATTGATAACCAATAGACACACGATACCAACAAAATCTTGCCAATCCGGAGGCTTCCCGCCACCGTTAGCAAAGGCCATAATGGCATGAGCCATCATCCACACCCCAAGACAGTATTTTTTCCCACAAATCCCCAAGAACTTCAATCTACCTTTTCTTCCTGTTCTATTGATTGAAATTTAAGTCAACCAACAGCAATCAACATCAAAACTCAATTCAATGAAAGAAAAGACGAAAGTCCTCTAACCTTTTTCTCTTCTAGCTTGTTGGGTCCAAATATCTGAAGCCTGTTGGCCCCTTCGTCGGAACTCAAACCCTCCCTGTTGCATTTCAGCTGCTCAAACACTTCCTCGATCGGAATTCGCTCCTGTCAAATCAACAACAAACCAATCCAATTCCTCCTTTAAAAAACAACCCTCAATAAAAATCAAATAAGAACAAATTCGAATTCCATTCGAAAAAACAAAAACACAAATCCGTAATTAATGAGTCACGTAAAGTTGACTCACTAATCAAAGCGAAAAACGACAGAAAAAAGCGTTGACTATGGAGTCACATCACTGTACAGAAAACGAAAGAGTGACTCGTGGCAAGTGGGGGATTGTTGAGCAATTCCGTCACATGCTATTGGAGAGTAAACAACACGCGCTCACATCTTCCAAGACAATAAATCATGTGAGTGATGGGAGCGTAATAAAGTCGAAGATGACCAACAGAAAGAAAGATAGAGAAGGGCAATAAAGTAATATTTCACAGAAAAAGCAAAAAAGCGAAGCCTGAGTTGTTAAAACCGAGAAATACGAATTTTATTTTATTAATATGCGATTCAGGTAGATACAGTACAGAGAGCGATTGGTATCGTTAAAACGGCAAAGTTAAAACAAGAGCTTTTTATTTTTAATTTATTTCACACAAAAAGGCAAAAAGTACCACGGAAAATTAAAATAGTACTTTCATTTCCATTTAGAATAATTTCACGGAGAAGGAATTTGTACGTCTCCGAGCATAAACATAATCATAAACACCGCAAACAATCAAAGCTAAAAACAACCTGACCTAGATCCACACGGATAATACTAATACTTTCTTTCTCGTCTGTTTGGCTCCCGAGAAAATCATCAAAATCAAAATAATGATCTCATAAACAAAAACTTCACAGATCTCAGTAAAAGCAAGAGAATAAACATAGAAACAAGAAGGAAAACGAGTTTTACCAAATCGACAGTCTCATTTTTGATCTCTTCGAGCGTGATATTGGACTTGGCCATGTTGACCAGCTATAGAGCAAGAACTGGAGTAGAGAGTGCTCAATGGAGAGGACGAGAAGAAGAAGAAGTCATATAAGAAAGAGAGAGAGCTGTGTTGATTGATGATAAAGAAGAGGCAAGGCAATGGCTTACTCGTAGCTCTCCTTTTTATATAGAAACACAAATAGCCCTCACTGTATGACCCCCGCCGTTGAATGTATATGATTCTTTCTCTCTCTACTACCTGTGGGCTCCACTCGCTTCTAATTGGTTATTTGTCGGTCGATGATGCTGACAACGGTTAATTTGAGTTTTTATTATGTTCTCGTTAACCTTTCCCGTGAATGGTTGCGTGTTTACTTTTATGCCCTTGAGGATTTTACTTTCATCTGGGGTTGTTTTTGTCATTTCAGTTTCTATATGACTATCGTAATTTGCAGTAGTAGATATTTTTCTCTTATAATATGATTTTTATTTCAAGATTTAATTTATGTGCAAGTTGATTTGACTATGTAATGAATCATGATCAATGATCTTTTGCTTATTTTAGATTCTTATGTCTATATAGTAAATGTTTCTTGAATTTACTTTCTTTTTTATTATTATTATGAATGTGATATATTAGTTTTGATTTTGTTTTAATGGTTTTTTTAGTAGGTAATTTTTAAAAATAAATAAATAAATAAAGTGAGTTTATTGTAGAGAAGACGTATAAACTAAAAATAAAGATGTAATACCAAATATAATTTATAAAGAGGTATAAGATCTATTTTAATATTTATATTTGTTGAAATTTTTTAATTTAATTTAGAAAATATATAGAATTATATTTGAGATATTTATACTTTATAAAATTAAAATTAAGTTAGTTAGGTGGAAATTAAGGTTGCAGTAAAATGAAATAATGTGTTTGATTGGATTAAAATTATATAACATAAATAAAAATAAATAAATATGGGATTAAAATAAAACCATATTTAATTTCACTAAAGTAAAAAAAGCTTTTAAAGATAAAAATTAAATAGATGTTTATATCTAGAAAATACATTTTTTTTCCATCATTTTTAAGTTATTTACATTTTATCATTGAAACTCTTAAAATAAAATCTCTAACTTAAAATGATAGTACAAAATAGTTGGTAATTAAGAAAATTGATCTTCAGTCCTAAAACTTTAAGTACATATACGTTAAGTTCCAAATATTTTTTTCTAACAAAATATTTTACACAAAATTTAAGCTTGACTAATAAATTAGATTTTCGAAATATAAAATGAAAATCACGAAGATCAAGAATCTTCTCGAAATTTCATATCTTATAATGAATTAGGTTAAATACGGATCAATAATAAAATACTGTTCGAAATTCATTTAACCTAACTTTTCAGCTTTCTAAATTAAGTTTTAAAATATTATTTCTACACACAATTGCCTTGTGTTAAAATGTAGTTTTCATGATTTTTTTTTTTTTAAGATCTCGTTAAAAGACTTTATCTCTAATAAATAAATTATCAACTTCACATATATCGTATTATATTTATTAGACAACATTTTAAATATTACATAATCAACTTTTTTTTTTAATATTTAAACTTCATTTATTTGTATATTATTTTTATCCATCCTATGTAATTTTAAATACTTACAATATTTTATTTATTAATATAAATGATATTTTAAATAAATTATTACTAAATTTCTATGATAGAAAATCAAGTGTTAACATTTTTTTTTTCATAATATTTACTTCAAAATTAAAAATAAAATTTTCTTTTAGCTAGTTTTCTAAAAATATTTAGAAATATTTTTAAAAGATAAAATACATGGTGGAAACTATTTGTGAAAATAACCTCAATCACATACGAATTCGGAATTACATCTCCTTTATTTATTTATTATATTTTTAAAATAATTGATATTTAACCCACGTAAATTATTATACTTTTATCATTTATAGTCTCAACCATGGAAAAAATTATGAAATCAAGTTGCTATAATATCTTTTACCAAATCCAAATATCGATTTTATTCCATATACTTAACTGATAAATTATACTTCAAATGACAAATATAGTTCAACGCAATTTATATATTTGTTAAATATTTTAACATTTTAAAAATAGTTCTAAATAAATAATATTTAATAAAATCACTACTTAAAATAGTTTTTAAAAAAATATTAAATAATATAAAATATTATATTATATTTTATATTTTTCTTATTATTTTTTAGTTAATTGATTCATTAAATTTATACTTCATGAATTTTTATTATAGTAAATTCAACAAAAATAAATATTAGTAAAATAACTTTTTATTTTTGAAAATTGGCATGAAAACAACTATTAATTTAACAATAATTTTTATACATTTTTTTTTTTTTACTTTTATAAATAAAATAATATCAATTATTCGAAATTTTATATGGTTATTACTTAAATATTAAGATATTAACAAATAAATTAAGTTTGGTGAGGGATAATTGAATAAATTATTATTTTAAATACTGTGATTCAAACTTTAACTATTATTTTTATTTTTTAAAAAAATATTTTTCCAAACTCTTAATACTACTTAAAATTTTTATTAGGAAAGAAAACAAATATTATTTTAATTTATGTCATTTTTGGAATAATAGAAATTCTTAATACTTGTAAATAAATGGAAATAAGCATATTCTAATTAATGCCATCAATAAATAACCAATTTTCAAATTTATTTTTCTTGCACTGACAAAAATTTTAATTTGGCAGTAACTTTAATCTGTTATTTAATTCTAACCATTTCACCTTCCTTCTATTTTATTTTAGTATATTATTTTTATTCCATAGTTGATACATCACCTAACCTTTTTAATTTATATATATGTTACAATTTTTCCTTTTTCTTTTAGGTAATGAATGTATTAAACTAATTAGATTTTTTTTATATAGAAGATGAATTAAAAAAAAATGGTGTTTAGATTTTAAATTAATTTTTTATTAAAAAAATATTTGGCATTATCAATAATATTTGAATGTGGTTTAGAATTTAAATCCCTTTTTAAAATAACGTTGATAAAAATTATTTGAGGGAAAAATATATAAAATAAACTAAATAAAGTTTAAAAATTCAAAACTAAACCAATAGAAATTTATTTCTATTTTTGAGTCACTCAAACTTTGATTTTCAAAAATAGACCATCACATATGTGAAGGTCCTCTTCACAGACCACCTTCACACCTTCACAGATCAGTGTAAAAGATCTTCACATAATGATAAAATGGTCAATTTGGTTCATTTTTAGAAAGTGAAAGTTTGAAAGATTATTTTTGTAAAATTTTTAAAGTTGGGTTATATGATGTAAATAAAAGTTATAAAATAACAAAAATGAAAATAACCCATTATTTGAAATAACTTTCCATCCAAATACAAATATTTATTTGCAATTAATTAAATTTTACTTTTTTTATTTCATTAAATATAGTAATATTACATTTAACCATTATTTTAAGTGAAAATTCTTTTAGATGGACTTTTAAAAGTTCAAAATACAAATATAGGCCTGTTTTAAAAAATATACAAAAACAAGTTTTTAAAAGTTTTGTTTTCACTCCATAGACCGAGTTTCCCAAAATACCTCTGAATTTTTACAACTCTATAAACCGAGTTTCCCAAAATACCTCTGAATTTTTACAATTCACAGATTCTGTGAATTACGCTCACAATTTCTGAACTACGGTCACAGCCTGTGAATGGCCTATGGAGTGAAAACTAAAGTTTTGTATTGCAAACTTTTCAAAACAAATCTATAATTGTATACTAAACTTTTTATGGCCTAGAAAAAAAATTCCCTTATTTTAAAATTAAAAATAATATAAAATACTCAATTCAACCGCTAATCTAACAACTAAATACAAACTAACTCAACATCTAATTGTTAAATGTTAAACTAAAAGTTAATTTAAATTTTGATATTAAATATTTTCTTATGCACATCTAGACATAAACTAGTGGCAAGTGGATCTCTCGAGATCCCTTCCCGATTCCGGACCTTGTATCTAGAGTTTGAGTTAGTATGAGAACCAATATTAAATTCCAAGTCTTTAAGCCATAAAATAATTAAAAAATTAAAAATTAAAAACTCTTATACTTTTTTCATCATGTCATGTAATACATCTTATACTTTTTCAATCACGTTAGACTATCTCCAATCACATGTCATCCAAATGCCATTTTGATATTAAAAAGAGAAATAGCACGTTGCTTTTTCTACATGCCAAATATGGTCACCAATTCACATGTCAAATACCAAATGTCAAATTTTTATATTGGAATGTGTGAAATGGAATGTGGTTGGAGCAAATTTTGGGACTAAAATGGAGAATGGAAGCTTGGATTGGAGATAGCCTTATAGATACATAATAAATAAATTTTCTAACTGATGTCGAAAACGTGTGTGAATTGGCTGAAAGAGTATTGCGAATTTGAATAAGAGGAACAATTCGTTCGCTCAATTGATTTACTGAAAAATATAATATCAAGTCTGCCTCTTAGAAACCCTAAACACCCCTTTTATAAGGCGTTACTCTTAACCCTAACAAAATAATTCCAAAATTACGAAAAAACCCTTAAAATAATAAAAGTTCAAAAAACCCCTCTAAACGATCCTGAAACACCGAAATGCATCGTAGATCATTGCCAAAGGCATGTGTTTGATTCAGATCGCCGTTTCGCTTCAACCAGTCAAATTTGGGCCCTAAATTCCATACCCAAAATCAATGCCGAAAGCCCGGTGCATCATATTCTCCCCTGCTAGAAAGAAGATTCGTCCTCGAATCTAATTCATCTTCACCAACAGCAAGCTCTCCAAGTTCTTCTTCGCCTGTATGATAGGGCAATAAATTTGCTACATTAAAAGTCCCGGATACATTGTACTTACCCGGCAGCTTGATCTTGTACGCATTGTCATTTATTCGCTCTAGAACCTTGAATGAACCATCAGCTCGAGGATGTAATTTGCCAAACCTGCCAGCTGGGAATCGTTCTTTTCTAAGGTGAATCCACACGAGATCACCCTCTTTAAAGACCACTCTCTTCCGTCGCATATCCACCCTCTGATTGTACTTCATGTTCTGCTTAGTAATTCTGTCATGAATTTCGGAATGCAGCTCCTTAATCTGTTTTGTGTGTTCATCTGCATCAGAACTGAACTGCTTGACTAAGGGTAAAGGCGCGAGATCCAGATGAGTAATTGGATTACGCCCATAGACTATCTCGAAAGGACTCTTGCCCGTTGTTCGGTTCTGTGACCGGTTATAAGCAAACTCTGCCTGAGGTAGCACCACGTCCCACTGTCTTGGATTATCACCAACCAGACTTCGCAGTAAATTCCCCAAGCTTCGGTTGACAACTTCTGTTTGCCCATCGGTCTGGGGATGATGAGATGAGCTAAATTGCAACTTGGTTCACATATGCTGCCACAGAGTACGCCAAAAGTGACTTACAAACTTCACATCACGATCTGAGGTCATAGTTTTAGGGACTCCATGCAGCTTGACAATCTCCTGCAAAAATAAACGAGCAACCTATGAAGCATCAAAGGTCTTGTTACAGGGAATTAAGTGGGCTATCTTGGAGAATCTGTCGACCACCACCATTATGGAATCTTTATTCCGCTGTGTCCTCGACAACCCCAACACAAAATCAAGACTGACATCTTCTCACGGTGCAAGCGAAACAGGTAAAGGCATGTATAATCCAGCATTAGTACCCTTCATTTTGGCCACGTGACATACTCGGCACTTCTCCACAAAACGTGCCACATCACGCTCCATTCGAGGCCAGTAGAAATGCTCACATAGCAAGGCCATCGTCTTATCAGTTCCAAAGTGTCCAGCTAAGCCCCCTGCATGACTCTCAGTAATAATGGACTCCCTTAAAGAACACATAGGGATACACAACCTATTTCCCTTGAAGAGAAAATCAGCCACTAACAAAAACTGTTGGAACGGACCTGTTTGACACTTCTTCCTGACATCTCCGAAATACGGATCATCAATATATAATTCCTTAAAAGAGTCAAAGCCTAAAACTTTTACCTGCATTGTAGATAACAGAGAATGTTTTCTGCTCAATGCATCTGCCACCTTGTTCATCACTCCAGCTTTATGCTTAATTACGAAACTGAAAACCTGAAGCAGCTCCACCCACTTCGCGTGCCTAGCATTTAGTTTCTGCTGCGCATTAACATATTTCAGGGCTTCATGGTCAGAATATAAAACAAACTCCCTCGAAATAAGATAATGACGCCAATGCTCTAAGCTCCGTACTATGGCATAGAATTCTCTATCATATGTCGAATACTTCTTCTTTGCTTCATTCAACTTCTCACTGAAAAATGCCACCGGTTTATTTTTCTGACTCAGTACACCCCCAATACCCACGCCTGAAGCATCACAATGTACTTCAAAAACCTATGAAAATCAGAAAAAACTAAAATCAGGGCTTCAGTTATCTTCTTTTTCAGCAACAGGAATGCCGCTTCCGCTTCTTTGGTCCACGTAAACTTACCCCCCTTTAGACAATCCGTAAGAGGTGCAATGATAGTGCTGAAATCTCGGACAAACCTCCGATAAAAAGATGCTAACCCATGAAAGCTGCGTACCTCATGGATATTTTTCGGAGTTCCCCAACTTGTAATGGCCTTAATCTTCATCAGGTCTACCTGAATGCCTTCATGCGATACTATATATCCCAAAAAAGTCACATGATTAGTTAAAAAGTGACATTTCTTCAGATTGGCATATAACTTCTGCTCCCTCAAGGCCTCAAACACTGCTCGTAGATGCTGTAAATGCGTCTCAATCGAAGCACTATAAATCAGGATATCATCAAAATATACGACAACGAATTTGCCAATAAAAGAACGAAAAACCTGATTCATCAGTCTCATAAAAGTGCTCGGCGCGTTAGACAATCTGAATGGCATCACCATCCACTCGTACAGGCCATCTCTAGTCTTGAATGCCGTTTTCCACTCATCTCTAGTTCGCATTCTGATTTGATGATACCCACTCCTCAAGTCTATTTTCGAAAAGACAGTAGCCCCATGTAACTAATCAATCAAATCATCAAATCGCGGAATGGGAAAACGATACTTGATCGTAATTTTATTGACAGCTCTACTATCTATACACATTCTCCACGTTCCGTCTTTCTTAGGGACTAATAATGCCGGCACGGCACAAGGACTCATACTCTCCCTGATCGCACCCTTTTCCAGCAACTCCTGCATTTGCCGCTGCAGCTCTTCATGTTCCTTAGGGCTCATTCTGTATGCCGCCTTATTAGGAATAACAGCTCCTGGGATGAAGTCCATATGATGCTGAATGTCTCTCATTGGTGGCAACCCAGGTGGCAACTCCTCCGGTACAACGTCAGCAAACTCCTCAAGTAAGGGCCTGACTTGTGAAGGGACATCAGGACCCGCAGTATTTGGCTCTACCACTACAACAGCAAAAAGTTCAGGGGCACGCACCGCCTCCTCCCGGAATTCTGATCTGGACAACAGATTATTCTGCACTTCTTTTCTCAAATCGGTAGGGCCCAAGGTAATAGCTCTACCATCCTTCTTGAAACTATAGGTATTTCTAAACCCATCATGCTGCATTTTTCTGTCAAATTGCCATGGCCTTCCCAACAAGATATGGCAGGCGTCCATGGGAAACACATCACACCACACCTCATCAACATATTTCTCGCCAATCGAAAACTACACAAGACATTTCTTACTAACTTTCACCTCGCTTCCCTTTGTAAGCCACAACAGCTTATACGGTCGAGGGTGGTCCTCTGTTTTCAGCCTCAACTTCTCCACCATAGTAGCGGAAACTACGTTCTCGCAACTTCCCCCATCTATGATCACAGTACATACTTTTCCACCACTAGTGCACTTAGTATGAAAGATATTATGCCTAAGTCACGACTCATCTTCCGTAATAGCAATATTTAAAACTCGACGAACGACTAAAGACTCACCAGAATCTGCATAAATCACTTCGTCCTGTTCTGGCCCCGCATCCTCTGGTTCACGATCAAATTCATCATAAGTTGGTTCTCCGTCATAGTTTGGATTCTCGACCAACGTCACAATCTGACGATTAGGACAATCTGCAGCAAAGTGTCCCAACCCCTGACACTTGAAACAATGCTTAGCAGCAGTCCTTCCCCTGCTATTTCCTGTGTTGCTCTGTTCCCCTTTCGCTGCAGGTTCAGAACTCGCACCCTTAACAGCGATTGGTGTCGATTTTATTGCGGAACTCTCTCCTTTCCCTTAAAAACCTTTACCAGACCATCGATTCTGAAATTTGGATGCACTGCCTGTTCTTTTGCATTGCGACTCCACCTTTAAGGCCAATCGACAGACATCCTCATACGTCCAATACTGTTGCAAATGGACAACGTCAGAAATCTCTGTTCGTAGACCAGCCAGAAACCGAGCCACAGTCTGCTCTTCTTCCTCATCCACATCACAACACATCCGCAACCGATCAAACTCCTCGGTATACTCCTCCACTGTCGAATTGCGCTGTTTGACATTGTGATACTCGATAAACGCCTCTTGCCGGTAATTACAAGGTAAGAACTTTCTTTGCAGCAATTTCTTCATCTTGTCCCATCGTTTCACCTTCGATTTTCCTTCCCTAACACGCTGTTTTTTAACGTGTTCCCACCAAATCGAGGCATGTTGTCGCAACTTAATCGCCACAATTTTAACCTTCTCTTCCTCAGTGAAGTCCTTAATATCAAAAATCCTCTCCACAGTGTGCAACCAATTGATAAACTCATCAGGATGAGTCTTACCTTTAAACTCAGGAATCTCGATCTTCATTCCGAAATTCCGAACAAGTGACCGATGTCCAGGTCGCATCCCCCGATTTCGCCCCTAGTTTCGAACCCAAAAAAGGTTGACGTCTTCCTCCTCGTATTCGGATGTCGCATCAGATTCCTAACCTTCGGATTGAACATCCAACCCCATCTGCGCGAGTTGTCGTTTCAAATCCCGGATCTACTGTCTCTGTTCTTCAATTTCCACGTCTCGCGGGTCTCTGTGATGTGGTGGTTCGTCTACTTCAGGAACGACTCCACGCCCCCGACCACGACCTCGCCTTCCACCACGACCTCCACGATTATTTTCAGCCATCGAGTCAAAGCAACCAGAGCTCTGATACTAACTAATGCCGGAAACGTGTGTGAATTGGCTGAAAGAGTATTGCGAATTTGAATAAGAGGAACAATTCGTTCGCTCAATTGATTTACTGAAAAATATAATATCAAGTCTGCCTCTTAAAAACCCTAAACACCCCTTTTATAAGGCGTTACTCTTAACCCTAACAAAATAATTTCAAAATTACGAAAAAACCCTTAAAATAATAAAAGTTCAAAAAACCCCTCTAAACGATCCTGAAATACCGAAATGCATCGTAGGCCATTGCCAAAGGCATGAGTTTGATTCAGATAGTCGTTTCGCTTCAACTAGTCAAATTTGGGCTCTAAATTCCATACCCAAAATCAATGCCGAAAGCCCGGTGCATCACTAACATATCAATATTGATAGAAATTCAAAATTACATATTAGCATGTGAGATGCTCTTATATTTTAGACATATTAATCAAATAGAATTTCTCAATTTGTTTTTAAAAGCGCTACAAAAAGAAAACTTTACCCCCTTAACGTATGGGGTAGTATTTTAATTATATTATGATTAATAACTTTAAATTAGACTATAGTGATTGTTAGGATTCAATCTGGTCGCAAGCTTTACCCCCTTAATGGGTACTTCTTTTGATAGGGATTGTTAACTTAATGTCATAATGGAGAACGAGGGTTTAGAGTTTTTCATAAAAGAAATTTTGAGATCAATGATTGTTTGTCTGTAGTTTGGTCCAATATCTAGAGGGTCCACCTATGAATGAGATCCTCTATTTATAGCATGTGTTTATAGAACCGTATGTGATTTTGTTGGAGTAATGGATTCTAGTAGAAATCCAAGCTGGACCCCGCTTTCTTAGGCGAGTAGGTCTGTTCAGATCATTATAATTAGTTAATTTGTTAAAATATGATAGGATGATAGCTGTGAGAATATCTAGAAGGTCCTGAATACGCGTGACCGCGTAAAAAGGGACTTAGAAGACCTCATAGATGCGACCGTAATATTCAAGCTTCAAAAAGGGTGCAGGAATATATGGGCTCTTGGATCACCTAAGAGGCCCACATGTGTTACACGTGGGAAGCAGTTACTCAGTTTGAGTAAACTTTTACCCATATTGAAACATGACAGAGTCGTGTTGTTGAAGTTTGTGTTCTATGAAGTTGTGAGAATATAGAGAAAACATTTTTTTTTTCAATTCTTAAAAGAACCTGCACTAGAGAAGATATACTGGGTTGCATCTATCCGATTACAATAGGAAACTATCCACATACGTGAGTTGCTTCCTGATCAAACAAGACAAGTTGAACAATACTTATTTTCTCTCCCTGTTTTCTATTTTTGTTTCAATATCACAGTATATATATTGTATTGTATACTTGTTTATATTTATTGAACTTGCATGTTTTTTGTTTTCATAGGGTCTGAAAGGTGGACAACCTAGGATGTGATTGCGAGAGGATACTTTACTTACGAGGCCTTACTTTGAATCGACCGCAATACATAGGTCCACTAGAAGTAATAATGAGGCGCAACAACTACGCGCTAGTGCCCATTTCCTTTGACCACAACAAACAAGAAGCCAAAATTCTTTGAAAGGCCATGAATTGTAAAAAATAATTCCTCCAATTGAGACCATAACCGCAAAGGGATTCTTTGGACCGAAGGTTAGGTGCCTTTAGTTGTGAATGAGTCCTTCAAAGATACTATTTTAAAAATATTACATTAAAAATATGTGTTTAGTTTGGAGAGTTAAGCTCCAAATAGACCTCGTAAGAAAAAATTTAGATTTTTCTTCGTATTAAACTCGGTCAAGACTTGCAAATATTCCAACGCTGTCTGAACCCATTATATTTTACGTCGTTGATCTCTACTCAGAATTATTAGAGCCACTGGAATCATTAGAAGCTTGAAGACAGTGGCTCTTTTCATAATGTTGTTTTTAAGATTCAAAAAAAATAAAATGAAATAAAATCTGTGTAGCAAAATTGGATATGTCAACTATTACTTTCATTAATCTACCAAAAAAATATTAAATTCTTAAATATAGATATTCAATTCAAATTTGAGTGTATTTAGAATTCAATTTCGATTAAAAATAGCATTTTTCCAAATTCATTCTTAAAAAAATGTGTTTAATTTTGGTAGTCATGCTTTTATTTGGATAATATATATTGAATATTACTTTAGTATTTTTTATTACAAGCATGCTCTTTATTCTGAATTCATTCTTTTGAAAATATATTCTCATTAAATCTTCTCAATGTCTTATATGTATAAAAGTGTATTTAATTTTTTAGTTCACTCTTTTAGGGTGTATTTTTAATTTTATATTGATGTTTTGATTCGGATAAATTTGTTCAATAACACTTTTAAAAAAAAGCTTTGTAACGCTTTTTTCTTTTTAACTCAATCTTAAAAATTAAATTCTTATTTTTTTAATTATTATATAGAAATGACTTTTCCTTTTTTTGAGTTTATTCTTTAAAAATGTATACTTTTTAATTAGCTCTTGGAAAGTGTGTTTTAATGTTTATTTCATGTTGTTATTGTGTTTATTCACTCATCTTTAATATTCTTCATATTTTAGGTTCTGAAAAAATAAAGTATTTGGAATGGTATATTCTCATTTTGAATATTATATCCAAGTAAGAATATGCACATCTTTTTCAAGCAGTAATTTTTGTTTCAAGTTGTTTAAATTTTTTTTTTCACTCATGTTTTCAAAACGTTCATTCGAATTTTTTCCTCTCAAATTAACACGTATTTTTTAATTAATGAGATCTTTATCAGTAATTTATGATACATTCTTTTCATCTTAAAATTTATAGTAATGAAGAAATAAATTAATTACTATATAGTAGTAGCGCATGCAGAGAGTTGAGCAATCATGATTAAAAATTAACTTACGGAGAAAGAAAAGACAACTTAAACCGGTCACTCCAAATTTAGAAAAGATAATTTAAAGCGGTCACTCCAAATTCATCTCTAACATAGTGTAAGAACTTAAGCTTCATGTTTTATCCAAACAATTGCCCCATCATTTTGTGATAATTTAACACTATTGAAAATTTACCTCAAATTCACCTCTAGCCTAGTTTAAGAATGCTAGCTTGAAGTTTTATCCAAACAATTGTCATACCATTTTATAATAATTTTTACACTATTGAATATTTACCTAATAAATTTAATTTCAAAGAATATCTTACGTTCTTAAATGAAATTTTGCCACCTAATCCACAAGAAGAGAATAAACAATCCCCTCTAACAATCAAAAGTATTATTATAAAATACCAAGTTCGCTAATAAAAAAAATAGGTACATTCAAATTTCACAACTCAATCCATTTAAATCCTATACCCTAACTCATAATGTTATTTTTCACTCTCATAAATTCTAACTCTAGCATAATACATGTGTTTATAAGAGTAATTGAGCTATAAATCAATATAGAAATTGGTGCTAAATTTAATATATATATATATATATATAATAGAATCAAAGTAGAGTGACATGAATTTTTCTCATCATACACAAAAAGTGCCAATATTGTTGGAATTTTGATGAGAATTTGGAATATACTCTAGAATTCAGAATTATTTTAATCACTTGGACATGCAAACAAACTTTGATTTGGGGGAATCATATATCGTTGGAAAGTTTATTTTAAGAAAAAACCAACAATGTATAGAACGTAGTGATTCAAGATCAGACGCACTTGCATATCTTCTTGAAACTTCTATCAACAAGAAAGCATGAAAATCCATGGTATACATGATTTCGGGTAGATTTGAGAATTGGACAGGTTTGGTAATTTGAAAAAGATACAGGATTGTTTTGGAAGCGTTATACTTTATTAGGAATGATATTTTTTAAAGTGAATTTTAAATAGGAAAGAGTTTCTTGAGAGAATATCAAATATGAAAAGGTTTCATTAATGGATTAGGATTACTTTGTGACTAAGTAACTTAGTGCTATAAATATGATGCTTGTAGTAATTATTAGGTACCTTAGAAGAACAATGTATATCTGGTTGGTGAGATTTGGGAGGTGTCCAATAGGGTCAAGAAACCATAGAGATAAAGTCCTGTTATCCTAGAGAAGAGCTTGTGTATGAGACTCTCGCTGTTCTAATGGCTGTGATTTTTTTCCGCTTTGGGTTTTCACGTAAAACCTTAATATATGTATTTTCTTATCTAGTGTATGTTATATTTTATGGTTAAAATACTCATCTTCGTTGTAATAAATCGTCGTTTTCTTCAACAATTGGTATTAGAGTTTTGAGTTGTCTCAACAAATGTTGACATGAAGCCTATTTGGATTAACTATTTTTCTCACATATAATGTATGCCAAATTGTTGTATGTTCCTTGTGCAATGATGAAGTCTATTCATGACTAAGATACGTTGATAACTCTAGGTGAAGAGCTCTTTACCACAACATAATTTTCAGATACGAACATGACTAAGATACGTTGATAACTCTAGGTGAAGAGCTCTTTGCCACAACATAATTTTCAGATATGAACGCTCTACTTGAATAGGGGAAAAATGATGCAATGAATATATCTCATGACATTTATTTTGGGATAAAACTTTTAGCAAATTGTGATATTTATTTTTGTACAGTTAATAGTAACTTTCAATATGGCAAATTGTGATACTTATTTTCAGATATGAATGCTCTACTGTCCTTATATGTTGACGACATACTTCTGGCATGTAATAACAAAACCCTTCTTCTTGCCACGAAGGACTGGTTATCAACGGTTTTTGAAATGAAAGATATGGATGAGGCTGCCTATATTTTAGGAGTCAAAATATCAAGGGGTCGAAGTTAAAGACTTTTGGCCTTATCTCAAAAGCCATATATTCATAAGATCCTTGAGAAGTTCCATATGGAAAATTGCAAGCCAATGGACACACCTATCGCAAAAGGTCAGACCTTGAGTCTGGAAATGTGCCTGAAAACTCCGCAAGAGCGTGAGAAAATGCGAAGTGTACCATATGCAAATGCCATTGGAAGTTTGATGTATGCAATGATGTGTACAAGACCAGATATTTGTTATGCAGTTGGACTGGTAAGCAGATATCAGTTAAATCCAGGACAGAAACATTGGATAGCAGTGAAAAGAATCCTAGCTTATCTAAAAGGTACCGCTGATTATGCTCTGTGTTATCAAGGCAATAATGATCGCCTCGTTGGATACACAGATGCAGATTAGGGTGGTGATTTGGATGAAAGAAAGTCTACTTCTGGATATGCTTTTATTTTAAGTTAATAAGCGATTTTCTGGAGTAGCAAAAAGCAAACTTGCATAGCCCTGTCCACCATGGAAGAAGAATTTGTTGCTTGCTCGGTGGCTGTGCAAGAAGTTGTTTGGCTAAAGAGGTTTTTAAAGGATTTAAACTTAGATGAGAGTGAGCCTGAGCCTATTACTGTGTACTGTGATAGTCAGACAGCAATTGCCTATACCCGAGATGCTAAGTATCACAGTAAGTCTAAACACATAGAGACTAAGTATCACTTTGTCAGGGACATAGTGGCTAAGAAGAATGTAACTATTAGATACATATCAACACATGATATGATAGTAGACCCTCTTACCAAAGCTGTAACTAGAGACGTGTTTGCAAAGCACACCAGGTCGTTGGGTCTACGTAGGTTGTGAACCTTACATATTTGTTTACTTATCTATGTTCGAGTGTGATTCATATTTTCAGTGCTGTGTTTGATTATAGCATAAATAAACAGTATGTTCCTCATCATTCGAAAGTATGTCGTCAGGTATTGGAGGCTGGTGGACTTGCACCCACAATCGCCTCGGTTATCTAAGGATAATGCGGGATGAGACTTGTACCTTTTGTTTTGTGAATTAGATATTCCAGAACTCATGAAAGTGTACAGTATGTCGCTTTGATATATTATCAAAATGAGATTCTTCTAAAATCATATTGAAGGATCGCTTATGAGATTCCAATTTCATAAGACCTGGCAAGCCGAGCTAAAATTTCGAGTCTCTCAACTTAGTCAGTGGGAGCGATCAAGTTCATGAGATGGTGTGGTGCCATAGTTCGTACAATGAACATACATTATATACTGACATACGCGCCGTTTCAAATGGCAAGGTTCATTGTCGCGCATGTTTTATACCGTGCGCGCTTTTAAGTTGACCTGATGGAAGATAAGTATTGAGTATGTCCCAACTCCTTATCGTGCAAGTACCATCCCTTATTGATCCTTAGTACGGTCACTCTTATATCTGGAGTGTTGGGGTAATGACTGTATCATTAGCATGTCTTTCTATGATCATGACAATTCGGTCTATGTGGCATGTCTGTGATGTCGGTTACTTTCATCGACTTTTGGATTTAGAGTAGATTGAAAGACGCTGACTGTATTCATGATTATCACACATTAGCAATGAAAATGTGGTTCCTAGGAACACAGTAGTGATTGAGGAGTACTCTTGAGATCAGAACACTGGTTCGACAGGACCAAACGTGTTTGATGTGAATATATGTCTGTAGTCTAGGATTGAAAATGAATTTATGTTAAGTTTTGACTTTCAGGAAACTGATTCATTTCTTTTTGGTCACACTGACTATTTGCGAGTATAAAGCCAGTATGTTGCTTCTTTATGTGAGTGGGAGAATGTTGGATTTTACACCCAAAGACACAACGTGTACAAGACACGTGTGAGGGGCAGTTACCCAACATGGGTAAACTGCCCCAGATATTCAGAGACAATATCAAAAACATGTTTAGTTACTTTTGAGGGTGTGTGTTCGAAATAAACAAAAGACTCTGCAATTGAAAACAAACACAGAAGTAAAAGCATTTCACTGGGTTGCTCTTAGGTGGTGAAAAGAGGAATTCATCCGCTTGTGATTTTTCCCGACTTTGAAGTTGATCAGTAATATAATCTTTATTCTCTCTCATTTATTCTGTTATTACTTGGTTGATATATGTATATATATATATAAAAATCAACCTTCAAATATGTATTTGATAATAACATTTAAAATAACGTTTAGCGTTTCATTTAGCATTTAAAGTAGTGTCTGTGAATAACTTTCCATCCAAATGATGTTAGTAATTTATTTTATAAACCCTTTTTTATAATTAATTACATTATTATTTTTTAAATTATACATATTTATAATAAATTTTAATAATTTTATATTTAACCGCTAATTTAAAATTTTAAAAAGGAAAAGTTAAATTTTAAATTAAATTGAATATTAATGTAAAAACAAATTAGATATAGAAAGGCAGTGGAGATGTTCTTATGCAATTTCACATAAATAATTCTAATAATAACAGCACCGTCACCTTCCTAATCCAAATTCCACACAACAACCTATATACCTACATAGTAAATCACGAGAAAGTATTTATCCGAGAACCTTCAAGTTCAAGATAAACATTATTAATGCATTGAATTGATTTAAATATTAAAATATACAATAGCATAGCTTTTCAAATACTGCATTATATATATAGTTTATCTTGCTGTTAATAGAAACCTGTCTGTGCAGAGCGGCTGTGGTTGGTGAAAAATGAAACCGGTGCCACATGGTGGAGTTTATAAATTTTTATCACACACATTTGACTTTTATTCTTCTGGGACCCTTGCTCATCAAAAGTCATTACACAGACTATGGGTGGATGGAAATGAGGCGAGTCCGTCTCTCATACAGGTTCACGATCTTACATACAGGTTCGGACTCGACTCCTCTAAAGTTCGGTTCGAATTCGGATCTAAACAGATTTTTGACTAGTCGAATTCAAGCCGAGTCATAAATTTAAAAATTAAAAAATTCGTGAGTTTGACTACAAATCTATTATGTTATATATTTTTTAATAATATTATATTAAAATAATATATAAATTAATAATTTATTTTACATATATTAACGAAGCGAGCCCGAGCTTGTATGTAAGATCGTGAGCCCGAGTCCAAACTCGAGCTTGGATACCAAAGTTTAGTAAGTTTGGAGTCGAACCCGAACCTGAACTATGGTTAAACGAATCGAGTGCGAATTTATATGAATTCGGGCTCGGCTAGGCTCGAATACAACTCTAATACAGACAGTTTGCCAACGGTTGGATTCAATTTATGAGTCTGAAATTTGAATTAAATTTATTAAATTGGTGAGTTCGAAATTTGAATTAGATTTATTAAGAGTATTAAATTTTAAAATTAAAAATTTATGAATTGGATAATTTTATATCAATTTAATATATATTAAATTAAAATTTTATTTAGAATATTAAACTAATCAAATTAAAAATAAAATTAAATTAATTCATATATTTCAATCCAACTTTATATTAAATTTTGAATGAATTTTAAACTGAATTCAATTTTATTTTTTTTAATGAGTTAACCTAAACCTATACAAGCTTGAACTCCACTCAACTCAAGTATAATCAATAATGTTATATTAAAAAGAATTCAAATTAAAATTATTTAATTATTTCAAAATATAATAGTGATTAGATTAGATTAGTGCTAATAATAGAGGCATGGTGCGAAGAAATGCGCCAGCTCAGCTCTCGACCGTTTGGAGTTGGATTGCAAGCAAAGCATATTGGTTGTAGTAATCAGGTGTGTGTATGTCCATGTTTCTTGTCTTGTACCTACATATAATCATCATCGTCTATTCAAGTCAAACCAATTTAATTACTCTAATTAGTGATCAACAAGTGTATTAGCTTAACGCAAGAGTTGGAAAATGATTAAGATGGTTACACTTACATGTTGTGTACATGCACTCCAACATGAAGTCATCTCTACAATAATACATCTAATTTATAAGAAAAATTAGCTTCAATTATATCTACTATAATCATTTGACTTCATTTTTTATAAGGTTTTTAAAAAAATTATTATATTGGACTATACTTTCATGAATCTCATTTGTTGGAATGTTCCAATTGAATAGTTTCCAACAGGAACGAACGATTTAAATATATTTTTTTAAAATTTGATTATTTTTTTATTTTATATTCAATCTAGTTTAATTGAGACAATCAAAATTCTAATTCAAAAGAATAACTAACAAATGTTAAAAAATAATATAAAATAATAAATTAAAAAAAATTAATAAATAAAATTGAAATGATTATTTTTTAAAAATTTTAATAAATTTATAAAATGTAAATAAAAATATTAATTTAACCCACAATTTAATAAAAAAAATTTATATTTTAATTATAATTAGTTATAATAAATAATAAATAAATAATAATCATATTAAACTTTTTAAAAAAACTTTTACCAAACTCAAATAAATAATTTAGAATTTATTTATGTTTAGATTCTGTGCGTGCAGACTATTCAAATACTCTGATATATAAATTTAATATATTTTGAAAATAATTATAAAATTATAAATTATTACTATTATTTATTATTTATTTAATGTAGAACTTATCTTTAAACACTTGTTAAGCTTAACTTTGCGATAAGGACGGTACAAAAGTCAAATGACACTAAAGAAGAGTTATGGAGGTCAGTTGGAGGGCTGTGTTTAACTGAATAAATATATAAATGCGAGAAGAGAAAATCCACGACTTGAATTTGGGAATTTGACTATGCTTAAGTCAAATTTTACAAGTGTTACGATGGAATGATAATTATGAGATAGTTCAATGGATTAATCTATTTACAGTACAAAAATGAATAAATGAGTATAAATGCGAGTGGAAAAACTACACTATCTTTTTAGGACACTTAAATTTTAAATTAAATTCTATAAAAGTCAAATATAATGTGAGTGTTTTAAAAAATTTCTCCAGCTCCGTTTTGTTTTATTTTATTTTATTTTAATTAAAATTTTTTATAATTATTATTATTATATCTCATTTAAAATTTTTGAAGAGCAAGTATCTCTTTTATTATTATTATTTTTTTTAAACTTTTAGTTTGACCAATAAGTATAGTTTAATATTTTCAAATTACGATCCTATTGAATAAGGAGATAAATAAGTTTAAATACAACTAATTATTTTATAATTTTTCCAACTTCATATTTATCTTTATTTAATATACCTACTATGCAATGATTGGTTTTACTCCTATTATCATTGAAATGTATTGTAAATAGGTAATGGATGAGATTTATTCAATCTATATTGATTATATCAAATTCGTTAGATGACTCAGAATTGTAGGAATCTGTTAGTTGGTCTAAGCATCTACTCTTGTTCTAGGGAGGATATGAGTCACTAAGAATTGATTGATAAAAAATAGGTCTTAGTTGGATGTAATAAAACTTGGTTGAATATTATAGAGATTATATTATCAATATGATTTACTGTGTTTTCTATTAAGTATGAGTATTAAGTATGAGTATGTATAAATAAGTTGGAGAGGAATTCTAGTTTGAGTAGAAATTAATTATCAATAAAAAAATTCTACTTTAAGTAAATTTAGTTATGGATGATAAAAGTACAAATATACAATACATATTTTAAACCTTATCAGGCTCTTAATTTGAGCTTTCTTTAGCAAATGTCGAAATGCTAAATGGAACATTAGAGCTCGATATTGGATTTTGGACAAGGACTTCATTGAAATGTCGGCCAACTAATCTTTCAAACATATTAAATTAACTTGAATTTCATTCTTGTGTATCTTGTCACAAACAAAATGAAAATTTACTTCAAGATGCTTCGTTCATGCATGAAAGATAGGATTCATGGACAAATATATGGCTCCTATGTTATCAAATCAAAAATTCAGTGCTTGAGTAGAAAAGTAGTCGATATCATGCAACAAGACTTGAATTTAATATCATTCAATACTTGCGACGCCAATAATATGATATTCCACTTCAATTGATCATTGTGCAACTATTTGTTATTTATTCGAGTTCTAGGAAATTAAATTCTGACCCATGAATATAGCAAACTTGTTGTAAACTTTCTGTCGACAAGATCACTAGCCCATCAGCATTTATATATATATATATATGCATTCAACTATGTACTAGAGGATTTTGAAATTAGTTACTCCTTGTTTATCGTGTTTTTTTAAGTATCTTAGAATTCGCTTTATCGAACTCCAATTATCTTCTGTTAGTGCATGAAGAATTTGGGATACCTTTTAAATTGAAAAATAAACCTCTGATCTCGACAATCTCAACATGCTTAGCTAAATGATAGTAATATAAAGAAGGAGTAATATTTGCACTCACGATAACATGTAATTTTCATATGTTAGTTTGATTGACAGAAATTGCATTACATTAAGGATTTGAAACATAAAGACAGATGTATGAACCGAAGTAGAAATAGAGGCATGATAATGACAAGACACATAGGAAGAGAGATTGGATCTCGTATTCATTTTGTCAAGAAAATGAAAGAAAATAGTTAGAGTGATCTCTATAGCTCTGATACCATATAGAGATTATATGATCAGTATAATTTCCAATTTTCTTCTATTGAGTATGAGTCTGTATAAAAAGGTTACAGAGGAACTATAATTTGAGTAGAGTTAGTTAAGATGATAAAAATAAAAATATACAATGCATATCTTAAACCTTGTCAAGCGTTGTTATATAATTTTACAATAGTTAAGGATTTAGATGGTAGATTAATGAATGAGTTAATTATTGAGGTAGAGAGTTAGACACACTAATATAAAGTTGTAAAAAGCATTAGCAGATGCTGATGAATTAATGAGCACTCAATTTTTTTCCTTAGTAAAATAACATCTTCAAGATTTCATATAGTATCAGATAAAAATTAATCAAGATTTTTCGGCTCGCTTTTAGTTTGTCTTTTGAAAATTATGACACTTAGTCAAAGATTTTGTTGATATAATAATTTTAATATTGATAGAAAAATGTTGAATGGATATAGTTATAAATAACAAGTTAAGGTCTATCACAATAGAGATCCATTACACCTTCAAAATTCTAATAATGCAAGCATGACTTCAATAGTCGCGCTTTATTAACGAGTTCAAACTATATCTAATGGAGTCATGGAGTCATTCTATTGCATATCTATAGGAGAAAATTCTAAGTTAAACTTTACTTAAGGCTTTTTTATTAAACTTGTTTATTTAAATATTTAGAATAACAAAAATAAGTAGATTACATGGTGACTTTATAGATTTTGAATTTAATTCCTAAAGGCATAATAGAGGCATTATTTTTTTAATTTGTTTTTTCAGTTGTTGAGTTGTGGAATGAACTAGAAGAAAGGTTTGAAGATTTGTATGAGTCTCTCTTGTATCAGCCGCCAAGAGAGATAACCTATTTAAGAAAATATAAACATGATTATTACCCAAATTAAAGATGTAACGTTGGATGAATTACTTTGTTTCATGCCAATAGTAAAATGTAATTATGGTTGCAAGTGTGGAGCCATGAAGATTTGAGAGAGATAATGTTATCAAGGTATTTGATCTAACTTCTAAGGGGTTACATGACCATTTTGATCAAATTAGAAATAATAAATTACTTATGCAATGACTACCTACTGTTAACAAAATCTATGCAATGGTTGAATTCAACTATTAACAAAATTATATTTAATGTTTGAATTCAATCTTTGAAAAGATAGTAGAGGCATTCTTATTTGTTAGTTATTTGTCGACTGGACTCAAAGAAAGGTTTGGAGATTATAACGAACCTCCTTGTATCATCTGCAAAGAGAGAGAAACTATGCTAGTTACGAAAATATATTTGTAGCTACTTATTACACAAAGTTAAAGAGGTAATTAGATGAATAACTTTGTCTCATGCCAATACCAGAATGTGATCCATCAAATATTTGAGAGAGATAATGCTATCAAGACGTTTGGTCTTCCTTTAAATAGGGGCTATATGACCATTTTATCTAATTAGGAATAAAATATTGCTAATGAAACCATTACCTATAGTTACCAAATCCTATTTAATGATTTTTAAGGTTGAAAGGAAAATGAATATGCACGTCTTTTTTGATATAATTTTTACATTTGAAACTATGTTCGTGAAAGCCCAGATTTGGAAATGAGTCTAAAACTGTAAGAAATGAAAAGAAGAGTGCATGAAGAGTGACATGAAGTGTATGCACTATGAAGGTGTGATTCATGGTGAAGGATATATGTTTCAAGTTACATGATTATCCAAAATGATTAACACAATGGATATTGCATGTAACCAATTGTATTTTACTTTAGATGCATTCAATTTGTTATATAAGTGCTATTATATAGTTAAATATATGTATATCAAATTACATGTTGCAATATAACCATGTTATATGAAATATATGATTGAGAAAAATCTACACAACTTATATACTAGATTTTATTTTAACCAACAAACTAGTACTTTACAATTTGATAAAATGTATTTTCTATCCTTTATAGTTTTAGTGGTAGGAATTTTAACCTAAGCATATAATTGTTAGTGAAAAACTAGAAAGAAGTTTATATGCATTAAATCTTTAAAAAAAAATAATAATAATAAAAAAGAGCTTAGTGGTCTTACGAATTTATCTAATATGTTTTCTACAACCTTATCAATATCTCAAATAATGGTAACATTGTTCCTTTTAATTCTTATAAAATTAGAAATAATCACCACTAGTCATGACATAATAGAATTGGAATGCTTCAATAACTATTTTGAAATATTTTTCTTATATTCTTCTGAAATGTTTTGTTGATAATATTCATCCTTATAATGCATCATCTATTAAAATGCAAAATACTAAAATTTGATAAAATAATCTCAATTATATTTACACATTCTATCTTATTCACGTGGACTCGTTAGAGACCATAAATTCAATATACTCTAATTGATGCATCCTACTTTGCTACTCTTATAAATGAATCTAGTATAATTACCAGGACTTAATCTATCAAACATAAATAATAAACGACTAAAATTCTACACCTCTTTTATCAAGTCTATACAAATAAAATATGTTTTCAAAATCAACATTCAGAATTGATAATGGTGGTGAGTTTACTTCTAAAAAATGTCAAGAATTATTTTAAGATTTCGGTACCAACCATCAAAAGACTTTTCTTTACACCCCTTAAATATACACCTTTTAAAGCTAGCTAAAAACTTACTTTCCATACAAAATTGCCTCTTAAATTAGCAGGGGACTCTTTATTTACAACAACATATATCATTAATAGGTTATCATCCTTTATCATCTTTTAAAAATATCTTTTTAAGATTCTAAATGACGAATATATAGTTATTTTCATATATATATATATATATTCTAAAATTGATATTTCATTCCCTTAATATCAATACTATATTTTCCTGATATTCATTGACTTCTCTATCAAATGTCTCTACTCGTACTAGTATAAGAACCAAGAAGCACCAGTCTGGTTCAAAAACTTTGTGGATAATGCTATATCTTTATCTACTTCTCTATTAATAAATATAGGTTAATTGTGTGAGTTTCAAAGCCAAACACATTCTCTAAAATCTCATTCTTATTTATTAACTCGAATTACTTATATTAAAGAACCAACAACCTAAAACTAAGTTTGTCAACATACTAAATGAAATGATGATATTTATGATGAAATAAAAACTTGAAAGGCAATAGTATTTAGGAGATTATGGCTTTATCTATTGGTTTCAAATAGCTATACATGGTTAACTTCACACCTATGACTCGGTTCATAAAATATCAGTCATGCTTACTGCTAAAGTTTTCTAAGTGAGAGATATTGATTATTTAAATCATTCTCCCTAGAAACCAAGGTTATAAGGATTTTTTATTATTATTATAGTAGCATATAAAGAGGATTCATTACATCAAATATACGTTAGTAATGTCTTTCTTCATTACTACTTACAGGAAAATTTGTATATAAAACATTTAGAATTGTATCAAGTAGGACTAAAGGAGACAATCACGGAGTGGAATCAGGAACTGACCATTCCTTTAAAATATATATATTTTTGACATCGTATAGTTTTCTCATGATCATTTTTCGTTCACGGGAGTCACCTATTCTTCGTTCACTAGAGTCACCTATTCTTCGTTCATGATGTTGCTGGTCTATATTGATGATTTTTTTACGTTAATGGACCATTAGTAATTGATATTGATGTAGGAAAATCTTTTTTGAATGTTGATTTTACAATTAAAGAGTATTCATGTCGAATACTTCATTAGATTGAGAGTGACTAGATCGAAAGCTAACTTATTTGTTAACCAACTTAGGTACATCATGAATTTTTTAAGTATAGGTTTAGATTATTGGAATTATTATACCTTTATCTTCATGTTGTTGTATCTGGTAATAATAGTGACTTTTACTAGTTAATCTTGAGTGTGATATACGAGTTATAATCATATTATTTTATTTTGGTTTCGTATAACATATATAACTCATTTTCGTTAATTATCAGTTCTCCCATTTTTATAATGAAATCTTGTTCTTCACATTTTGAAGTCTCTTAAAGTTTTGATAAATCTTAGTAATGTCCCATAGCTATTTTATCTTTAAAAGTTTATACCGATGCATATTGAGTCTTTTCAACAAACACTAAAAGATTCTTTTATTAGATTTTTTTTTAATTTTATTAGTTTCTCCTTAGTCTTGAGAGATCGGGCATCTTACTTCTATAACATCTAAATTACAACATATCACTTTTTTATGCTATAGTCTCATTAATAATCCCACTTTAATGTGACATGCATGTTGAATTACATATTACTGAGAAGACAATATCTTTCATGAAAGAACTAAAAACCTAGATATTTCTATATGGTCAAGAATCAATACAAGGTTGGTTGTCTTTTATTTCTTCTATATATAGTAAGATGCAACTGGTTGACTTCATCATACAAGCATTGCCAAGTGTGTATGATTTTTGTTTCAAAGTTAAGCCTTTATCTTGTGGCTCTAACTTAATGAGGGTGCAG